>BMAW01100984.1:184651-234655 GCA_019974015.1 Nephila pilipes | reverse complement strand
ATACAGGTTATATATAAGTATCAAAAAAAAATATGCATTGAGTTAAAACATCCAACTTGTTTTTTAATCTGTACAAGTTTGAAATATTTTTTAAACCCAATCGAAAAAATTTTCTGTTTGATTGGCCCCAAAACCATTATAAATTCTTTACACGCTAATGCACCAAAAATAATGCATTAAAAGTAAAGATCACTAAATTGTCAGAAGGAGAATTTTTAAGGTTGCCATTTATTAAGACAACATTTAAAAAAAAATCAAGGAACTGGCACATTTGGCGATATTATAACCAAATTATTCCGTTATCAAAGAGGTAGCCTAAAGAACTTTTCGAATGATTTTAGTATAACTTAAATATAGTTAGATTTAATTAAGTTGTATAATTAAGTATAGTTACGATTTTAGTTATTTTAAGTATAATTTAATATTTTTCTTTAAGTAATCTTATAAATATCTCTTCCATACAATATTTATTTTTTTACTACATTCCTAACACATGTGTATATGCTAATTCATAGGGTTGACTTTTATCATTTGAGAATTAAACAAAATAAATTTCTAATTAACATGAAATCTAATAATAATTTACAAGGTAACATACACACAAATATATATATATATATATATATGCACTTTATAACCCAAAAGAGAACTACTCACCAAGAAGGTAATGTCCGAAGGAAACAAAAATTGACGGGTTGGAAAATTATATACAGAATAGAAAACGATTACAATTTCAGAAAAAATTAATGACTTTTTTCAGAGTTACATAGATATAAATAAAGAGCTTAATCAGGTGTTGGCCCACCTCTAGTCTGGATACAAGCTGTCATACAACGTGGCATGGAGTGATAAAGCTCCAGTGGTACTTTTTGTCAAATTCGCTCCAATTATCAGGGTAGGTCAAAGCATTCCCTGGTAGTTAAAGTCGCCTTCCCATCATATCCCAGGCATGCTCGATTGGAGAGAGGTCTGATTGGCAAAGGAAGTGTAAGATAGTTATTTATAGACATGCCGTAAGATAGTTGATAGCAACACGTGCTGTATGTGGTTTGACATTATTTTGATGGGAAAAAAAAGGCGAGGATACTACAAAAGGAACGGTAGAAAAACAGGTCTCAGAATGTCTTCGATGTTCTGTAATGTGCCTCTATTGACGACCAAAGGGTTCCGGATGTAAAGGAACATGTCTTTCCAGAACCAAACTCCTGGTTGAGGGCCTGTGTGGCGTGCAATAGTGAAAGCAGGATCGATACGCTGCCCTGGCGTCTTCAGATATGTCTTCGAAACAGTTTGAAGCAGGATTCGTCGCTAAACAATATGCCATGTCTTCTAGTAAACGTCAATCTAATTTATTGACTGTTTTATTTTTCGACATACGTATAAAATCCATGAAATCTGTATATTCTATATGTGTTGAAGGAAACTATTATATTAAAATAAAATTATTGTTAACAATTCACATATTTGTTTTAAAAAAAAATTAATGTTATATTTATAACAGTTCTTACAAATAATTTTAAATCTAATTTTAGAAAACTGTAGTACAAGAATGTGATGAATTATATTCAATCATCATTAAGTGGCGAAGAATTGAATAAAGAATATATATATATGCACTTTATAATATATGCACTTTTAGTATATATATATATATATATATATATATATATATATATATATAAATATACGTTACATTTTTGTACGGTATTTCCTGCTTGGTGAGCTGTGATGATGAGTGTTGCTTCATCAATGTTTTACCGATTATAATGTTTTCCTTTAAAGTTAGTTGAATGAATAACTTATTTTGATGTTTTTTGGAGTAGAGTTTACTACGAATAACATTTTATTAAAGTGCTGCAGCTGTATTTAGTGTGTGATGAGATTATACTTATTTGAATGAAGTTTGTACAACTTTGGATTTTTTTACATAGTAAATTGGGATTTTGTAGTATACTATTGAGTTAAACCATTAATAGAGATATTTTTGTTATTCAAGCATTAAACGCTTGCAAATAAAAAAGTAGATTTGATATATTATGTGTTTTGATCCAATTGGAAGAAAATAGACCACAGTTATTTAAAAGAATCAGTAATTGATAGATTTCGAAATTTCTCATAAATTAGAAATATGCAAAAGCAAATCTAATTTATGAAGTTTAATGATATAGAGAACCTGAAAAGTTGCAAAAAATAGGACTTTCTGCAACAAAAATTATATTAAAAATAATAATTAATTTTAATAAACACAAAAAAATAATGTGAATGAAAGAGATTTTAATGTACAGTTTTCAAGATATGGGGAGTATTAAATAAAAATAAACAAAATACTTTAATATATAATAAATGTCAACAATATATATATGCAGATGTTCATATTATAACACATGTCCTCAAAACAGAAACATTTTTAGAGAGAAGAAATTCTAAATATAGCTAACATGCAGAATATAAGTGAACAAAAATTAATCACTGTAGACTCAACATGATTGTAAAGGTACTTAAGAGAAAAGCATACCTAGATATCAGAATAAACATTCTGTTGAATACTCTTCTTTCCTATAATTTTTCAGAAAAACATTTTAAGGTTGAAATGATTCTTTTAAAATAATGATGTAATAAATTTGAAGTATTGTCAACAATTATCCTAAGTGTTACTCATGAAGCAGTAACGCCATTAGTTATTATTGTCATTAGTGTAATTATGTATATTTAGTTTAAATGGCAATATACTGTAGAGCAGTAAAATGATGCATGACTGCATGCAGCTGCAATGGAATTGAGGCATTATTCAAAGATTTGTGCTTATCAGTTCATTCGCTTGTAAGGGCCGCATAGCGAATATATTTTCTTCGAATGAATTGATCATTTTGGTATTATTTTTCGTTTCTACATGCTTTATACGTTATGTTCACGGAAGTATATGAATAAATTATGGTTCGGCAGAAGCTTGGGATCTTTATACGAATTTGAGGTGTTTATTTGCTTAGAAAATTATTTAACGGTTTGACACTAGACTAAGGTGACCAGATTTGAACATTCGAAAAGCTGGACACCATTGACAGGGGAGGGGAAGGGGCTCCTAATTAAAAATTTGGTACCTATGAAATACCTACCTTTAGTACCTAAATAAAGTACAAACATAAGTCATCTGAATAGCCTATTAGTTGACATCACTTGTTCAACTAGCACTGGTACGTAGTACGATGTGTATCGCATGAGAGGCAGTTACAAAACTGAATATGCGAAGGCATTACTTCGTAGACGACCAGGAAACTCCTTATACCCAGACCCTTCTTCTCTCTAAAATTCCCCTCCGTTTCCAATATTTGTATGAGATGTAATTCCTTTACAACAATGTTCCAAATGATGTTAGATCACTAGCGAAACATATCGCCATAAGAATAAAACCTGAGAAGTGTACAAAGTGTTCTCTCTTCATTTTACAGCTACAAAATATTTTCGTCGCTTCCAGTGCTGAAAAATGCCACTGTTCATTAAGTTTAAACAATGGTGGTCGAATTCTAGTAACTGAACAAGGCGAATTTGACAAGCAGTTCCTGATAACCAGTTGTCAACAATTATTTTTATTATTAAAGTTTATGATTACAAAATTAATATAAAGCTGATATCCTGGTGAAATATCTACGTGGAAGCCAAAACTGTATATTCCTTTCCATTTTCAAGCTCTTCCCTTGCTTTTCGTATTATTTCTAAAAAAAACCACGAGACGCGAGATAAATTGTTAAAAATCGGAACGTCTGGTCGCCTTACACAAGTCCAACTGATAACTAACAATTTTTGTCAGTTTTTGAAGTAAAATTAGGATAACTGAATTATGAATCAAATAGTTGCATAGAATGAAAACAATCAGTTTTAAAATAATATTTTTTCTAACTTTCTATTGATAATTCATTTGAAAGGTATATTATAAGTGTCACGCGCACGAATTACTCCACATAAATAGCTTCTAACATGAATTAAGCCGAAGTAAGTCATTGATTTTTATCACATACTAACTTAAGTTATCACAAAAAAAAAAAACCAAATTCTTCGAAACCATTATAGGTACATTTGTTATAACACATTATAACAGAAATACAACACTAAATCTTACCCTACCAGAGATTCAATAATAGAATTATAATTAATATTTCACGAGGATAGAAATGACTACGAATATTATTATTACACTTTCAAAACTTTCAGTTGAACTAATATATTTCTGTCTCTGTGGCTTAAAAATGTTGCACTTACCGTTAAATAGATAGCTGTTTTGAAAGTTAAATATTTGTGTAGAGGAAATATGTCATTCATTATTACTTTGATTATTTTTATCTAAAAGCCCTCAATTGATAAATAAGGTGATCCAAAACTTAGTGGACAGTACATAATAACTTGGTTTTTGAGAATAGTTATACATACAATTATATTTACTAATACAATTATTACATTGACAATTAAATTTTACTGTGAAAAATACTATAAAAGTCCTTAAATGTTATCAATGCAGGTGTTCAAATTGTTTCCCATCACAATTTACACAGCTTTGAAGACTAACTCTTACTCTTTGGTAAACATTTTTGCATATGATTCTTAGAGTATTAATTTCTTGAGATGCATCTCTTATGCAATTTTTCAAAATACTGATACATCTTAGTTTTCGACTATAAGCACCAAAACGAAAAATTCCATTGGTATCAAGTTTGGTGGATGTGCCGGCCGATCCCTTTCTCAGGAAATCCTTCATCAAGATACTCACGGATTACTCTTGAATAATGTGGAGGACTCCCATCTTTCTGGAAATAAAGGTCATATATATTAGGTTGTTGCTGTTACTGGGGAACTACTTGACTAATTAGAATTTCGAGATATTTTTGTCTTGTGACTGTTCCTTCTAAAAACAAAAGTTGAATACCACCTTGAAATACCACCTCAAGCATTGACACCAGACTGATTTAGTAGTCGCTCTATTGATAAATGCATGTTCTCATCATACTAGTTAGCACAATTTTTTCTGTTAATATGACCGGATAATTTGAAAGAATATTCATCACTCCACATAATGTTATCTAAAATTACTGGATTTTCTATAATTTCTTTCAGCAGAATCTCACTAATTTGCAGTCGCCTGTCTGAATAATACCCCAATAAGCCCTAAATTATCCATGGAATATGAGCAACCAATATTTTTTACGACTTGTATGATAGAGGATCGTGAAATGCCCAATTCGAAAGAAACTCTTCAGGTGGACTCATTTGAATTTGGAACAAATATTTCGGCATCAAATTTATTATTATTCTCTGTACACACTATTTTGGGTCCACCAATTTTTAAAGATTGAGCCAGTGACATCGAATTTGTCATGAATGTGGTAAATGTTTTGTCTCTTTGGGGGTTGAGTAACAAATATTTCAACTCAATTTGTTCTTACGGTTTCAGCATTACGAGATTTCCAGTACTCTTTTAACACACTTTTTCTATAATCTGTATTTAAATTATTTCCCATTATAGGTTCTCTGAATTATCTGGAAAAAAACAGATTAAATTTAAATAATTACAGATATAAAATTGTCTATTATATAACACAAATAACGGTAACAATGAACACAATTTTGGTAATGTAATCAATACATAAACCTATAGCACATTCTGTTCTCTTACTTTTGGTCCAGTATATTATGATAAAGTCAAAGAAATATAATACTATTTATAGAAAACCTAACTTTAAGTAATGCACTTTAATAATACAGTGAAAGAAACGGTAAAATAGTAATAATTTAACGTCACAATTCAAAATATGTTACATAGGATTGTTAAGCATTTTTAGATGAAATATTTTATTTTTAAAAATAAAATAAAATAACTTTTTTTTATAAAATGACCTATGAGTTAATTGCATTCGTTTCTTGCTTTTAAATTAATGAATTTCAGATAATCAACAAAACAAACAAACGTTTTATGCAAATCATTAAACTGGACATACCAAGAAAATATTTTACTATTTTGTTTTATCAGGCTCGATATTGATTTCAAAGAAGATTTATTTTAACTTCAAATTCGAAATATTCAATTTATTAAGTCTCGTTTTTCAGCACATACGTTATCAGCTACAAACTGAAACACAATAGAACAATGATTCTGTCATTAATTGTTTTTCAATTTGACCATATGCTCCATTTATACGATATTGAAATACAATTACAAAATAAACAAAGAAATTCAGGGATAAAAAACAGTCCTATGTAAATTAAAGAAAGAAACATTGCTTACGCCTGAAAGAAACTCTGAAAGGGAAAAGAGTAATCAATTACACAAGTACAATCGGCTTTATCATTTAGGGGTTTCTTTAGAATCAGTTAAAAAAATAAAATTGAAATGCTTTAACAGAAATAAATTTAAAAGAAAAAATAATAATTGTTGTTTTTATTCCTTACACAAGAAAATGACTTTTTTATAGTAGAAATAATATAAAATTTGCAAAAATACATAACAGAATAACACAAAAAAGTAAATTTCAAAATCCATACAAGCTTATAATTAAACTTAAAAAAAAAAATACAATATAACATTATTAATTACCTACATCATAGAACATTTTTACTTTTGTAGAATTTTAGAATATCAAAATATCGTAAGGAAAAAAAAATAACTCACATCACTTTTCGTATAACTAGAAGAATATAAATTCCACTATTTTAGGATTTGTTTATTGAGATAAATATTGCTATATTTTTTTTTTTCGTTTTCTTAGAAACAATTCTCGATTCATTAGCAAATTCAGGGAAAATATTCTTTCTGAGTCATGGTCTTTCAGAATTAATTATTTTACTCAGCTGTGGAGGTTTTTGGAGCTTCTAGGAGACAGGAGTAATAGCATTACCATTTGCTGAATTATTTTTTTTTTTGATATTTCATTCTACTTGAAATTTCTTGAAGTTTAGATCTATTAGAAGAATTAAAAGAACTTATGGTATACATTCAAAATGAGTAACAATGGCAAAGTGGATGGAGTCAAATATTCTCTTTAGTTGAGAATTTCAAGAAGAAATTTTACAAAATCCGTTTCAATTAGGCGTATGATTTTCAGGTTGGCATTCCTGCCAATTTAATGAAAGAGTTTGGTATTTATTTTAATTAACTGTTGCAGTTCGATATGAATATCTTTAATTTTTATCAACTAGGCTGCACTGTGCATTGAATGTTAGTATGGAAATTGGAGTATGGAAACAGTTGAGAAGCGTCGCTATTTTACGAAAAGGGAAAAATAGTTCACGATAGTATTTATAATTGTGTGTGTGTGTGTGAGTATCTGTTATTTCATACTGAAACTTCTAGAAACTACTGGATGGTGTCTAAATTTGAAGTTTAGTAATACATTTAACGATAGATGTTATGAATTTGGTTTGGTTTTATAAGTAATTAAAATTAAGTAAGTACTGGCGCTGCTTCAGCACATATACATTATTATTTTTAATTTATTTTTTTTTATTTCTATTACATTTCATTCAGAACTCCAACATTCTTACCAATAAACTGCGAAAGAGGAAGACTGACATTAAAAATCTATTTTATTCACGAATTTAAAATATAAGCCTTAGTTAAAGAATTTAAATTATAGGAATTATTTTTTTCTTATTGTTTTCATTTAAGAACAGCAGAATTCAAACTGAAGACTTATTTTGCACATCAAAAACCTGAAAGAACACCAAAATATCCACATGTTCTTTTTACAAAGACTTAAACATATCTAATTTCGCAAAACCTCTTTCGCTTATTAATTATCATAAATTTCTATTCCTGAAATGAAGCCATGAACTAGCCAAAAAATAAAATAAGTAATCCTATTTAGAGACTTGAAAAAAGTTACATTTGTAATATAACTCTACAAATTCATGCAGAGAAATAATTATCAGATAAAATTGAAAGAAATGGATAAATTTAAGCAATTGCAGCATATTATGATGCATTAGTACAATTCAAATTGTGTTATTTAAAAAAGATAATCAATACTTAATTAAAAAGTGGTACACAACATTTCAATTTGATCTTTGAAGGCAAATTAAGAACTGAAAATATTTAGAATAATAAACTCTTGTTTTAACCAGGAGGCCAATTCTACTTAGTCACAAAAAAAATTATTTAATAAAACCTCATATTTCGTCAATTACCTCTTTCATAGTAGGCATTACTTTTGATTCAAATTTCAGTCTAGATTTATTAATCTTATTATTATAAGAAATGGCGATAAAGGAATTAAATGTAGAATTTGGAAATTCTTATTTAAATATGAATAAATGTATTTGATGACATATTAAATGCATTTGAAACGTTAGTCTTTTTTTTTTTCACTCCAATTTACAAGCAATCGGCGTACAAAACAGAATGAAATTTTCCATTTATTCTGAAATTTTTAAAAAAGGTGTATTCAAACAAAATATATATCTAAAACTGCAGAAAAATCATGTTATTAAAATCAAAATTTGAAAATTCAAAAATATGATCTTTTTGTCCTATGATACTTAAGCTGCATTTTGTTATCATTCTTTATATGTTTAACATTAAGAAATCTCCACATAAGTGGTAATACTGAAAATCATTGAAAGCATTTCTATCTGAAAGAGTCTTAAAGTGGAGATATAAGCAGCTTACATAATTTATCCCTAAATTTGTTCAGATATATTCCTTTGTTTAAAGTAATCTTAAAGTTATTTTCCAAAGCTGTTCAATTTAAATGTATGCCATTGCTCGTATTAAGAATCTTTTGAGACGCTTAAAATTAAGCCTTTCATCGAACGAAAATTAAGGTAATTGTCAAATATTTTAATAATGCGTGGCTGGGCTCTTTCAATATGCAGTACATTTTTTTTCACTTTCGGTTTGGCTTACTGATTAGGTTTTGTTTCACAGAGATCATAATTTTAAATTCTTATGTTCTTTAAAATATGACACAATTTTCTTAGGACATCCGTGTAGGGAAAACATTGAAATCACGGTTCATTTTTGCTTTACTGAATTTTGGATTATTTTTATATTTATAAACATGTTTGAGGTATCCTATTCCTTTTTAAATATGGTGCAATAACTTGTTAATTTACTTTTCAAAAACATAAAATGTATCGTGATTTGTTTGATATTTTTATGAATAGATTTTAATAATTTAAGATTAACACTACTATTTTTTTCCTGATATAAATTCTATTACTTTTAAGAAAAAGTATATTAAGAAATAATTTTTGAATTCTGAATAAATTTTAAAAATAAAAAACATATCTTTATATAAACGATATGTAAATAATAAAATCAAATTTTTTTTTCCTACGAAATTTTTACACCAAAACCAAATACAATTTACACCAAAACCAAATACCTATTTTAAATTTACACCCTCTTGAATCCATAATACAGATCAACACTGAAACAAAAGTATACACCTAGTGACATAAGATGATTGAACACAATCTACACTTGACAGATTTAATTCGATAACGATCACCAAGCCTTAAGGGGATTATTGAATATTCCAATTTCAGTTTTAAAACTAGGTTTCAGAGGCAGAGGTTCTTTACTTATATCTGCAACTCCACTAACTTAGGAAAATATTTATTTTTAAGAACAACTCTCTTTTTTTTTAATGCATCAGTATAAACAATTAATGAAAATGGTTGTTTCCCATTCATTATATATCACTTCTGTAAGTTGATTAAGTAATAGATTATTCAGTTAGTAATTGAAAGATCAGCACGTTTCATTAGTTGATGGTATTTTAATAAGCTCCTTTTTTATACAATTATGATTTTTATTTCAATGAGTAAATTTTCAGTTTATGTTAAGTAATGAATATTTCTAAGTTTGATAGTAAATGAAGTTATGAGGAAATTTATAGTTAAAAGAGAGAGAGAGAGAGAGAGAGAGAAGGTAAAAAAGGAAATAATACATTTAATATTTATTTATTTTCATGAAATTTTTAACCTGATATTAATTGTGGTCTTAAAAATAGGGGAATAATTTAGATTCAACTTTTTAATACTTATTTAATAATTTAAAGTAGTGTAAAACAATTATGTTTGATACATATCATTTTCGAATACTGTGTATAACATGGAAGTTAAAAAAATACTCCCCCCCCCTTTTACTTTTCAATCATGGCTTAATATACCATATATAGAATTACAGGTCATAATAGAGAAAATTTAGTACAAGGAAATTATTAATGCCTTCAAAAATTTCTCCAATACTTATAATAATTTAATAGTTTTCAAACTACCAATAATTTTCAATCTAACAAACTATGTATCAAACCATCACAATTTCAGAAAAATCACTTCTTATATCACTAAAGTTTATTTAAATGACTTCACTTTCTCAATTGAAATAATTTGATTATATATTTTGGATTGAAAAGTATACATTAAATTTTAGACACTTATATAAGTAACACAGTTCAAATAATTGAAGAAAATAACAAAGTAGCAACCATATTAGCAAAGTAGATAAGTCCATTATGAATCATTTTTAGCATTTTGATTTCAAGGATATTGTGCTGGCAAATGTTTTTTTTTTCTAAGAATAAATGTCATATTTATAGTAGCATTGACATTCGAAGGAATACAATTTTACACTTCTTAGTAGGGAACTAAATAATTAGTGAATTAAAGAAAATGTTACATAAATTCTCAATGAATAAACAAAGTATGACATATCTCACTTGAAATGAACTGCCTTAACTTTTTCAAAAGTCATCACTTTATGTAGAAATTTACTGCAATACTAATGGGAATAAGAAAATAATTTTTCAAAAAATAAGAAGTAAATTTTTGAAATGTCCTTTAAAAGCCTAAATTTTCCTTACATATTTTACAGTTGACAATTTTGAATTTCAAATAATTCAGCATTGAAGCATTATTTATAATGAATAAGTAAACACATATAAAAATTTATTTAATTAAGAGGTATCCATTACCAAAAATTATTAATATATCGAGCAGTTTTTCTTTTAAAAGATTAAAAGAAAAGGCTAAGCCGTACTGCAGGATATAATTGAAAAGGTTTTTTCAATCTGATATTATTTTTCTGAGATATATAGGGAAGAACCTTCGATACAAGTCCAAAAATAACTTCATTCATCGTTGATATCGATAAAAATCCTTTTTGAAAAAAAAAGTAATAAAACATTTGAAAAGCCGATTAGTTTCTCAAATTAGATAATTAAATAGATATCGAATTATTTTAGGATATTCAGATAATAAATATTTGCTCTAAAATCAATATGAAGTTGTAAAAAGACATGTTTTTCAATTGTTATTCAAGGCATGTTATTCGTGTAATTGTCTCATTTGAAAGATTACAATTACACAACACTTAGTGAACGGAAAAAAATTACGGCTTCTGGGAATTTAAGTCATTTTAATGGTATTATCCATACAGCTCAAGGCGTAGACAGGAAATAGTAGTTTGGACATTCATTAGAAATTTTGATAAGAAACATTTAGTAGTTGTATTTTTACAAATCCGTGGTAGAGCCACTTTTCGACTCAGAGACATTGTACAAACAATAAATCTCCTTTTACCATCAAAAGCTGTGTAAGTATCTAAAATGATTCAGAATAAGAAACTATTGACATTTCTTAGAAAAAATAAACATTGGCTGCTTTTATATTTTTTCCGTAGAGCTGAGCTGAATGAGACAACCATAAGAATCTAGGAAGTTCGTTGAAACAGTTTCGCTATCCTTTCATTTAATATAGACGGTCCTACTACTTTGATATGATGATTCAATTTCTGTGATATTTTTCTTAGCATACAAAGCAGAACCTGTTCTTTTTTCTTTCATTATGATTCTGAAGCATATCTTAAAGAAGTAACAATGCTTTCTATTGTGAGTAGGAAGATTGTCATAAGTACCAATAATATTTTGCACAGGATTTCATCATTCATTTAATAGTCTGGAAATTACAAACATCGTGCAGAAATTTCTCTTTCGGAGGGAATTGTGATATGTGAATCACTATTTCCACTCATTACAGCAATTTTCATTGAGTGAATGAAATAGAGCTAAATAATCATTAATAGTAAACCTTTTGGAACATGGTAGAAAAATCGCTGTTATACTCGGGCAATTGTCAATATTTGAAACAAAGTTACTGACTCACATTTACTTACAATAGCTCTGCAAACACGTGCACGAATGGGATAAAAAAAGAAAAGCCGAGAAGAAGAGCAGATATTTTAACTATAGACTATTCATATTTCTATGGCAGGAAGTTTCTAATACTTAACCACTTCAATAATGCTAAGTTGAACTTTAATTTATACATAATTTACAAAATATTGCAAAAACTGTGACGCATATTAAAGCTTGAAAAACATTTAAGAAATGAAATGTTACAGAACTGACACAAACGTCTTAAAAATAATCGCTTCTCAGAGTAGCTTTGCGGTCTGAATGGCAGGATCTGATCGTTCTATTATTTTCAAAATGATTTATTTTTCAATTGAACAATACTAACCGAAATTTAGAATATATATACTTTTTGTATCACACATGATACTTTAAGAGATGCATGTGGGATACTTTATGAAATGCATGAAATGCAAATTAATTATATTCTTTTAAATGAAAATTACGTATGGTAAATTAAAACTAATTAAAAGTGATAGTTATAATTGTTTAACCAGCATTTTCTTATGAATGATTGATAGTAAGGAAATTATATATTGAAGATAAGAAAATTATTTAAATCACAATTTCAATTCCTGTTTTGAGAGTTATACAGAAGTAAAAAACATTAACAGTACTGATATCGGTCATTTGTTATATAGTTTCACCTTTAGAAACAAATGTATATTTTTTGTTCTCTACTCTAAAATATTGAAAAGATTCAGAGCAGATTTATTTACAAAATGGTTTTCAAAATATAAACCAGAATTTTTTTTAAGTATCTTCTGAAAGCTTTTATCGAACTTGACATTATCAAAACAAGCACTGCCAAAATAGCTTGAAATAAAGCATTTATCCTAAGCATCATGAATATAGAATGACATACATAATTTTTAGCTACGTCTTTTGAAAAACTAATTACTTAACATTTCAAGAAATAAAAATAAATAATTTTAAGAAATGCCTAAAAACTAAATATCATATATAAACCTTTATTTATGAGTACGCATTTTCCACAAAATCTTTCAATAGAATTTATGAAAAATAATAAAACTTCTTTTTACATTAAAATATCGAACAGAAAAAAGAAAATTTAAGTTTTCATAAATATTTCAGGAGACCGTATCTATTAAAATATTTTAACCTCTATAGTTTTATATATGACTAATTTAAGATTATGATTGCATCAATCTTCTATAAATAGTGTCAAATTTTTCCAAAATTTTACATAACTTTCAAATAATATTTAATAATTGTAAAGCTTTATAGAAAGGAAATTAAATGTGAAAAAAGAATAAACGCTCTCACTAGAAGGAATTATCTTAAATATTTGATAATAAAATTTTGAACTTATAAACTTAAATTTAAAATTATTTATTCACTTAATTTAGATTTATTTTGTCCCAACCAATTAGTCCCAACCAATCAGCTCTCAAATCATTACTGCAACTTTAACTTTCACCAAGAACATTCTGAACATCAATCAAATACTTGTCACTATAAGAACTCCAACTTCCTGAACTCTTTTCCTCTTTAAGCTGCTCCTCGGTAGCTAGTGCCTCGTATTAGTAAGCCACTTGCTTGCGAATATTTCGAAATGTAATATAAAAGCTTTAATTCAATTAAAAATTAAATTCATTAATTATAAAATAAATGCATTTCTTATATCTTATTTGTATTTAACTAATCCTACTGAGTAATTTATAAAATATTCAATGTTTTAATCAACGTGTTTCTTGTAAAGCTAGATTTATGTATGTGACCGTAAATTAAATTTTAATTATAATCATTAATTTTTGACTAGATATATTTTTATAATTTGGTAGAAATTTTGCTAATATAACAACAAAATTGATCATGCTTTAAGGTCTTAGACGTATGAACTCTTAAGAATTCTTACGTCGTCAGAAATACGATTAGTAGAGTGAACTGTAATTAATTTTTGTTATTATGGTACTATGATAGCATGAAAAATATCTGCTTAAAGCATTAATCTATTTTAAGATTTTATTAAATTAGTGCTGATTCATAAGCTAAATTAATTTAAGATTTAATACAATTATGCCTTTCAAATTGCACATAGTGAATTTTTATAATACTACACAGAAATAATACTTGTTTATAAATTGTAGACTTTAGGTGTTTTTAACTAAATATATTTGCATGAATTTTTCAAACAATTTATCTAATTACTTACCTATTCTCTAATCCTACGAAGTAGTTTTTATTATTTTACTGTCAGGTATTTTAATTAAAAAAAAAAAAAAATTTATTCTAATGCAAGTGCTTTAAACTTTATTTTCCTCTTATTGTTTGTCAAGAAAATAGTTACATTTCGCTTAAGATATGTTTCATTTAATAATTTATCGTTTTTAATTTTAATATCTGAAAAAAAACACTATGTTGATTAAGTTAAAAATGTATCAACCACTTTAATATTTATTGTTTGTTTTAATCGTTTTTTGGGAAAAGGGCGTTTTTCTTTCATTTTATAATGCGTAGCTTTCCACGATCATGAGAAGTGACTGTCAAATAAGGATGGCCAGCATTCGATTCTGCATTTCTTTATGATAGACCCATTTAGGGTCATTATACATTCAATTCCTGTATGAACTGTTACTCATACGAAAGAAAGAACACTTCAACTCTGATTCAGGAGATTTATATAAAATGAGACTTTGTTTGCCATAATTTATACAGACAAAAACTTACATGATTTAATTTCACCTATTTTGGTATACACATAAGCAAATAGATCGTACTCTTGAAACACCAACATACACTCACACCTAGATGTATTACTAATAGAAGTATACCAATCTAACTTGACTATTATCACTTTTACTCATATCATGAATTTGCCTTTCTTTATGAATTCAACTAAAATTCGTATCGCTGCAATAATATTAATATTAACGGGGAACCACGTATCATACCTCAGGTATGTCTGTTTCAGTAATATGAAACTTTAACTTTAATTGTCACTTCAAATCAATCAAATTGCTTCAAATATTAGTCTTATATTATTTTAGTAATATTATCAGTTAATTTAGTTTACTTTCTTCTTGATTGTATCTTCCTCTCTCTTTACTATTCGATAAATGAATCTGATCATAATTAGTAAAAGCAGTTAATTCCGAATTGATAGTTTTAACGTTAATAAATAATCTAAGAGAGAGTAGTTCTCCATTGCTTGAAATATCTTGTATTTTTAATAAAATTAATTTAGAACAATTAAGAATTGAAAAAAAAAACATTTATGTTTATAAAAAAATGTTTTAACTTTCTATTTTCCTCGGATACAGTCCCCGTAATCAGCCAAAACTCAATCAATGTGGAATTAATTAAAGAATAAATAATAAAATTCTGCAAATTATTAGCACAATAAAACATATTAAAGCATATAAAAATATCAATTTGTATTTCTCTAAATCACGTGCAGCAAGATTGAAATTCAAATATGTCATTCACTAAGTTTCACTAGAAGCTCCTGTAACATAGAAAGTTCATCAATTTTCATTTGAAAGGATTTCTATTCTGGTCTAATGATATATCACTTCAATATCAAGTTTGACACATTCTTTCCTACGAGATAGGAAATCTAATGAATATCTATGAACGACCAAATACGAGTGAAACTAAATTATTTAGTAGTCAAAGGAAAATTTCCGTAAACCAGCCTTAGAATTCATATATTCGTCTACGATTTCAAATTTCACGATTCGAAATATTATTATACAGAAATACTTAAATAGTTCTTAGATATTATTTAAAGTAATATTATTTGCAAATTTAAGTCTTGGCTCTTAGATCATAAGTAACGTATGAATAATATAAATATTTTATATCAAAATACTGCATGCAGATCCAGTACTCGTCCGAATAGATGACATTGTACTACTCTTGTATCCAGCTTTATCGTTCGGCGAGTTGCTGCCTGTCCCTATGCTGCATTATCAAAATATTTATTTCATTGTCAATATTTCCATTCAATTATAAAACATCCCAGTCTTAAGAATATATATATATATATATATATACAGATAAATATTGCATGTTTTAAAGAATAATAAAGTTTTTTTTTTAAAATAAATCGTTTTCGACGCAAAACAATACCTAAGTAAAATTAAAGTTGCTTGGAATATTTATGAAATAAATAATTATATTTTGAAAATATTGTGTCGTAGATGATAAGGTTGAATTAATGACAAAACACATATCGAATAAAATGGTTTATTCAGAAACTGAAAATAGCTACACTTGGCTCTGAACACTCTTATTGAAAATAATGCGATCATATATCACATTGAAGCCTTCTACAGCTATGGGAACGTCACAAATATTCTGAGCGGTGTTAGAAAATATAATTAATAATTCGATATAAAAACCAACGTTTTTAAAAACAACGTTTTTATATGGTGGCAAAGTTTATTAAAGAAAATTATTGAAATATTAGTTAAAACTGTTGGTTATTTTTAACTTTAAAATTTACTAAAAAAGAGACATTTGTGAGCGTATTAAAAAATTCATAATACTCATAAAATCAAAACATGCATTTGAAAATTTGTAAGTCATTCTATTAAAAAAAAATGGGAACCAGAATTCAGAAAAAATTATTGTGATAAGACATGGTGCCAAATATTGGAAACTTTCTTTCTTGCGAATGATTACTGTCTAAAAGTCAGCAACCCTTACTATCTCGGAGATAGTAAAGGGGAGATAGTATCTCCCCTTTGTGAGTACAATAGTTTTACGAGGCCTCATGTGGTGTGGGGAGTACCCGGTGTTCCCAGAGGGGGAAAGAAATTTTTCCCTCAATCCTAAAAGCGCCGAGAGGAAAGAATATTTTGGCTTATTAAAATTATTGAAATATTAGTTAAAACTTTTTAATTTGATTTAAAACTATAAGTATATTAACTATGTATTGTCTAAGATAAAATAAAATTATGTTTGGGTGAAGAAATAAAACCATTGTAAGAAAAGAGAGAAATATTTAAAATTATTCATTAACCGATCTTTTGAAATTTCTGGTAATAAACAAAAAAAAATAGAAATTTCAATACCTATAAAGTCAAGTCTCAGTAAAATCATAAAATAACTTCTTGAACTGTATTCATAATAAAAATCATAATATTAACTTCAAAACATTTTACTTATTTCCGTTACAAGTCAGAAATTGCGGAAAGAAAAGTTTTTAACTTATAGTATTTTCTAGTACCTTACTTGTTTCTTGTAATATAACATCCATATATTTAAAATAATATACATTTTAAAGATATCATCGAGAGAGAACAAAACAGTACATTTACATTCCATTACTTAGAGTGACATTAAAACATAATCCTTATGGAATTTATCACAGTTTTATATGAAGATATTTGAAATAAAACTGATTTACTGTTCATCTTCGAATATGAATGATAAGAGAAATTCTATGTTCCTTTTTCTTTCGAAATATAAAAAGCGAAAGCGAAATTATTTCTTAAAGTATAAAATGTACTACTAGAAGTATATTTTATTACTCAGAAACACGGAAATGATTAAGGATTTATATGGAGGAAATATTTCTTAAAAAATCCATTTAACACGATATCGTGATCTGTAAAAATATTCTGAGTTTAAAAAAACATACTTAAAAAATCTATGTTGAAGTGACTCACAATTTTTCTTGTCTATTTTATTTAAATATTATAATTCCTGATTTTTAGAATGGGAAGCATGAATATTAATGAAACTCTGAAAGATATTTTATAGTTATATAAATTAAAAATTTGGTACTAGAATTTTAGACATCAAATAATCCTACAAAGTAAGAAACTCTGTCGATTTAAATATATATACAAAAGCACTAATTATAGGGAGGAAAATTTAAGACAGCAACATATAGTAATGATAAATTTTCAACAAGCCTTAGCAAATAAAAATAAAAAAAATAATTTTGTCAACTATGGTGAAAATATTAACACAATTTTCTGTAATGATTTTAATATTCATATCACTCTGATGAATTTTACTATTCAATGATTTACCTTATTAAGCAGCATATTACTTACATACGAATTAATGTATTAGACCTAAGTAGCTATGAAGTAGTAATAACTATAGCAACTAAATTATTCATTATTGTAAGTTACTATTGAATTAAATAATCTACATGGATGATTTATTTAGATGTTATCAATAGTAATAATTTAATTTTTAAGGAATATATTGCAAACATGTGAATAGTTTTTTTTAATTGTGATCAAAATTAATTCAATAAACTCTGCTGTAAAAAATTCCTATAGTTAAATGCTTTCCTATAAAGTTTGTTAAAACAATGGTTGATTTTAAGGTGTACAAATTTAGAGAATATACTGACTTCAAAGACCAAAAATTTAAAGAAACTATGAGCAATTACACGAATGAGAATTTTTAAAAGGAAAATTTTCGGTGAATTTCAGAGGGTATGCGATAACATAAAATCAAAATCTCATCAATTATTCTTTAATGATTATATATGAAAAATGAAAAAGACAAAAAGGAATTAATTGATAAGAAATATAATCATTTTCAAATTGTAAACATTTATAATTTGATTTTTCTTATTGCAGTTTCATTGGAGTATATAATGCAAAATAAACTATAGAACAAGTCACATTATCTAACACTAGTTATATATTATATTTTATTCCACTATTGAATAAATTTCTTTGAAAATTTTTTGCAACATTTTCTGGCAGTAACGAAACAAGTCAACAAGACGAGAACTAAATATCAACAAGTGTTGACGTAGATTGGTAAGATCATGGGACAATGGGATATATCTAATCATTAGGCCGATCATTTCTGCATTGGAGAAATATCTGAAGATCAACATTAGCTATAAAAATGTGTGAATAGCTCACGAAAAAAATCCTTGCTACGTGCAGCGAGGAATTTGCCATGAAAGTTAAGAAAAAACCCAAAGTTTGTAGAATATCTCCAATGCTTATAATATGTCAAATCAATATGATAATTGTTTTTTGATATTTATAAATGCTTCTTCATCACTAATGGATCATAGTTCGTAGCAGGTATTTTGTGCCTAAAGAAATTCTTTTCCAGTCCAAGAAGTAACAGGACGAACGACTATAATAAATATAATGAATGTAAATTCATATTGCTGACAGCGTAAGGAGTCGGTTCCTTATTGTACTCCTTTCTCTCAAACTCATGTCGATGGTACTCCACATTTGCTGATTCATTAATTGAGCGAGGTTTTTTAAACATATAGATGCTCTAAATAAGCATTTAATTATTCTATCACTGTACACCCGAGAATTTTCGAATTATCTGACTACTTTTTCTCTGGTTTAAAATATTTTTCTGAATCAAAACCCGCTGATCGTAAGTATTGAAATTTATTATTTGATTTTCCTATGCTTTCTTCTGTAAGATCATGATTGATATCCATATTTCTGATTTCAATTTCATTTGTGTTCTTTAGTTTCTTGAGTGACATTCTCAGCAAAGCCTTTTTCTTTCCTAAATAAGACAATTATTTCTTTTTTAGCCATTTCAAAATACATTTTAGCCACATTGATAAAAAAGTATATAATCAATTGAATCCCAGAGGAATCCTAAAATGTTACTATCTTGTAATATTTAAGGGTATGTACAAATCAAAATTACTCATCTTCCATTCGAGCCACCGGATTCTTCATTGATGACAAAGTAATGGCTGCAATAAATATTTAGAAAACTCTAAAGTAGTTTGAAAACTTATTTGTTATTGAAAACGTCACAAAGATTCAGAAGGAATACACACTGTAAACACATAACACGGGTTAACCAGAATTTTTTATACGCTTTGAATGAGCACGCAATTGCGTCACATATTTAATGTGCATGCGTGGAAGGTGTTCAATACATCTTCCAATAGGCCAAAGGTTACCGAAACTGTCAGTATCACATCTAAAAAAGAAGACACAAGAATACTTTTGCAGTATGTAAAGTAAGTTAAATAACCAAATCATATAACAAATTCATATTTACAACACTGTATTTTAAATATGGGTAACTTTCAATGAAAGTATTGGTAGACCATATCTATAAAAGTTTCTATCGGGAATTTACAAAATATTCCTATTTAGTACTGCTAACTTTATATGTGTTTTATACTTAGATATTACTCTCTTATACTTTGCATTCAAAACGGCTTAAATTACTGTAATATAAATATATATTAAAAAGGTAAATATGTATCTAAATGACGAGAAATTCTGATATATTTGTTTAATATTTTCTGAACGATGTATTTCTGATTCCTTATGGGATTCATCATACACAACCCAATAAATTATAATGGATAATGTCTGTATCTAAATGTGTTGACTCATTTACTATTTTTTTGCATTTATAATTCACACTCGGTTTACATTTGAAGTTTTTACTTTTCATTATCCAATTCTTATAATGCAAATTCCGTAAACTAGGAGCAAGCTACAATTCTAAGTTTTTCATTGAAACAAGGCTTTGCATAAACATTTATTTCATGAACCAAATACAAAAAAACAAAATTACAAAGTTACAAAAATAATATAAAGAAAAGCAATTGGAAGCTTACTATATGAAATAACAGACGGTAATTACCATTATTGAAAATTAGGTTTTTAAAATAGAAAAAATAATTTTAAAGGAAGCAAAGATAATAATTCACCAAAAAAAATATTTTAACATATTGTTGAAAAAATAGCTTTTTTATTGTTTTTTTTTTTTCAATAGCTATTACATTTTTACTCAAAATTCTTGAGAATTATTTACAACGTTGAATTGACTTCGGATTCTGGTTTTTAATAAACTTGAAGTTTTCAAATATGTAAGTTTCTGGAATAGAAATTTGATTGTAATGTTTTGAATAGAGATTTTTTATTAATTTTAAATAGGAATTTTTGGAATAATGTTTGCTTACAAACTTACATTTACAATCACTTACATTTTTTAAAAATATTTTAGGCATATGTATATTATACATTCATTTACACATCTCGTCTATAACTATTTCATTCAAATTTTAATTTTTAAAAGTATTAAAAAATCTTTGGTATTCGATTAAAAAAACTGAATAATAATAACAAGAAATAATCTATTTCTTAAGATATTCGTCTTTTTAAACACTTAAAAATACATACGTATAATATTAGTTACCAGATGAAAAAGAACAACTTCCATAGATAAAAATTAAGTACATAAAAGTATAGAAAAAAGATTCAGCTTATTTGGTAATGAAATATATCAAAGTCTAATCCCTTTTTTCTAACTTTATACTTTTTCTATTGTAAATGCGTAGCGTTTCTGCATTCAGGATGAAATGAGATGCACTATAAGCTTAATAAATTATGCATTCTATCATTTAAGTTTAATGTTACTTTAAAAATCAATTACTTAACAATTCCTTGAATCTTAGTTGAGAAGATTTCTTTTTTCCATGAGATTGAGAAAGATAAATATTTATAAAACTAAGGAAATCACAATACATAATAATTAACCTGGAGTTAAGATTTTCTCTAAAAAAAGTGTGTATAATATATTCTGTTTATAATCAAACATTTTTCATCCGAATCAATTATTCTCTTAGTAGAGCTTTCCGTAAAATTTACTGCAAAACAGTCATAAAAAATCATGTTGGAATTTTTTTCCATGAATATATTTTTAGTTCATTCCTTGCTTATGAAAGAAAATAGCTGGATAAATTTAATTTGGAACTTAAAGTTTAATTTAATTATGCATTTTCGTTTTTGCGCTCAGCTCTTCTTACAAAGCGGGTATTTATTTGCTGTATTGTATCTTTTGTAATACCTTTCTTCAATGATTTATATCTTAGAAAACTTAGATTCTGAGTTAAAGTCAACCGATAGAGGCAATGAACCCCTACAGTTGTCCCTTTACTGTCGTTAACTAATGGTCCATTTTTATCTCATGCTAACACTGTATATCAATTGTCGTTTGCAAGTGTCATGCCTAAAAACAATATCAAATTCCTAATCTGCTGTCTCCAGCAAATTCTATCTTAGACACTTTCGAAGACTATATCTTCGTCTTCGCTTTGTTACATTTTCTTAAATAGTTTTGGTTTTGAGAAATTCTTTTCCCATTGCGATTTTGTTTGTTGTATTTTCGTGGGCACGCATAGTGTTGATAATTTTTATTTGCCACTCAAAAGGCTATTGTATGTAGGTGAAGCGCTTTGGAGTACCTGATCATTTTTTTCAATTTCTTATCGTTTGCTTCATTTTTAATTACATTTATTTTAAATATATTCAGTTTAATAAATTTTTCTTTGCTTTAATTTTAATTGCATGTAGCTGATATATATTCAAATTCTTAATTTATCGTTTGTCTTAATTTTAACTACATTTATCTTAAAAATATTTAGTTTAAGAATGTATTGTTTCCTTTAATTTTAATATCAAAAAAGTTAACTATTGTTCATTTATCTATATTTTATCGTTTACTTTTTATTCTTTTATTTAACTCAGTAATTTAATAATAATTATAAAAAAATGCGCACCTTATGTTGCTACATCTGTTATTTATAAAAAGTTGCACATAATTTTTATTTCTTTTTTAAATGTCTTTTCTTCGGAGAAAATTCTAATTTTGTTAGAAGCATATTATAAAATAACATGTAATAAAGTGTTTCACTGTCACTTTATAACATGTTTCCGACCTATATCTTTCTCTGTAAAAAAGTGATCCATCCGATATCAGCCTCATTCGAAAATTTTCATGCTGCCATATGTTCTCTATAATCCTCTGTGTGGGTGGTGGTGTAAATTTTATCCCCTTAGTTTGAAGTATGAAACGAATATTCTATGTATTTTATTTAGTAATTAACAATATTTACATGATGCTTTAAAAATGTAGATTAGTTAGCTGATGAAATTAAAATTTTGAATTTGTTTCAGAAACATTTCTGTAGGGGACAATTTGGAAGGAACTTTCATTAGATTCAAAGCAATACATTTTATAATCATTCTGCATGGTTGTGCTATCTAATTTAAGTAAATAATACTATTTACTTAATTATTTTAATATTTGAAGATAAATGTATGGAAAAAAAAGGTATTTTATAGAGATTTCTTATGTGTTAAATATGTGGTATAAAAATATACCACAGATCCTGAAAGGGTTATGGACATCGGCTCCACTGCACAGCGACTTGCTAATTGTCATCAGGGCTCAAACCCGTGACTCTACAACTCTACAAAAGTAATGCTTAACGGGACTTCGTTTATATATATATATATACATATATATATATATATATATATATATATATATATATATATATATATATATATATATATATTTGTGTGTGTGTATCTTCTTTAGTATTCAATCTAATATATTGGATCACTTTCTTACTTACATTTTGGGGAAACTGTTTCGTTTTTATGTTTTTTTTTTTTTTGCATTTAAAAATTTAATATTCTTTCTTTTGCAACATCTGTAATCTAAATAAAATAAATGAAGCTTTCTTTGAGCTTCAATAAAAAATTTAATATTTTTGTTATAATTATTACTTCTATTCTTATCTTAGTTTTTTTTTTCAATTATTAACTTACATTACTGAATTACATTCTTCTTTATATATATATATTTGAAGTTAATTATGTTAATATTTTTGAATCTAAATGACTGATCATTTTTACTTCCGCGGTAAGGAAAATATCTGGTTTTGTCTATTTAAATCTGGAAACAATTATTTTTTCAAAAACAATTTTACTTAGCATTAATAATATATTCTTTTATTAATATATAGGCACCAGATTATACTTCAAAGTCAAATAAATAATTAACAGTGTCCGATTTTTTTTGTTATCATCACTATTTTAAAAAGTCTTAATTTCAACTACATGTATGATTTTTCAAACAGACGGAAGTAATGTTGTATTTCAAGATAAAGAAATTTAACAGAATAATAAATGTAATGAATTTATTTACAAATTAATGGGATATGCATTTAAAATTTATTTATGTGTCAAATTCAGTAGAAGCTATAATTGAGATAACTTCTATTAGTTTTAATTAAATTGAAGAAATAATTTTTTAAATTGAAAGACTTATATTTCAGTAGCTGTAAATTTAAAGTATTACAAGTCAAAAAAACAACTAAAAATTGTTAAGTAATTCATAAAATTAAATTATTTCAAGGAAACATATTTAATTACTATGCAAACTAATATAAGCTTTATAAAAAAAAAAGGGTTTAAAAAGCTATTGCAATTTACTTAGGGAATTCAACAATTTAATTACAAAAGCGATAAAAAGAAACGATTGCTCCAATATGATACAAGTAATTAATTCATATTGATCAAATAAAAATAGTTCTACTTTTAAAAGTAATCATTTAGCAAAAATTATTTCCGCTTTAAGAATTTTTTAAATTTGTAAGGCACAGTCTTAGAAAACTGTTTAATAACCTCTCTTGAAGAAATTTATTCATTAATTGTTGGATGCACTTGATTATTTTTTACTGTGACTCTTAAAATTTATTTAGTTCCATTCCTTTTGATTTTTTTGTACATTAAATATTTATAAAATATAATGTAACTTAATATAAGGAATATATAGCAACTATTAAATAAGAAATCGTGTTTTGAATTTTCATAAAATAACAAGCGAAGTAATTTTATAGCATTTCAAAAATTATGACAAAAAAGTAATTTGTATTATAATGATTTAATCATTAAACCGTAATAAGTAATGCTTATTTCAAACATTCGAAAATACATGTTTACATAAAATTAATTTTCTTGAATATATCCTTGTGTGAGTTTTAATGTTTCTTATTTTAAGTGTACAAAGAATAAGTGTACACACATATATTGTCAGCACAATATTTTAAACTCAAATGCTTACAATAATTTATTTCTATTCGTAGTATAACTCACTTCGACTGTTTACTTGAGAAGTTTACCATTGTGTTTATTAATCAAAACTTAGATTGGTAGAAGATGTTGAATGATCTCTGATCACTCATATCTGCAAACACGGCTTTGTGAACTTCAACAAGTATTTGTCAGAGCTTGAAGAACTAGTACAATTATTCTTTATTTCTGAATCTACCACTTATTTTTGGAGATTTATTTATTAATTTTGAGATTCCAAATACTGTGGAATACTTTAACTTACTAAAAAATAACTTAGAATTTTTGTTTTGGCTGCCAGAAGGTGGCTGTGGAAGCCTGGTGGTTACAGTTGCATTCCCGTGGCCGACATTCACTCCGTCGAGTCGTGGATTCTTTTCCTGAGGCCACGTAAGACCCACCGTGAAATGGGGATGCTGCTGCAAGTCATTTCATTGGCGAAGGGTTGAAACTTTGGGAAGGGAGGGTGCAGCAGACATCCCGTTACTTGACAGTGATAGTCACCAATACCCTCGCATTATTTCAAGATGTTGCATTAATAAACGATCAATAAATAATTCAAACTTAAGCTTAGATGCAATTAAATTTTTATCTTTCATTATACGCTATGACATTTGATTCAAAGTATTGCAATTTATGATCATATCAGTTATGAGATCTTTCTTGTTTAATACTAAATGAGAGATATATTTTTAATTTTTTTCAATTCTATTTTTATCAATGGGGGTGGTCTGAATAAAATTAAGTTTCAAATCTTCAAGAAGTAATTTTCGTCAATTTCCTATTAAAATATTTGTAAATTAATTGTTAAGCCCACATACTTTATTTAATCAAACAATAATATAAGAAATAAGTTTATCAACGAAAACTGGAGTGTGAGTAAGATATTTACTCTCATACACATACCAGTATATACCTCATTAAAGAAGTATACTATAAAGTTACAACTATATTAGTAATATTAAACATTGTTAAGCATATGAAACTAGTGAATGATCAAAAATTTATGAGAATCACTTATAATTTCTTAAAAACAAATTCCTAAATATATTATTTTTTATTTTAAGTTTCATTGAATAATTTTTAATGATTACATACCTTAGAATATAATATATGATAGATATTTATTTAGCATTGCATTTTACAATTTAATGCAGAAATGTACAGTATACTATTTATTACGGTATTTTTTCCTCCAAATATTAACATTTATTCATTTTCTAAAGATGGGATGATTCATTTTTAATTTTGATTATTTTGTCTGTATCCTTAAGCCTGATATTATTAATCTAACTGTAGTTTCTTCAATCAGCTCTTCAAAAGTTTTAATTTTATAAATTGCCAATGCAATTTTATGTGGAAAAGTAGAATTGATTCTTGTAAAATTATTTACAAGACTGCGTGATGTTAATGTTATTTATAAAATATTAAGACATTTGTAATACTATAATAAAATATTTCTTTAGTATCCCTATGCAATATATATATTTACTAGTATATTTTAAGAGGCAAATATTTGAAGCATCTTTCAAGTTCTTTCTGAAATTACTTAGTTTAATATGAATGAAAGAGCTCAAATATTTGTTTTATATTAAGATTTTGTTACATAACTGTTTGACCTTTCACAAAAATCACGACTTCGTAATTTTTCCGAGAATATATAAACTATAATGTAAAAAAAAAAGATTCTACAAGAAGTTATCCGTATACAACAAAAATCAGTAAATACTACGTGCGCATACTGAAATTTAAATGCTAACTATATCATAGGAGTTCACTGTCTAAATTAGAAAATACGGCAATAAAAGCAAAAATAAATCAATCACGCCTTAGCTACCACTGTTGGTGATGCAAACTGTTATCTGCTGAGCTTTGACATGTACATTTGGCAGAAGTCCTTTGCGGTACTGCAATCCATATACGTTTCAAATGATGAACTAAATCGGAGCGATTCAGGGACGGTCGGAGACACTTACTCATAAGAACCAAAACTTTATTGACCAGGGAAAAATCTGATGATCGCGTGAGCAAATGATGTGTTCGAGGAACACGAAGAAAAACATAGGTGGCACACGGGCAGATGGGAACTGTCCTATTGAAATGTAACCCAGGAGTCCGTGAAGGTAATGGCATCACTACTGTTGAGTAGACTTTTGCCAATGTACCATAATGTTGTAAGAGTGTTACCGATGACAACCATAGAATTCCAGTTATCAAATCACACTCCCTACCATAATTATTCCTGGTTGTTTAGCTGGATGGCGGACGAAGGTCAAGTCAGTTCAAACTAATGTTCTGGGTCTATATAAATATTTTCCTTTCATTGGGTTCATTTCGAATTTGAAATCGTTGTTGAAAACTGTTTTATTCCATAATATTTCAGTTCGAATGCAATGGGTATCTCTTGAAATTCGCATGGATATGCGAAACCATGAGGTCAGACAGCGATATGCTTCAAGGATGCATCAGGGATCATGAAAGTCGGTCATATTATCACTTCCCTCGTTTAACGATATATTTTTGACACTCTGCATGGGCATAGTTTACCCATTCCTGCCAACGCCATCGAATAGTAGCATCATTTCGACTCAAATGTTGATACTGCTACCTGATTGACCAGCTTCCTTTAGTTCAATTGAACTTCTTTTCTCAAAGGGCGGTATTTGCGGTATTTGCTCATACTGTTCACGAATCCATCTGTGAAGCATTAATAGAATCTAAGTAGGTTGAGAGAACCACATTCGTATGGAAGTTATGTCTCAGGTTTGTAACATCTTCTGTTTAAAATACCATCCGGGTGTTACACAGCAATGTGCTGGAGCTCCAGCTGTCAGTCAATGGCCTTTCAAATTTGATAATTTGCTTTTTCTTATCTTTTGCTATGTGCAAATGTAACCTCGTCACAATCGGATAACTACTTCGTGGTGCTTTGTTTCTAAGTGTATGTGCTGTTATCATATAATAATTTATTAAGGGTGTCTTGAATATTTATCGAATTGCACATCAAACAAATTAAAATTTTTAAATGGCATTTAATCATTGTAATAACGTCTAAATATATTTTATTTGTTGGTTTTAATAATTATATTCATTTTTCTCTCTATACATCAAGAAATTCTGAAGTATTAGAAAGTGTTTTTTTAAGATTTTTCCAGAATTAAAATGCACAGACTTAAAAAAAAAATATATGAAAAATATTTATACCAGCAACAATGAAATAAAATGAAGAAGCATTGAAGTAAGATAGCAAAAGGAATAAGATTTGGAAATATTTGCGATTTACGGTTGTATCAAAATCTGAAAATTGTATGTGCTTATACATAAGTAGCATATCTGTGAGACTCAACAATAGTATGACATTTTGCACACATTTGAATGATTTTGGTATTACATTTTTTCTATACATTTGAAATTGCAGTAATATTTTTAAATCAAATACAAATAGTTTTTGTGAGGAATAGTAATCATATTGTCTTTCTAATCTATTTCTATATGGAAGTGTTTTTTAGCATGAACCAAAATTATTATTTTTTATTTCTTTACTTATGTATTAAACTTTTATAAATGTTCCATAAAAATACTTTAGAATAAATCTAAAAGCATAAGAAGATAACAAATTCATAAATGTATTCACACTATAGTTTTATCATTTTTATTCGTAAATTAAGAACACGAATTTCGTCATTACCATTTTGAAAAGCAAAGCACACATACTAGTAATACTAGTAGTAGTAATCTTTAGAGATGAATATGTTTCAATTAATTTATTATCAAAATTGTATAATATGACAAATTATACACAAATTGTCTTAAAACTAGATCTAAATAAGTAACGAAATCTTAAAATTATTTAGCATATAACTGGCAAATCTTAGGAAATTGACCTAAAAAAAGAAAATTCAGAACCTCATGTTACCTGCAATAAACACAATACGGTTTTATAGAAAGGTTCATCCTTTTTAGGAAATTGAAAAACAACCTGATTTCACACACATTTTTTCTATGTATCTTGCACTTATCTAACAAAAGAGTTGAAAGTTTATCCCACAAGACATTGAATAACATTACCATAATTGTATTTACGTAGAAACCGTTCTTCTCTTGTAATGTTTAAGACACACTCCATCGATAACTTTTCAATCTACTTCTTTGAATCAGATAAAAAAATTTAGCTCGTCTCCATAGTAGAATGTATGAAATATAAAGTCTTAGCTTTTTTATAGCACATAAAGAAGTACAACATTCTTTTTGTTTAAGGTGAAAAGTAGGAAAGAAAGAGAAGTATTTTGAAATGCAGAATTTTTTTATCTGCACTTTAAAATTACAAAAAAATATCTATTATTTACAGAACAATAATGTTCTATAAATAAGAATGTGAAAAAAAATGAAATGCATTTACGTAACTTTAGAGTAAAAACTATTAATATTATTTAGTATTTTTATCTATTAATTCTGGGGACGATTGGCTGTTTCACTTGAATATCTATTTTATCTATCTTATGTCTTAAGATTTCTTACGAATGTCAAAAAAACAGTTTTTAAAAATATGAATAAAACTCAAGCTGGGATATACTAGAAATTTTAATGAATGGAGCCAAATTTGAAGTTTTGGTTATTATCTTGTTTGTTGATAATGGATATTCAGCTAATGAAAGTAATTAGCTTGAGGAGAAAGTGGGAAGAAAATGCAAGGAAAATTATAGAGCCATTATCAAATATTAAGAAATATAAGAGTATTTTTTTTAAATTTATAGAATATTGTACGTAAAATGATTTGTAATTATATGTAAAAATAATATGAATAAGTAATAATTCATAGGTATTATAAAGAGCCCATTTTATTTGCATTAAAAATGAAAATTAACTATAGTAAAAAAATAATAGAAAAATTTTGTAATCTAATAAATCTTCTAGAGATTTTTCAGAATTAACTTATTTTTTGATAAAATATCTTTTTCTCCATATCACTCGTAAAATAGTTGTCTTCAAAAATCAATTTTAACCTAGGCATATATAGAAAAATATAAACAATTTGTATCGTTTTGAATGCAGAAATTGTACTAATATATCAATAACTACTTAAAGACCTTTTCATTCATATTGCAAAGAAAAGTTTCAAAAATATGTCATAAATATTTGAAGCAATACCATTAAGTTATTTCGTATCAAAAGTTTCTGAACATTTTATCATAAATGTTTTTAAGACCAATATTCCGTTATATATATTTTATCACATTTTATTCAAATATTTAATAAAAAAAAACCTATATGTTTAACAGCATAAATTAATAGCATTCGAATTAGCATGCTATTTAAAGTAAAATATATTCTTATTTTATAAAATAACAAAATAAAAGAAAAATTGTTGAATAACTACTGAATAATAAATAAGTTTTCTCTGATGGTTTTATAATTTTTGTTTGGTTTTTCTTCGATTTCAAAAAAATATTAAATAAATAATAAAATAAAATATATAAATATATTTTTTTTCTTGATAAAAATGAGTTTTTAATAAAATTATTCTATATGTACTTTAAAAAAAATGTGACTTCGAACAGATTTCAAAAGTAAATATTTGTATTTATCTAAATTACATACTTTTTTTTAAAATTAAAATGGCAATTGTTACTACCTATTTGACTTATTTTTTTCCATCACACGTAAGAAATAATTCTAAAGAATCTAAATATTATTGTGAACTTAAATAACCAACTGTAAAAGTTGTTTGAGAAATTTTACATTATTTTGAAGAGTTGTGCCTATAAAGATTCGAACAAATATCAGATGTGCAAAATAGTGCGATCAAAATCATCGTATTTTATTTTCATAACTTTTTATTTCACAAACATTTTAAATTATTTTGTTTTAATATATTATATCTTTGTTTTTCTTTTGAAGCTTTTTACCAGTTACAATTTGATTAATGTAATTAATTACGAAAATTAATTTATTGTTTAAACCAAATATAATGTTCCGTATATGAAACTTCCAAATTTAAAAACGTTTTATTTTGCAGACGAAAAAAGGTGCTGTATCAAAATGCTCGAAATTGTTTTTTTATATTTTTCCTTTGCAATATTTATAAGTGAAGACAATTTTTTTAATTTGATTTTCTGTGAAATGGACCGAAACAATGCTGGTTCTATATCAAATTCTTTCAGAAATTCATTTTAAATGAGAAACTTATTGATTATTAATATACTGTTGAGAAGCATATGCGAATAAATCTTATAGGAGAGTTTTAGCCTATTTTGGATTTGATTTCCCATCTGGATCTATTGTGTAAGATAATACGGTATTTTCAATATTACTCATACATAAATAAAAATTAAGAACTCTCTTCGTTAAAAAGAAGAAAAACTAAGTAGCTAAATATGAATTTAAAAAATTCATAACATAGAAAACCAAAACAAAAAAAAAACCTACAAAAAAGTTGTGCTGTTAAAAAATTCTGTCTACGCTAAAATGATTCGGAAGTGTACCATTCCTATTAGATATAGGTTTTCTGAGAGAGAAGTTCTGCTTCACAGTCTGGAGTTGATTAGGACTGACCACTAAGTTCATTGACATTGGATCAATTTAGCTTAACTTATAATTTTGCTGCTTTGTCTATCGTTGTGAAAAGAGAAAGTTTATACACTAGTATATTTAGTATGCGCTGATAAGGATAGAGATATAGATACGCTGACTATGGTTCAAAATTTTTGCATTTCGAGGTTTTTAAGAGCAATTAGAATTTTAATACCTATTGGTACTGTTTTTAAATTTGATTGTAAGATAAATCTTAAGTTACTAATGCTGCTTTACGTTCAGTGAGATTTAGTTACGTGACTTTCAAGATATTAGGAAGATATGACAGACTGGATATAAGGAATGCTAGATTCGACTTCAATTCTTAAATTTTCACATAATCACAAATGTTCTATGTAGATTAGAAAGTCACTAATTCATTCTAAGCAATATTTCTTCTAATTACCTATCTCTATTAAGACAATCTAATGCTATCTCTTATTAAGACAATTTAAAGAAATTAGAAATTCTTTGTGTGGAAAAGTATATACAATTAATACATCAAATTATTTATTTATTTTAGAAGTTATGTAGAAAACACATTTCTGAATATTCAGATCCCTGATAAACAGTTTTAAGTAAATTATATGCATTTATTCTTAAAATAATTATAAAATTCCATTATTAAAATGCTTCATAATTATTTCCATCATGCAACATAAATGATAAACATAAAATACTTTTTGGATTTCATTTCATGTTTAATATTTCCATGAAAAAAAAATTATATTTCCAAACATTAAAGCGTACAAACATTGATAGAAAGAAAAGGTGTAAAGTAAACATATTTTGAAAATACATAAATTACATTTTCAACATTTAAATTATTTTTGTTCATTTTGTTCATTCTACAATACGAAATAGTGAAATCAAACGATAAAAATGGTGATAGATTAATACAAGAAAAAAAGAGTAATATTTTTTTGATAAAAATATAAAATAATTCATATGTCAGTTTGGATACACATTGCGGATCAAAGAATTATTGAAGTGTATATATATATATATATATATATATATATATATATATGCCACTATCACTAGAGATACGTAAAATTTGCGTGCTCACGTAAAATTCGTTTTATTTTCTTATATTACATTAATGTTGGTTTTAAATATAAGGTAAGTCGTTTGCTATTTAAATTTAACATAATCTACATAAATGAAAAATAAATTTAAATAATAAATAGTTACTAATACAGTAATATGCTTATACAGAGTGACATGACTTCTGGTGCTCTAACACTGAAGCTCTTCACATTTGCATTGGATGCTGCTGTATACCTTCCACCAGAAAAAGTGACATCAAACATATATTTTTTGACAAAGAGTTATCTTGTAAAGCTGAAATTGGTATTAATATTCCAAATAAGGTTTTCAGTTTTCCGTAGTTTTAATTATTTAGGGAATCGTTCATAATATTTGCATAACTTATATTCTTTCGGTTTATTTCTGTGTTTGTGAGAGTATTTCTTTCTACACTACATCGGAAACAAATAAATCAAAACTCCTTAGTAAATTGAGCCTCAGCAACTGGACCTGGTCTAATATGAACAACATTTTTTGCGCTAGTTTTCTGTTTAGTGCCATCATTAATTTTCATATACCTCTCAAAACCATTTATTCTTTCATTAAATCAGAATCCGAAAACATAATATTATCTTTTTTTATTTGTATTATGAAGATTTGTGGTCTTTCTATTTTTCTTTTGAACATATAATTAAATTTCCTTTTTTTTTAATTTTAGTCCATATCACCACAGCACTCAACTTTTTGCATCAGGGAATGAATCACTAAATCAGGATCAATTTCTATTTTATTATCAGGAAGGTAATCTGAATCAGCATCACTGTCATTCAACTATCTTCATCAAATTTAATGTTAATGCCACTTTCACTATCTTCAGATTCAAAAATCAAAATGCTTAAATATCTTCATCCGTTAAGTATTTGCGTCATTTGACCGTTGTATCAACACAGTATGAAATAAGAATTGAAACATTTTTGTATACTTCATTCACAATTTAAAATGAAAGACTCTGTCACTAGGACTACGTTAAAATTACATGTTTAGAAAGTCGTCGTGTACTACTAGTGACACGTAAAATTTACGTGTTTAAAAAGTCTTGTATTATTGGTAACTCGTACAATTTATGTGTGGAAATATTTACATATTACTAGAGACACTTAAAATTCACGTGATGAGTTCTAGTTCATGAACCCAGAGAAATGAATCGTAGACGAAAAAATCAAACCAATTGCCATGCTGCCTAGTAAGTGACTCTTCGAAGCGTTCAAAATCAAACAAGTATTGCAATGGAAAGGGAAGGCCAGAAAAGAAACCATAAAAGGGTCCCACTTGAAAAATGTACTTACACTAGTGATCTATAGCTAAAAAGTTATATCAACATACTATATATTTATATTTATATATATATATATATTAAAAATTAAGAGTAAAATATTTTGAAAATATAAAAAATCAAATTAAATTATGTTTATATATTTATATATTCAGCGGATATATACACACACACACACATATGTATATATATATTATACTATTCGATGGGAAAATTAATTGAAATTACTTTATAAACTGCAATAGCATTAAACTAATATTTAAATAAAACTTTGAATTTACAAGTTCATTTGTAATGTAAACACTCATTTGAAATTTTTGTTTTATTTTTATATGCTTGATATTTTAAGTAATATATCTTACACCTGATAATACAAATTATCAACATGCTTCAGAATTATTCTTTTATGAGTACTTTTTTCTGAATTTACTTAGAAGAATACAGTAAATTTAAAATAAGAAAGAAACCACTATTCTGCTGTTATTTTAATGGTTAGTTTTTTGTTTCTAATTTATTACAAAGTTTTTATTGCATTTCAAGCATCGAAACTGTTCGATTTGCTTGAAAGATAATTGAAGTAGCTGAGCAAATGATCCTTTATTCTCCAGGCATTATTTTTATTGTGTCATTACAATTAAGAACAGTTGTGGTCTGAAGAGATAAAGTTTCCTTATTATATGCTTCACTGGTTACAGAAGTCGTTTCCGGAGTTCCATCTTTCAATAGTGAAATCCAGTGGTCTTTTTACCTATGGATATTCCAAAGTTTTAGCACAATAATTCTCCATTAGGATGCTTTTTATCTTCATTTTACATCCTCACATAAGGTGACAAAGAAGGAAATGTAAAAAGAAATAAAGGACGTATTTTCTTATGATAGAAAGTTACGAATGTTTTAAGGAATATTTTTTCTGGTCATTTCTATCTAGCCTGCACAATTTACTATCAGTGTTTTAGTTCTGTATGAACTGTATATGTGATGAATATGAATTATCAGTTTCTTTATAATTTTTATTAATTTTAAGTCATTCTAAATAAACGCTTATTAATTTTTTCGCGTAGAAAATACATTTACTTTAATGATTAAGTTGCAGTGAGCTACTTATTCTCCTTAAAAAATACATTTACTTTAATGATTAAGTTGCAGTGAGCTACTTATTCTCCTTAACATCACTTACATTGGCACTTCTTACTCTTAAATTAAATATCTATTTGCGTAAACGTTCACTGTTTGCCCTGCATTTCCTTCTTTTCGCCTCTGTTAGTCGTTACTGTGTGGGTGCTTTTATGCATTATTGCTGCTGCGTCCATGTGATTGTTATGCATGAATGGATATCTATATATATAAATAATTAGCTAAAAGATAAAAAAAAAATACATGGAAATCCATGAATCCACCAACATACAAAAAACCACATATTCAGGTAGCAACCACAAAATATTTTATTTCATCATAAAGCACAAGATAAACTACTATTTATTTGGAGTTGTCATGATTTTTTATGAAGAAACTTCAGGCTATTTAATATTGTCTTTTTTAAGTTTAGGGTATTTTACAATAATAATTCACACATATGGAAGTCAGACGCTCAAGAAAAAAGTAAATATAAGCAAGTCGTACACAAACATAGCCAAAAACCGAGGAAAAGCCAAGGAGTGAACAAACAGCAAAATTTATATTCCTTTATCCTTTGATATCATTCGAAGTTTTCTAGCAATTTCTATGTTAAATTTGAAGTAGTTTCAAAACGCGAAGTTTGATTAGATTTAATTTGATTTGGCTTTTGACTTAACTAAATTTAACAAGAAAGTTATAATGAGAATTCACAAATTTCTCCTTGACTAGAATATATTCGAGGAGGCGTCTTTTCAGTCGCACTCTCTAGTGAAGCAACGCAAAATTTAAAATTCAAAAATATAATCCTATCAATTAAAATGTGCTCCAATTTCAATCCGTGAAATGGAATAATTTTAACTTAAATAGAATAGGAAATTACTTTGCTTTCATGTCTACAAATTACATGGTAGATTTAGAAAAATGTTACAAAAATTCGTTTATGTGTTGAAATAATTGACCTATTTGTTAGAAACACAAGCAAGAAGCTGTAGTTTCAAAATTCATGTCAAAATAATTGTCGTTTATGCACTATTACTTTAGAATTTTATATAATTTACAAATGAACAAAGTCGATATAAAAAGGTGTTTTGAGTTACAAATATAATGTAAACAAAGATTTCGTGATTGCAATATTACGAGAGATTTGAGTATAACTAACAAACTTAAGTATTTGATTTGTATTCAGTAATATTTGCTGTATTTTTATTTTAAACTCCATAAAAATTTAGAGTTTAGTAATTTATCATGATATATTTCTGTACTTGAAAGTACTACCTAATTAACATAATTATGAGCTGTTTGCTTAGTCAAACCTTTTCATTTTAATTAATATTTATTTTGTAAATAAATATAAAAATTACTAGGATTCGAGGAACAATGCTTAATAGAACTCATTCGATACATTTTTTTTTGTTAAAATTGGTAGTGATTCATAAGATATTTAACAATCCTAAAAAGTGCTTCACGCAAAATTTCATAATTTTGAATGGTCATTCTACGTGTACTATCCAAATAGAACTACTATGATAAATGATCTGAAGAATTCAACCTCAGAAAATGAACATCTAATGAACCAAAACTATTAAATTATTTAATATAAGGTTACATCCGAACTAAAAGTTTCATTTTAATTAATACTAATAAGTCCGAACAAGCAATGATTGCAGACTGATTATTTCTTTATTAAGGTTAGACTTTCCACAAGTACTGAACACATAAAAAAACGGAAAATTATTTCTGAAGTTTCTAATCTCTATGATTTTTTGGTCTTTGGAGACCAGCGATTGGTTTGACAAAATTTCTCAATCAGAACATTAAGAGTTACAAATTCTCAGTCGAACTTAAAATGAAACATCTACTGTCTAGAAATGTATTTTTTGGTCTTGAGCGGTTGAAATTACCATTCACTATAAGGATTAATAATATTGCTGTTAATCAGCTCCATGGATTGTCAGGCATATTCGAAAGGACTTCTGGAACTATTGTATATATGCGACGTAAAAATAAAGATGTAGAAATAAATGTTCATCTTTTGACTTCAAAAAGTTATTTTTACATTAAAAGAAATGTCTCTTAAACGTTTAGAACTATGCAGATTTGGAAGATTTATAAATTTACTTGATTGGTTAAATTACTAAACATAGCTCAGAATGATCTAAAAGTAAATATTAGACTCTTTATGCTTAAGCAGATACATTAATAGCCCTTGCATAGAAGGAAGGCTACCCATAAATTAAAAGACTCATGTGGTTGATTGAATCTCATTACTTCAAGATCTGCTTCCCAATCATTGTTGGAATCATGTTCCATCAGTTCAAACGCCAGCTGAAGTGATATCATGAGAATTACAAACGGATTTATTGCAAAATACTATTGAGTTTAGAGTTTAAGATAATTGGGATCATCCAAAGGACATTCACCAAACTTTAAGAATCAAGAAATCTCTGACGAGAATGTAGATGAAGAATGTAGGTCCAAATCTGCAGTATCAATTTATAATTGCACCAATACAGACAGTAATAAAATTTGTATTGGAGGTGAGCAGAGGCAGTTTAATAAATAAAATTTATTCCATTATAGTTTGGATAAAAGTATTTGTTTGTAATATAGAGTTTAAAAGATATGATAGACTTATGTCACTATTAATTGTTGATGAAATTAATAAAGTTCATAATTATTGACATAAGAGATTTCAAGATGAATGTTATCTTGAATAATTATAATCCTAAAAAATAAAGAGATTAAATCCTAAAAAATACAAATTTCGAGAATTGAATACATTTATTAATAATAAAACTATAAGCCATGCTAGTGGAAGACTACAAAAGCAAATCCGAGTTTTGGTGCAATATTACTGATTATACTTCCCAAAAATCCCAGGTTTATCGAAATGATTCTGAGAAATGAACATGCAAAGCCTTTCCTTTTGGCATTACTACTGATAATCAAACTCAAGCTGGATGTAGATTTTACATCATCAAAGGCAGAAAATTCTTCAAGTCTGTCTTTAACAAGTGTGTAACTTTTAGGACATACAAAATATACAATGAATAGTCCAGGAGCTCAATGTATGACACCTCTTTTAAATTATTGTGTTAATAAATCACAACCATTAATTACTGTAATTGTGGACTTAGCTTAACCGCTTTACATGAAACATAGAAAAATTAAGCAATATATTTTACAGTTAATATATACTGTTACAAGGGTTGGACACATGAACTTTTCAGCAAACTGACTACTGAAACATTTATTTTGGTATTCAGAAGGCATTTGCTTGAAGAGGCTTATGCTAAATAATTTTCATTACAATTGATAAGACTTTAGGTTGGGAAGAACTTTACGAAATATTTATTCGCTGAGTCAAAACTAATTTTAAAATGTTTATATGTGAAACATCCTGAAACATCGAAGAACTAGACATATTTCTGGTAGAAATTAAAGAAGTCCTGAATTGAAAATCAATTATCTTTGTACATACAGTTCCTAAAGAATATTTCTAATTAATCTTAAGAAACTCATCTAAGAATATCCTAAATATTCATTTCTAAGTCCATGAGTGCATGACACGATATTTAGGAGAAATATAAAATTTAAAAATCTGCTTTGATTTTCTTCTGGTGGTATAAGAGTAAATTTATAATACGTCTTCCGCATTACATATTTTTATTCTAAAATTAGTTCATCAATTCCTCAACACATGTTAATATTTATTTGACTGTGTGAATTACATATATATATATATATATATATTTATATATATATATATATATATATTCCTTTCTTGATTGAATAACTTGTATCAAAATTAAAGAAATTTCAAACTAGTATCTAAAATGTTTTTTGATTCAAGTAGCTCAAACATTCAATTCATGCTGTAAAAATAGCAAGAGAAAAAAAAGTATGTTAGTATGGCTAGTCTATGCAAGTATGTTAGTCTATGCATTTTTTAAAATTATCTATAATAAAGCATGAATATTATCAAATAATTTATTAATAATATATTAAGATGATCCAAAATTGCAGTCTTGATAGAGTCACAATATATTGATGAACTTGAAAAAAGTATGATTATATTATTAATTCATCTCATATATTTTGAAACTCAACCAGAAAGAAGAAAAAATTCAATTCAATAAATTATTTTAACGAAGTAAAATAAGTTTCAATGAAAATGAATAATATAACTTAGACAATAATAACTAAATTAGTAGCTGCAAATTATTTTTAAGAAATTCCTGTTAGAAATGAAATAATAATTGGAACTTATTTTTCTGTACCATATTTTTCTATATTCAAACGCAGTTAAAAAGTAAACATGATAGAAATATGTTCGTAGTTTTCTATAATATTTTGAGAATTATTTTTAATGACACATAGTGTAACGAACTTGTACCGGTAAGTATATTACATGTTAATACTCAATAGAAATCAGTTCCAAGATGATACACAGTTTCCATTAGTCATATCAAAGGAAATTAGATAAGTTGAGTGGATAATTAATCACTTCCCTAATTATATGTTAAAAAAGTAATTTTACTTATCTGAGTAACTCTTAGCAAATGATTCTAGATTAATGAATTCGATTAAATTAGACTTTTAGAGAGGGATCCGAGTTAAATATTGACTCTTTGTATATCATCTCACAGAGGTAGTAGAACCAATATTGAATCCCTATGAATATCTTCAATTTCTATATATTCTCCTCTCGTATTTATGTACTTCTTCCTATACAGCAATGCTAATGTACATATGTTATTTTTCTTTCAACATAAGATGTGAACATATCAATTATCGTAGAAAAGTAATTTCAGATGTTAATTAAAATAAAAGTGCATGTGCACCCATTATAATATGATTTAGAAAATTATTGGACTACATGATCTGAAATATGCATCATTGTTGCTGTTAACCGTATGAAATTTAGATCCATGAGCCTTAAGCACTTAAACAGTCAATGACAAGAAGGGGACGCTTGGTGAAATCCACCCTGGACATCAGCAGTAAGATAAGATGTTCATGGGAGGACTGTTCAGAGTTGCATTTTCTACAGACGGGGAAAATCTTATTCCCATGGTCAAATTAAAGGCGCCTCCAGTTGCCACTTAGAAATATTGACATTGCTGTCCACTGGATCCTATCCTGTCAATAATGATGGTTCAATCTGGCCATTTGCGATAATTCCAGTCACGAGTCTGAAGAGAATGCCAAGAAAGGTCAATAATAAGTTTAACACTGAGCAAATCTTTATAAAAGTTAAAATGATGGAGGTTAAAGCTATTGAAATACCCTTCTTAGCTAGGGTACTGTTGCTTCATTAGAAATATAAATTAAATAATAGTACCAATTAACAGAATACAGACATCTGAAAGTCTTTTGCAGCTGATGAGAAACTGACTGAAAAATTTGTGTAATCATACACAGACCTCATACATTTTATCTATTAGAAATCCGACAAGATAGAGAGCCGATGAAGTAGCTAAAGGTATTTTACCAATATACCACTCAGGCGAACAACTAGTAAAGCCATAACTGGAGTACTATAAACGTAATTTATAGAGGACCAGCTGAAGAAATGGAGTGAGATCAACCATCTGTCGGGAATTTTGACAGTTTGAATGAAAAGTTGCTAATGTTGAAATTTGAGTTTTCCCAGTTGGCTTCTGCAGCTTGGATTGATTTTTAATTCTTACTTGCTCTTGGCTTCCACAGACTATTTTAATTAATTTTAACATGTTTTATTTAACTTGTGAATATTTTTAAAAAATAAATTGTGTTATCTTGGTTTTGGTGATCATATCTGTATTCAGAGCTTACCGTCAGTGGAAGAAGTTCATTTTTACTGACAAACTCAAAATAATTATTTCAATTATAAAGATCATTACAGTACAGTCTATAAATACAAGCTACAGTATCATCACTTCTAAATGTCCTACTTTTACAATTAAAAAAAAACAGAGTATTTTTTATTTCCGATTTAAATTTTAAAAGATCTGAAATTTTATTTTGTGGTTTTAAACAAGAATTTGTTTCAGTATAAGGCGAATAGTTCTCACATATTTACAATTTTCTTTTCTTAGACTTCGGTAAATTGTTATATTCATTGTAAAGCTAAATTTCATTAATAACTAACTTTCTTTAATAAAATGCATTCTTCAAAATATCACATATTTGTTTTAGTAAGCGTTACAAAACTTTTATTAAAAAAGGGATAAGAAATTTCTGTTACTTTTTTCAAAATTTCACTTCACATCTAAGAAAGCAAGCCGTTTCATTAAAACTTCATACTTTTCAACTGAGGAAAGGTAAAATAAATTATTTCATCTGAAATTCCATTTCTCAGCTGTTACTTGTTTCCAGATTTCTTTGAAATACCCAGCTGTAGCTGGACTTCAAAGAGAATGTTTTATGTTTTGCGTTTCAAGTAAAATACTAACAAATTAAGTGTACATTTCTTTGAAATCGTGGCATCATCTTTCATTTATTTTTTCCTTTGAATCTGAAAAGAGGTTTGCTGAAAAAAAAAGATTAATTGATTGAAGAAAAGCATTTCTTAAATGAAGATCAATAATTATATAACTAAATTATTTTTGTGCTGTTAGTAAATCTCATTTGTTTAAAAATGTGTTTTTTTTTCATTGCACTCTTGAAATGAAGGAAAAAGAAAAATAATGAAAAATAGAAATTAGTTTTGCTATTAAAATATTTTGATTCGTATCGGGAGAACTAAATTTTATGTAGCATAAGACATTTTATTTATTAGCAAAATTTATGTAGCATAAGACATTTTATTTATTAGCAAAATGTGTTTGATTTGATTTCATAAATATGTAAAAAAATTACTATCAATAATAATTGCAAACAAAGACAAATAAATTCAAATTACTATATATATCATCTCAAGGGACTATGCTTAACCTCTAATTTACTAAATGGGAACCGTAGATGATGGATGAATAATTATTTTCTCTTAATATAATTTTTATAAATAAAATTATTTTCTCTTAATATAATTTTTATAAATAAAATTATTTTCTCTTAATATAATTTTTGGAAATAAAAATATATTCAGTTTAGCGATAGAAAGTTTGCCTGTTTTCAAGGTTTTTTTTCAATTCAGTTATCACAAAAGGAAGAAAGTTTCACCACATCCAGAAGCTTAGCGAAAAGCAAAAATTTTAACAAATCTTTCATTAAACATATATTTTTAAATATTTAATCTGCTAGTGTTTGCTTAAAAGTGCAACAAAAGAGAACATTTGACTGAGTGTTTGCTTGTATGACTTTATTCCAAGTATTCTGATAAGTATGACGTTTGATATGATTTGACATATATAATGAATTCTTAATAACCAGGAGATCATGAGTAAAGATGACTACTATATTTATGCTTCAACATGTGGCAATTTAGCTTTACGGAAATATAATTTAACCAATTTTACAAAATTCAATTAACAATTTCTTTAAATTTTAAAATATTTTTCTATGTTTAAAAATGTCTTTCACCAAAATATTTATAAACAATGTATCGATTTACTTTTCCAAAAATATTTATAATAAGTGGTAGTGAATTATTTCCGTGGAAGGAGAATTTAAGCAATGAAATAAAAAATGTATTCAATCCACGAAATTAAGTTTTCAAAACTCTTTGGAAAATAATTTCTAATATAAATGAAAATTGTTTTATAAAATATAATTATATAAGAGTAAGAATGAAATACTAAGCGCAATTAAGAAATTTCCAAGAATAAGTAAACATCATTTAATGTTTTCCTAAGATCTCATGTACTATGTAATTAATTTAAAATAGTAAGAAATAAAATGACGAGCTTCGAATTTTTCCTGATAATTTCATAAATGACATTTAAAAAAATAATGCAATGGGAAATAAATTATATATGAAATAAATAATCAAATTTAATACAATGCAGTAAAGCTAAATTAATTTTATGAAAGGGTATAAAGGCTCAAAAATGAATTATATTCTTATGAATTGATAAAATATTACGACTTATTAAGCTACATTTCATTAAAAACATGCATTGTTTATAAAAAGCTTATGTCATTGTAAACCTAGACATAAGAGTCATTTTTAAAATTAAGAAAGGCTTATTCAATAGCATTTTAGAATGTATTAATTATTATAAATGTAATTTAATTACCTCACACACAACTTAAATTAATCAAAAATAGTAGAATAGAAAAAGAAAAATATGAACTTCAAATTCTGGTGGAAATAAGGAATAATTACATATGTTTTGCAATAAGAAAAAGTACTCATCCAATAAGGCAATTGAAGTAACATATTTATGTTTGGGAAAAAAAATATTGAATCAAAACCATAATGAATTAAAGATCTAAAATTATTAAGTTATTGTTATTGATTTTTTTCCACTAAATTACTTCATTAATTTTATAGTAAAGTAATAAATTTTGAATTTTAATAATTATATGTGGACACCTTTTACTTATGGAACAAAATAAGTTTTAAAGGTGAACAACATTGCTATATAATTAAGTAATTTAATAATAATTTTACAAACTAATTAGTATAAGAGCTGAGTTTATTTTAAATATAAAAACTATTGATCCCTTAAACGGAATTACATATATAAATTTTTTAACTTAATATTTCTCTAAATCATTTATTACATTTATTTCTACAATTCAAAGATCTGAAATACGTTTTAAACACGTAAATAAATTTTCAATAAAAGTACCAAAGACGTTTACTTATTTATAATAAATAGTCAATGTTTTTCTTTATTTTTGCTACTTGTTACAGCCATTTTTTATTATATTACCTTTGTTTTCTTCTCTTTCACTTAAAAATAATTTAGTCACTCAATTTGAAAAATAAGAAATACAAACTATATGTAATCAGTTGGCTAAATATAAATTTAAGACATCGGATTGATGCCATACTAGTATTATTTTAAAACACTGAGTAATGCCTACAAGGCCAAAGTGTAGTACAAATTATTTTTCAAAATCAATCATGTAAAAAAAAATCTTTTTTTTTAGTTTTTTAACTCTAAGAACATGGTATAAAATTCATGCACACATTTAACGTAAATTAAAACATAGAGTTACAAGTTTGGTAAATTAAGTGTAGAAAGTAAACTTCCTGGTTATAAAGACTTATTCATACATGAAAGTGTGACATATATATATATATATATATATATATATATATATAAAGTACTAAGAAATAACAAAAATTTAAGTAAGAAGTAAATTTACAAAAAAGATAGTAGAGGTATAAAGTGAGGCGTATGGATAGTAAAATAGAAACATGAAAATTTTATGTGGAGTAGAGGTTGAAATTTAAATAAAAAATGATAAGAAACTTCATGATAAAGATATATAGTCTTTTAAAATCTGTAACTGGCTGCAAATATAAGAGGCTACGCTTGCTTAAACTCGTTTTGCAGTCCAAACTTTCCAAAACAGAAAAATTGTGACGTTCGGCTTTTCGCGATTTTCTCTTCACCAACTTTGAGGATTTCTAATGTGCTGAATTGCATAAAATTACAATTTTTCTCTACCAAAATAAAATGTTCTTATACAAATTTGATACAGGTTGAAATAAAATGAAGTAATTCAGGTATAATCACATAAAACTAAAAGGGAAGTGATAAGAGAAATAGAGGCTAAGAGAGAGAGGATAGGCAGCCTGAGTGAGTGAGGCTAAGGGCTGGTACTCCAAGTATAGGAATGATCTTAAAATTGGTTGGAATTGGTCTAACAACATTAATCTACGTAGTTACTATCAACGACAGTTCAGCCAAGAATAGCAAATGATTCGGTAAGAGAATACTTTTTTTTAAAATTATAGTTAGAATTGTTAGTTCAGAATGCCGGAGAGAGCGGTCTGGGTTATTAGGCATTGATAATAAGTAATTTCTTGTTTAGTATCGCTTGATTAGTCAATTTAATATATATTTAAATTGAATTAGGGCACAAGAGCAAACTTATAGCGGACAAGCGCCACAATGGAGCTGGACCGTTGCCACCTCTGGAGAATGAGCAGCTGGCTGCATTTTTATTTTCCCCGAAAACATGTTTTTAATAGATAAGGAAATGTGGTTCAATTTTGTATAGATTGCAAACGATTTATTGGTATATTTATAGATTGTTTTATAGGTTATCTTCTACTAACAAATTCCAGCTGAATTTCATTGCACATATTTACGTAATTATTTAAGAGGCAAAGTTACGAGATTGGTTACGAGATTTATAAGGCAAGGAGAGTTAACAAACTTTGAAAACGTACAATCACCTATAAAAAAATGCATTTACAGTAGTAAGTAACCATAGTTTAGAAACAGAAATTCATTCGGATGTGGCCAAACAGCAGCAAAACCATTGTCCGATTGACTGTCTATTATGTTTTAAAACTTACACTTTGTTAAATTTAATAAACTAAGTTGACTTAATACAACATTTAATGTTGAGAATGTCAACTTCCGTTCTGGACTATCTCGAAATGCGTAAACCATCCTCTAAAATTCAACACTTTGAATTAGTTTCGAAGTATGAAATCCATTACTTAAATCCCGATCTGACCAATCCAATATTATTTCAAAATTGGAGAAATTTTATTTATCATAAATAATATCTTTGAAGGATATCGACAGTGCTGTTGCTCTGCAAAACTTGAAACAAGTTGTAAGCAATACTAGTATTTTGTCAATCTTAATATCAATTGTCACCAAAATTTTTATCTATTTCCAAAAGTTTTAAATTCCTTATTCGTGAAATATTTGGAGACATTCAATCAATTGAAATGGAAGATTGAAACCATCATTAGAAATAATCTACGTCAGTTACAAGCAGTGACTAGAAGATCGTGGAACTTGCAAAAAGTGTTCCAGTAACCATCATCATGGGACCCGACAGCATCTAAGAATAGTTCATAAGAGGCAATCCTAAAAATAAACAGATGATAGGTCTGCAATATATGTATCACTTCAACGTAGGATGCGTACGCTTACACTAGTGTCGCCTACGAATATCCAAGATGGATTTATGTGACTTAGATATATTCATCACGCTGCGTAATTAAGGATCGCGACTAATATTAACATTTAGCATTAAGTTTGCATTTTATATTGTTCTCTTGATCAGATCGGGTTGATTCATTTGTGGTCATAGTAGTGATTTCCGCTACTATGACCACAAGGCTACTGCAGCCATCATGGCTTGGGGTAGTCAAAATGAAATCATCTGGTGCTATTTATAGAGAAAATAAGTGACACGTATCAAGTTAATAAATTAATATAATACTTCGATTATTCTGGTATATATCATAATATAAATGAGAACAGAAAATACATTTTCGGATACTTAGTCATATGGGAAAATTTAATGCTGTAAAATGGCATTTTAAGTTTTCACTATGTCTGCATAGAACTTTTTATTTCAGCGATAATATGTTTCTATGAAATGAAATATTAAATGATTCTGAGAAATTTTCTATGTATTTATAGAGATGAATTTTTTAGAAATGTAGGTGCAATATATTTCAATAATAATAGCTAGTTATCTTCAATGTCTATCACTGTGTTCACAAATGTTATTTGTTTAAATTCTTTAAATAATTTATTACGTTTATGCGAACAATGAGTGCCGTTAATTCTTTTTTGAGTTAGGGAGAGACAAAATACTTCAATATGTCTGAGTGCAAAGTTATGTTATAAAATCAAATTAGATTTATGTTGATAACAGCCATTGTTATTCACTTGGGGATATAGTTTGTTTTACACTCAAATCGATGCTTTGGCTCAGCGTTCATGATGATGGACATTATTTACAGAGAGTTTCATGTCAACTTGTGCTTTTGAAATATATTTCTAAGAAAGAATGGTTGTGTATAATAATGGGGTGGGTATTATATATAAATGGTTAGTCGGTGAATACTCATGCCCCTTAAGTGTATGGTGAAACTTGACTGTGGCTCAGAATTATGAGGTTCAATATTCCTCCTGAAATTTTTTAAATGTATGTCATACAATTTTTCATGTGAAAAACACTCTTAACAAGTACGTATGACAACAAAATTTATATAATAGAAGGTGAAATGTTAAAATTGTAACTCAAGGAAGAAATTTTAAATAAAGAGAAATTATTTTTTATTAATATTGATTATTTTGAATTAGTAATTTTAGAAAGTTCCTGCGAATTTACGATAGTTAATAACGAATAATGATTTTTAAAGTAACGAAACATAACAATTTTGTTTGATTGTAATAATAAAAATTGATAGTTAATTTTTAAATTATTTTGGAGCAAACTATACTTAATAGACTAATCAAAAAATGGCTTGAAATTAAATTTTCAACATGTATTTTTAACTGTAGAACATCTTTGTAAGGAATTTGATTGTTCATAAATTCCATATTGTCAGTTTCATTGAGGTATAATTATAGAGATATGAATTAAAGTTCTTATTCTCATGAAAAATACTTCGTAAATATTAAATTAATTGAGTGAAACTTGACTGAGGGAAATTAACAACAAAGAATTATACAGAATCAATATAATCAGAATGAGGTATAAAAAGTTTAAATTAATATAGATTAAGGAAAACAGACAAGGGTAACAAAGTATTTATGAAGATTATATAAATATACATTAACTTTTTCGTCTCGATTTTTTCATTTAATTGTATATATATATAAATGATTTTGCTTCGAATGTTGAAGATACTATATTATAGATGGGAAATCGAATTCATATTTTTAACCTTTTGAAAGGGTTTTTGAAAGATCATTGTTTTTTCAAGAGTTTACTGAATGAAACTAAACTGCACTGAAATATTGAAATATTATACTATTATTTATTTTACCAATATTGTATGTGTGTGTACTTAAAGTAAACTGAATAATAATTAAAATAAATTTATCTTATACATTCATGTTATGAAATTGAATATTGATGCATTTCCTTATTATTAATATGTATCTGATTCATTATTACAGGCAAATTTTAATTTTTATATATTTCAGGCAACATTGTGAAATTATATACATTATCATTGGGAATAATTTAAAGTTAATAAAAATAAATACATCATACATCATATCATTGAAATATTACATGAGTGTATGTAAAAGTAATAAAAATGTTTTATCAAATATTATAAAAAAAGTGAAAAAAAAATCGTGTTACTCAGTGTACTAAATAAAATTTGCTTAGAGTTCTTAGTAAAATTCATAATGACTTTTCTTAAGCTTTTTTTTTCGATGTATTCTAATATTATGTTTTGAATATGATTTTCCTTTTCCTTTACCACGATTAAATCACTTGAGTCGCTAATCGTAATAAGTTACTTTCGTTTATTTGAGAATTCATATTACGTTGATACATAGCTTCTCTTCGTGCCTTGCCTAATGTATAAGCCTAAACATTTCATATACATATTTATGAATGTCAAAAAATGTTGTAATCTCACTTGCACTTATATGTATTAGTAGAAATGCACTAAACAATTAATGCTTTTTTAAACACTAATTCGACAATATATTGCTATTTTTAAATATTTAAATTTGTGATAAAACAATTTAGCACAAGTGCTCACAATATAGTTAATGCATATATTTAGCGCACTCGATATAAGTTAATACGGAAATTTGGTACACACAGTGTAATATATTTATTGACTTAAATGACATTTTCTTTCTCAGTTAAAAAGGAAAAGACTCGAATTTGACACATTGTTTACTAAGAGCTTTTAGTTCATCTTAAGCACGAAAATTCTTCGTACAAGTAATTTTATTCTTTATATATAAAATATTTTTTCATCTATTTTGCTTATTTAAGATATTGTTAAAAATTCTAGAGATCCAGGGTGCGAAAAACCATTGCAAGCACGTAGCTGAAGTGGGTGCCTGAAATTAAAAGTCATGAAATCTCGCTTGGTTTGAGGGGAAAAATTAAATAAATAACATTCGTAATTGCACATTTGTATTTAGTACATGCATATACGCATTTGTAAAGAAATATGACGCAATTAATGATTTTATTCAAAGTTAATTTCTGAAGGCAATCAATGTTATAAATATGGATTACATTATAAATTGTCTTACTGTTATGTATTTAAGTAAGATTAAGTTTTGTTACATAAGTGTGCTACAATAAATTTTATTATTCTTGTTTATTACCTATATATTTTGTAAATGAATAAATAATTTCACATTAAATATGAAATTATTTGAATGATTATCTCAAGTGTTTAAGTTCTCCATAGCAATACGATCGAAAAATTTTAACTTTTCACTGCATATTTTATATGTATTATATATCTACTTTTTTAGTTAAATGAAAAATCTTCTTTTTTTAATGTAAAATATTTTTTTTCGAAGACTGCTTCTACAATTTATGTTACAGTAATGTTAATGTTTTCATTCGAAACTCATTGCAAGATTTATTGTTTAATATAAAAATAAATAAATTTAATTTTTCTTTTAGGATTAGTATCTCCTGGTAACATTTGTATAATGTATATGTTATAATCGTATGATTAAGTTACTGAGTTATTCTAATTTTTCTTAATTACCAGAATATTATCTATAATAAATCCAGTGATTTTTTGAATATATGGTTATTTGTTAATTTACGTTTCACATAAAGATTTTTAGATATATTGTACACATAATTTATGATTAAAATTTAAAACTTTAGAATAACTTCTGAAATTAAACTTTGAGTTAGCATAATTACTATGTATTGCCAATTTCCGTAATAATTACTTTTATACAAATATTATACTTTTCTTTAATTTTATATTATTTTCTTAATTGTACATCAATATTTTACTTCTAAATTGTCGATTATCATATATATATATATATATATATATATATATATATATATATATGTATGTATGTATATATATATAATG
>BMAW01100984.1:126101-174651 GCA_019974015.1 Nephila pilipes | reverse complement strand
TAGCTTTAAGCTTTTTTTGAATTTACATAGTGATGACGTGTTGCTTTTTTGCATTTAGAGTATCTGATATCCATCTTGAAGCATTTTGTTTGTTTGAAGATTATTCTGCATTTCTACTCACATATTTGAATATTCATTTCTTTGAATTTTTGTAAGTAATTTTTATATTTCGATTAGTTGACAATTTTTAGAATTATAAAATTATTTTTGCAATTATTATCGCTGAACACTTTTGCATCTTTTATCATTGAGTTCTTTTGTACTTTGGATTTCCTAATTCACCTACCAAGTCTCAAATGGGGTAGGTTGTTACTGTGAAATTAGTTTATCCCCGCTTATTCGGTCCCAAACCCGAAATTGCTTTATGATTTAATAGGTTCCATATTTTCATTTATTTCTTAATACATTTTTACTTTTCCTTTTGTCTTTTTTTCATAAATTTTCTGGTACATTTATTTCATACATTATTTTGATTGCTTTTAACATAATTATATGTGGAATTTTGAATAATAATATCTATATGATTTAGATTTAATATTTGCATGATTGCTTATAGTTGATTTTGAATTCTGATTGGATTCAAATTTCTGATAGTGAATATTTTCTACTTTTCTTTAATCGTTATTAATCTTGATATTTGTTTTTTCTATGTTTTAATAAAATAATTTCATGCTGTATCGGCGTTTCCTGCCTATGATAACTAATCTTTTTTCTTATGATAACTAATTATTTTAATAAAATAATTTCATGCTGTATTGGCTTTTTCTGCCTATAAATAATTTTGTTTCATGAAACTTCTTAATGAATGGAACTTTGGGTTCACTGGTCGAATGATTTAATATTGACTATTACATACTATAATATTTTTTTTTATCTGAGATACGTGGGAATTGGTGAAACATTTGTAATTGTTAAAATTATATTTTATGATAAAGGAAAGGTTTGACAGTTTAGCAACTGGCAATTTGGCTAACTTATATTTCTAATAGCTCGGTGATTATTATAATGGTATTTGTGTCATCATTAAGAAGTTACCATTTTATGCTATTTTTATCTAGATGAATGATATGCAGTTTTTGATAATATTTTAAAATGAATAAAGAGAGTCGTTGTTATGGTCACAAACGTTTAGATTCAGTATATATAAGAACTATAATTTTTCTTCAAAAAAATACAAAAACCTTACTCTTTACGATTTTCATAAAAGTTATCTGTATCCTCTAGGATCTCATTTGGTTTTTAATAAGAAATATAAAATGCATTTTTTGGAACTCTGAATTTGTCTGGAGTTCTGCTTACAAATCATATAGGAGATCCCTTTTCACGTAATAAGAATTTTTACGAAAGTAGCTTAATTTCTAATATCATATCTAAATGCCAACGTTCTCGGAAATTTGATCACTTAAACTTGAAGTTTCGAAAATGCTCTAAAAGATGCAATACTTGTGTTATGATAGTGGAAGAGCAGTATGATCAGGTATAAAAAAAATATTTTGTAAAATCTTTAATTGTATTTATATGCTGACTTGTGGTATAAGCCTGTTTGCTTACGGTGGGAAGACTTCTGACACTATCAGTATTAGAATAAATCAGCATAAGCCTGATGCGAAACAGTTTAACAGCCGTAAAAATATTGGTCAAATAGAAATTAAACATTTTAATTCACATGAATTTGATAATATTAATATATATACTATTAAAATTGTATCCAATATAAAAAAAAGATTATGGTTTGAAAATTTTGACATTAGCTTTTATGGTACTGTTTACTCTTATGAGTTATATATAATATGGAACAATGAAAAGGTATTACTTGCGAATAAGCAAAATAACCAAGATTTTACTACCGAGAATGATTCTATAAGATTAATAATCCTTATAAATTGACTAGAATCTCTAAAGGCAAATGTACGAATAGAAAAATTAGAGACTTTTTAATTATTAAAGAAAAAAATCTTTCAATTAGGATATGATTTGAAAAGTTTTATCTCATTGGACAGATTAAAATATTTATGTGCGGATTTAATAAAAGAGAAGTAAAAGTAATCGTAAGCATTTTAAATAATGTCGTTAATCCAGACACGCAGGGATTTCATATCATTGGAGATATTTGTAACTATCTTTGCCATAAAATGGAAATTGTTTTGAAAATTGATAAAAAAAAATATTATATAGTGTTGGACTTTTCTTATTATGAATAAATCATTTAATAAAAATAATTTTTTTGATGGGTTTCAGAAACATATGTATCTATTTCTAATTAAGAATTTCAAAATCAAAAGAGCTTTTAAGTACAGTAAAAAATAAGGAAGATTTATTTTTAATTACATCAATATTTCAGAATTACAAACTCCACAAGCGCGTAGATGTAATGACTAAAAACAATAAGTTGATTACTTCCCCCAACATGTTTTCACAGAAAATTTGAACATCGCTGGAAACAGTTTATTGAGAGAATTCATGATTAAGGGAACTAGATTTAGGATCATGATTACTACTAATAATCTAGTCAGGAGAAAACAAATTACTAATGACTTTGATAATTTTACTCTTAAGGAGACTTGGCACCTTTCAAATGCCGAAAATCGATGAAAATATCGACTTTTAGTTCAAAATATAATTAGATACTTTTAGTATAAGTGAGTGAAGTTTTAAAAATATCTGATTATTTTAAGTGTTTTGAAAATAATTTTAAATATTTTGACAGATCTGACAGTTGTTTAAATACCACGCCCACCTCAATGTTTAAATTTTTTACTTGAGAATAACCCCAATATTTTACATAACAAATCACATAGAAAAAGAGGGCTCTGTTACGCTGTGACTGTAACTACCTGCAAAGTTGTTTGTTTACATTTGCTTTTCTAATTTAGCTCTTTGTGGGCTTTTTAGTTTCATTGCTTTTTGAATTTCGTAGAAAAGAAAAACCGCATTTTTTTAATGCTGTTTCAATCATAATTAATTCTATACATTTTATTTGTTATTATTTCTTGCTAATATGATTCTTAGGAAACGTTTGTTGTAAATTTTCAACTGAATCAAAAACGATGACGTCAAGAGAATGTTGATTGAAAAGTAATTGGAAATTCAGTAGTGTCGAATGTGAGCCTGGAAAAATTAAATACTGTAAAAAAGTGAAACGTGTTGGGAATTATATATTGGTGGACTTCAACCAAATTAATAATCTTCTGGTATGTGCAAAGTATCAATATTTAAATAAATAAACTTTGAAATTGGAATTTGGTCCAAAATTAGGTTTTGCATATAATTTAAAACTAATGTGTAGTAACTGTGTTGAAAACAAAACTGTTGTAAGTACTTCTTTAAAGTCAGGTAGTACCAGTCATGTTGTAAATTTGAAAATAACTCAAGCCTTTTCACATATTGGGAAAGGTTATTCAGCCATAGAAAAAATTTCTATGCTAATGAATTTGATTCGTTTTTCATCAACGACATTTGTAAAGCGTGCGAGGCAGCTGGATATGGCATATTCTCAATCATCTGATAACATGATTGTAGAAATCAACATAGATGTTAAACAGGCGTATAAAATTGTTGTTTCTAGTTCTGCTGAATTCATAGACCTAAGTGTTAGCTTTGATGGAACTTGGTTAACACGGGTCACACATCACTCATAGGTGCAGGGTGAGTTATAGGTATGTTCACAGAATATGTCATTAACTTTGAAGTGATGAGTAAGGTGTGTCGTCATTGCTCTGTGGGAAAAATAAATTAGGTTAATCAAGTGCTGAATTCAGTGTATGGTATGAAGAATATAAAAGTGAGTCCAATATAAACCAATTGGGTTCATCTACATCGATAGAAATGGAAGCTGCATTTACTTTATGGAAAAGTTCCATATACTTGTATTTCGTTATATCACAGTTTTATCAGATGGTTATTGTAAAACGTATAACTATTTGTGTGAGAAAAAAGTATATGGACCTGACATTGTAAAAAAAAAAGAAAGAATGTATAAATAATGTAAGTAAATGGTTAGGAACGGCTTTGAGATCTACTGTGAAAGACTGTCGTGATCAAGGTATTTCTTTAAGTGGTAAAGCTCACGGTAGTTTGAAAGAAGCAACAATTAAGAAATTAACTACTTACTACCAAAAGATTATTTTAAGAGACAAATGGCATGTGATTGATATGAAAACAGCAATATATGCTACCCTGCTGCATAGCATTTCTACAGATACTAAACCTCGGTATTCAAAGTGTCCAGAAGGAGTAAACTCTTGGTGTTTCCACCAATCTGCGATTGCAATGGGTGAAAAACCTAGTAATCATAAAATAGCCCAGCATTACTCCCGCAACAGAAACAAACAGAATGACTCGCGCTGAGTATCTCACATCCATACACGCTTACTTCAGTTTTCTACCTTGAAATCTTTGTAAAAGTGATAAAAAAAAGCAAAAAATAGTGGAATTCAGTCGTAAATATATATTTACAAATAACACTAACATTTAATTTTCCTATTTTCAGCAAATAAATGCCATGCCTTCTATGCAAGCATGAAAGTAGAAGAATACAAATGTAAATATATGTTAAAAGATTACAATTACACTTGGTCTGCACATTTTCTGCAAATACATAGCATGCGTTCCATGTTTATGTGTTTTTCACACTTTTCACAAATAAATTTAGTGTTTCTGTCATTTTCGTTAGGGCATTCATCACATATTTAATATAATCCTTTGGCTTTTTTAGCAGGTGGTACAATGCCTTCAGCGCTAGTTCCTAGTTTTTCTGTTAAATTTCTTGGAATCGTTAAGTGGTGGCTCCTATTTTTCTTTTAAAAGCATGAATCTAAAGGATTTTTAATATAACTGTGTGTTTTGATTTTGAGTAAGGGGTTTTTCAAAGATAACAAAATGATGGGAGCATTTATTGCTGGAACATGCAACAAAGCAAAAAATATAACCTTGAGCCAACGATTATATTTTCTAGCTGAAGAATATGCTGCGGCCATTTCATCAACAACATCAACTGTGCCTTTTGTTGAATTATAAAATGGGGATGATCACAAACTTTTTCAATTCTCCTGTAGATAGAGTTAGCAAGTCATCATTATACATTTCTGAAATTAAAGCAACATTCATACTTTTATTGGACGTATATCAAACAATGTTGTCTCTTTTTGGAAACAAAACATAGAGGAATAAATTATTTCTATTCCTTGAAACCAAAGATACCAGAGGATTTTTTTTTTTTATTTTTCTAATGGTTCCAACAATAGCTAAATTTTTTGCAAAAGTTCCTATGGCAGAAGGTAAGATGCCAATAATTATCTGTCAAATTACGCCTTGAGTTATAAAATGGATTGTTTGAACTTTTTTAAAACACTACTTGGACTATTATCTTCATCAAATGGCCCATTTGGGTGTTTACCAGTGTACACTTCTGTATTCCAAGTATAAAATTCTCAGTTATAGTAACATAATCACAGACATTATACGACTATTAGTTTTCAACAATTTTTCTCAAAAATCTCTCGTATTGGACCCAATATAACTCAATCTTTCCCCCAATAATTAGTTCTAATATCATCAAAGCTTAGACATCTAATAAGAAAATTGCAATGGTTTGTAGACGTAGTTTTCTAGAATATCTCAATTACGGTGCATTCTAATGCCCAGATTTCTTTCACGCTTACATGTGGTAATTTATGCGAGTGTGTACACTGAAAATATATAATAATCCAATAAATGCTTTTTTCAGCTTCGCTTGTTTGTTTAGCAACTCGTTCTCATGAAAAACGATCTTTTACTGATACAATAAAAATATTGGTGCAATTTACTACAGATTGAATCAATTCAGGAACGATTACTACATTTTAGGCCTCTATAACTGAAGTGGTATCATTTGTAATATATGCATTTCCAGAAAATTTTGTGATAATGTTTCTTGAAGACACTCTATCGTAGGAGGAAATTTCTCTTTTTTTTAAGCTTTTTTTTATTGCTTTATTTAAAGCAACCTTTATAATATTCTACATCGTGATCTTCTGAATATGAGTCAATTTCCGCATCAGAATCATGATTACTGTTGGTTTATTATCATCATTGCCATTATTAAATCTTTATTCATGCGAAGATACTGTATCCAATAAATGTCTTAAATACTGAGTTTCTTCTTCATCATTCAGAAAAAGCGCCATATCGAACAAGCAATTAGAAGCGCGTTTACCTTTTTAAAACTGCAATGGAAAAGCTCGAGCAGGGTGTGACATACCCAGAGAGTTGAAAAAAATAATATTTTTTATAATTCGCTCAATAGTTCTTCCTCTTCAAGGTTGTGACCTGAGAGTCAGCTACAAAAGGAATAATCCATTTTCCAAAAAAAAAAAAAAAAGAGTAGGAAGAAACATTGAAAAAAAGAAGGGAGGTGGGTATGTGATACCCTGCGCGAGTAATGTCGGGTTAATATAGGAACGCAAATAAATGAAAATATTTTCTTCCAAAGTTTCATCCAATTTATCAGAGATTTGCATCAAATTAATTGTTTGAAAGATGTATTCGATGTGGGACCCAAAATGCAAACGAAAGTTTGCATAGCAGGATTTGGATAAAGTGTCTGAAAGAAATATTTGTAAATAAAAAATAAAAAAAAAACATATAAAGCAGGTAGTAACAAAAGCTGTCAGGGAATACAATTAGAGTACAGTATGTACTATAGTAGAAACACAGAAAGCATTAGTGTGGTTACTAGAAGTTTTACTAAACAACTGCTGCAACCTTAGATCGTCGAAAACGGCAATTTAAAAAACATTGACAAAATGACCGTAATAAGCTGATTCTTAAGCTTAATAAAAAATTTATAAATAGAAAAGAGTTATTAGCTAAAAAGGAGAGCAGGAAAGATTTATAGAGCTGGCCAATTTTGAAACAAACTGTTTTGAAAAAAATAGAACATTTTGGATAAAACGTGTTTTACTACATTTTGTATTAGATATTGAATTAAGTAGCAAATTAATTTCTAAAAGATTTTAAATTTACTATTGTATATTTCGTATACTTTCCTTTTATTTATCTTATATATTTCATTTATTTTTAAATATATTTAATATAAGTTTCTTGCAAAAAGAAATCAGACAAAGAATTTCATATTTTTCGTAATTTCCGGCTCAGACAGGTTTTTCTTCTTATAAAAGCTTAAATTTTTGTTAAATGCTTTCAAATTGAACTGTATATTGCTTTATTTTAAAGATATATATCTATACATTATATTGACAAATTATTACAAAAATTAGACTTTGCTTTGATACTTTTTTACTGAATATTATTCTTCAAATAGCGTTTTCCCAGTTTGAGATTTTTCATGAAAACATGATCTTTAAAATTACAAAACTTTTACAGATATTCATGGAACAACTTGAATTCTGGTGTGTGTTTGTTATAATGTGCTAGGTAAAATTGGGAATCCAATTTTCATTACTTTGAATAGAAAAAAATATTATGACAGAAAATGCAGCAGAAATCCTGTTTTTTTGGCTTTTTTTCTACAGATGTATGCTTTTTAATTTTTTTTCTTCTCAAAAACTGATTTGTTTATTGGAAAATTGATCTTTAAAGTTGTTACTCATATCCTTATGAGTCTGAAAACAATTTTGATGTAAAAATAATGATACTTGTAAAAGCAGAATTTTTTTTAATATCATTGAAAGTTTTTTAAAAAAAAATAATTTTTAAAATTTTTATCAAATCAATCCCTTTTTTCATGTTAAAATTATTTTGTTAAAAAGTGATTGTTAATAATATACAAAAAAATAAGTTCAAACACTTAAATAAAAAAAAATTGCTCAAAAAGTGCTAAGTCCCCTTACAGGAATTTAGGTCCTGTATCTTGAAGGAGATTTTGCATTTGAATTTTAAAGTAAAAAGAGAAATTTCAATTTAAGATCTAAGCCCCGCTAAAATGATTTGTAGAATAATTACGTTGTCATTTATTTAGGTATGGTTTCTGCAAATTATGCAATTATTTCCAAATTTTACTATTATAAATTCTTGAGTGAACATGTATTGAATAATATAATGCTTTCTAGATTTCAAAATATAATAAAAGAGAGATAAATAATCGATTTTTGGCATTTTATAATAAAAAGAGGCTTACATTTTACAAATGTTAACTTTCTATAAATTTTTAACTCCAAAATTTCACAAAAATCCTGTCAAATTTTCTTAATACAATTAAGAATATCTTAAGTAAAAATTTTAATTATAAGATAATTACTCATTCAAATAATAATATTCAATATTTTACATGTATTCTCAATATTTTTCAAGTATTATAAATAATATTTTAAATTAATAACTAAGCAAACTATTATTAATGCTTGATTATAACATTATGTATAATTTTAATAATTGTATTGATAATTAAATTTAGTTATAAGTTCATGTAATAAAGTTCAATATAAGAAAATCTGTATATTTGAATGATTTTAGCTATCATTAAAATTGATATGAAATTCCAATAATATTGCTAAATGTTTCACAAATACCTTCTTAATACTTAAAAAGTAACATATGTAATGATTTAAGATTAATCGAAATTTCAAATAATATCGCAGAGCATTTTACAAATAATCTAAATTTTCAAAAGTAATCTAAATAATAACAAAACATTCTGAAATTTTCAAATGATAATGTTAAATGGTAATAAATGTATAACATACATTTTAAATAATCTAATAATTTTAAATATCACAATGTTTCTTAAATAATAACGTTAAATATTTCTAAAGTTATTTAATCATAAGTTACCTAAAAAACACTTTAAGTTAACAAGAAATTTAAAAAATAATGCTACGAAAAATGTTTATCCTGATTTATTTAACTTGAAATACCTGCGCAAAAAATTGTGTTTTTATAGCACAATGTAAAAGAAAGATATACAGTAAGAGAAAGAACTTAAAAGTAATGAAAATAAATTTCCAGAATATTCAGGATGTCACTTCAGACTACAAGCCATTTGACTCAGCATTTTGTTTAAGTAGGCAATTCTATTGGAGAAAAAATGCATTTACTAGAACATGAAATTTCGAGAGAGAACTGCTATTTATTGCAAAGAAGAAATGGCTTTATTAGGAAACCAATCATCCACACAATATCATTAAATCCAAAATATTTATACTAAATCTTATTCAAAATTTTACTAATAATATCAGCATTAATTTTTCCTACAAATATAAGCATAATTAAGATTAGATTCACAGTGACCACATAATACTTTTGATACTTTGCTTATTTAGAAAAAAACAATTCTAAGCAAACAATGTAACGTTAACCATATTCTAATATTTTTGAATCCCAATAGGACTTGAATTAAGGAAATAGAACTATTGTGATGTGTGAAACATTATATAAGAATGACAATCGATTGATGAATGTTTTTGAACTAACGAGCGAATTGCACTGATGACAAGGCTCCAACACAGCCTCCGAGACAATGTGTAAGATTTTTTCTCATGCATTCCATGAAAAATGTATGGATATGAGAAAAATAAAGTTTAATGTATCAGCTATGTGTCATAATTATCAAAAGAATTATGCAATCACAATTCATTTTTAATCATTTTAACAAAAATATTATTTAACATACAAAGCTTAAGCAGAGGCATTTCATGCGTACAATATCGTAAATAACAATCTTAAAATTTAATTGTCATCTAAATTAAAGCATTTGCAAGATTCTCACTTTCTCACTTTCTTATCTTAATGTCACATTTAATTCAAGAACAATTTGAGAAAAAAGATTTCGTCTTTAGAGGTCTGAGAATAATGAAAATAATAGCTAATTATATTTATTATTTCGTATAAACTAAAATTTTTTAAAAAACATCTCTTATTTCAAATTATAAAATTTGATATATATATATATATATATGTTTGGATCATGATTATCCAATAAATTTCTTGAATACTTATATACATCACGGATATATTAAACATCTTTGCAAATCGTGATCCAATTTCAAATCCACCACACAACAATAGGTCCACAAAGTCGGCTTGTTAGTGGTCTAGCCGTGAAGAATCTATTTATTTACATTTACACAGCTTACATTTTTACTCACTCTCTGGACCGTTATACTCCTTTACCATACAACTTATTACCAACCAATTGTTTGCATCCTTTTAAATTTTATTACCAATCAAACAATGATTTAAATCTTTTTTCAATTTATATGGTGATGATGTGTTATATTTTTTCATTTTGAGTATGTGATACACATCTTGAAGCTTAAAGAAAATTCCGTCTTACTACTCACATATTTGAATCTTCATTTCTTTGAATTTTGTAAGTAATTTTTATATTTTGATCTGTTGATAATTTTTAGAATGATAGATTTTATTTTGTAAATTTTATCGTTGAAATTTTTTGCATTTTTTAATCATTGAACTCTTTTGTAATTTGGATTTCCCAATTCAGCCTACCAGGAATTATAGATTTTATTTTTGTAGATTTTATCGCTGAATTTGTTTGCATCTTTTAATCATGAACTCTTTTGCAATTTGGATTTCCTAATTCAGCCTACCAAGTCGCAAAGGGGGAAGGTTGGTACCATTAAACTAGTTTAACACCGTTTAATCGGTCCTCAGCCCGATATTGCTTTTTGACTTGCTGGGTTCCATATTTTCATATATTTTTCTTTCATTGTTACATTTCTTTCTGGATTTTTGTCTTTTTAAATATTTTAAATTATTCTTTCATAAATTTTCAATATATATATATATATATATATATATATATATATATATATATATATATTTGTTTCCTTTAAAATATTATATACCGTAGTTTCTTATTTGATAACTTTTAATAACCTTATGATTCTCATTTGATTATTTACCAGACACACTTTTTTTTCATAAATGTATTTTTTAAAAAATAATAATAAATATTTTTAATAAAATATCATAATACGATTTTTATATTTTATCATATATCAGTTTTCTAAGTAAAATAAAATGCTTTCAAAATATTTCACAAATTTAAATATCATATAAGAATCAATCAATTTATAAAGGAATTCAATCATATAAATAAAACTGTAACTTTATGTACCACGGAATAAATTTAAAAAAGCATATACAAAAAATATTATAATACATAAAGTAATATTCTTATTTAAAAGTCATACATTAATAAAATTGCTTAAATTTATTTTTAAAACAGAAAAATTTTCAATCTATCAAACAAAAATATTTGAATTTTATTGAATTTTATGCATGTCTATAGTTTTTGATTTCTTTTCCTTCTTCCCAATTTTGGGTATGGTATGCTTTTGCTTGAATAAAGTATTTTTGTTCTTACACAAGTATATCATACACTCTAAGACCTAAGCATATTAAGTACATTGCATGCAGACGTAGGGACCTAAAACTGTATTCAAACTTTATAGTATCATTATTTTCCTAACATTGGTGATTCTGCATCTTTATTGTAACATGTTGTCAATATATTACATGTAGATCCTTATAATCACTTGTTTTAGAATAAAAAAGTATATTTTTGTTTAAGTTCTTAATTTACAATGAAATAGTTAGTGATTGTATTAGATTTAACAAAACAAAATGAAGTCACTTACACACTCCCTAGGAAATCGAACAGAAGCTAAATAGAAGCTATATTGATCAGCCAAACGCGAGAGTTTAGGCTTACAGGTTTTTCATTCATGAGTAGAATGTTCCCAAATACTTTTACTAAGAGTAAAATGTTGTAGCAGTGGATATGAGAGAATAATGGTTGGAAATTATAACTTAAAAATAGGTTAATTATATATGTACAAAGTGTGTGTGTGTGCTTGAGTATGTATGTGCTTTGGATTTCTTTTTTTGTTTAAATTTCTTCCTAGGACTAAGTAAATTACTTATTCTTAACTTCCGAACACGCTTGCATTATTATTACCTACTTATAGTTTATTAGTTACCTACTTATAACTATAAGAAATACAGCGCAAACAGAAAAGATATTCATTTTGAAAGAAAAATGTGACATTAAGAAAAAACTCTTGTTTTCAATGAAAAGTTAATTTTTTTCCAAAGAAAACACAAAACACATTTAATTTTTGAATGCTATAAAATGAATAAATGTTTTTCTTTAATTTTCATTTGAAAGATAAAAGCATTTATTCCCAGTCCCATTATTAAATTAGCTATCTGCTTAATTTCAGAAATGTAATAAATATCATGGATGGCATCCCATTTGTTATATAAATGTAGATGATACCCAATTATTGCATTGCCTAAAAATATAATTAATAAATTAGGAAAGTAAATAAATTAGGAAAAAAAAACTTTATATATATATATATATATATATATATATATGTGTGTGTATGTGTGTAATATAATTCATTATTGTATGAAAATTCATGAATATTTTAAAAGTAAATTTAATACATATTTTTCATTCCTTTTATCTACACAAACACACACCATAAGCGATGTTATACTTCATTTGAAATAATTTAATTATGTAAACAGTCAATTTTCCAAAGATTTAAAATATTTTTTTTTATTTTCATTATTAATATCTTCTGGGTATTTAATTGCTGAAATTTATGAAATCAAATATTCACCATCACTAATTTATATCAAGTAAATAGGTTAGATTGAGATTGAGTGCTTACATTAAACTTATGTTCAGTTTTGTAGAAAAAAAAATTATATTTACAATTCACTAAATATTTAATTTAGATTAGAATTTTAATTTGAATACGTTAAATTATTCCATTAAATAAAATGATAGCTAATAATTAGAATTTTGTTTATTTTATAAATAAATTACATTTAATTAATCGAAGTGAATATTCATATGTAATTAATAAAAGCTCCTCTAAACAGTAGTTATCTTGAGGGAATTCTTTTGATATAAAATAAATATTTAAATTATACAAAGCACAACATTAATAAATAGCATAATTATTTTTGAAATCGCTCCTTGTCATTTAAGGAAAATTAAATTTTGATCTAAATTCTATTTATTCAAATACTTGTTTGCAAATAAAGAATACTTATTTATCTTACTGACATAAGACTCGAAATAGCGAAGATGTATTATATAATGTTGAATGAAGCTACATAATGCAATGTTATGAAGATAAGAATGTGATTACAAAGCTACTATTGGGCTTAAATTATTAATAGGACATATTTTATACGTATCAATTTTTTGCAGTGTTATATTTTTGTTGATTTAAGATGTATATTTCACGTATTTTATCTTTACTACATTTATTAATGTATCGATTGTGTAAAATTACTGTATAATTTCTTATACTTTATTTAAATTTCGTTCTAATAACTGACCCATAAGCTTGTATTTAGTTTGTTACACTGAAAGGCAATTTCTAAGGGTACTCCAAATAAAAGTATTATGGTTTTTTTTCTGTGAACCACACAAGCCTTTCTCTTTAGCTATATATCAAATATTTAAATGGTTCTAAATTAAGTAATGGATGACTTCATTTTCAGGAACACACGTTTTAAATCAAATTTTCAAATAATTACACAGTTGAAAAACTACTCTACTATATATTTGAAACATCGTAACGTAGTATTTGCAATACAGGTTAATAATTTAGTATTCTTGTTAACATTATATTAGAAACTCCTTTAATAGAAACTATTTTTTGTAAAAAGTAGTGTTTTGAATTTTAAAAGCTTTCCTTTCATTTTCACTTTATGACAATTATTTTTTTTATATTTCAGACAGTGTTATTCTGATAACCTCGTTGTAGAAGAAAATTCTGCATGCACAAATCTGATCCTTCACATGGGGAAGGTTCTTAAGAAAAATACTTTAATACATAAAATATACCACGTTACTTACAAAAATTGAAAAAAAGGCAATATCAAAGGTGCTCAGTTTTGTTTCAGAGAACTTTTTGAAGTCAGGAGAATCACAGTATCAATTTTTAAAATCTGTCACGTATACTGAGACATATGAGATGACTTAAAATGTGATCATGTTGTAACATCTATAAACATACGGTAGCTTATAACATAAACTGGTATGGAATAACTGCATAAACTAGGTTTAGTATTGGAAATGTATTTTACTGATATTAACAACTATTTTGCTCAGTAGTGATATTTTTACTGCTTGATTTTTTTGTGTGTGAAAAGAGGTTTCAGAAATGTTAGAATATAAATTATCTTATTCCCAAGAGAAACAGGTCACCTTTAATAAGACTAAATATTAAAACATAAAATAAATTTCAAAAGCAAATGACTAGGAAAGAATAGTTTTCACTGATCAAGAAAATGAAATATTCTCAAAAGTGTTTGATTTTTTGTAAAGTTGATGCTTTTAACTTATGATCTGAAATGGAAGTTACTAATAAGGAGAATTAACTATCTAAAAGATCTATATTAAATATATGAATATGAATATTTTTTGAAATTAGTTTATATTACATGTATTAATGTAAAATATTTGATTATTTTTTCATTAATTACTAGTATGAACATTACTGAAAATTTCTTATTAATGTACTTTCCAAAATAAAACCTGCGATCTGTTCATTTATTTTTATTAAAAATAAAAAGGGCATGTTGTAGAAGGAAAGTAATAGTTGTTAGGGTGCAATCAAATTATATTTTAATATATGCCATTTTTACTTTTCTTGATTTATTTAATTTCACTTATTAAAATTTCATTTTGAAGAAAGTGAACATTATAAATAAAATCAAAATTTATTTATTTGCTTATTTTATTTATTAATCTGAAAAAAAGATAAGATTCTCAAATAGGATTCATTAATTGGTTTTTAAAGATATTTCTACTGAAATTCCGTAACATATATTATTTTAAAAATTGATTGTAGGAGTATGTACCTCTTCGTGTATGTACTATAATGTGTTAAAATCACATTGCAATGCAAATAAATTACACAATATGTTTAGAATGAAATTTATTAATATTTTTTGTTTAAATTATATCTACATCTGGCGGGAGTAAAGTTTCATTAGTGGAATTTCCTATTTTAGTCATGCTTATTCACAATATCAGAAAATGAATAATTATTTCCTAAAGAACAGGTCTCCTAATATTGAAATTTAAATATCATTTGTGTAAAAAAAATATTCATATGTTTAAACTGAGATAATCAAAGCATTTTTTTTTCTTAATTGACAGTTTAGAAGTAAGTAACCCTTTATGAACTATACATTAATTACTAATAATTTATTATAATCATATACTATGATGTTAATTTATGAATTAAAATTTTTCGTATATGATTATATTAAAAAATACTTAAAAAGGATGTCTAGGAATAATTTGAAGCAATTGAATTATTATCAAATGATGTTACTTTGATTAATAATATTTTTCAGATTGCGTCAAAGAAAATTTGTGTTATAATCCTTCTATTGAAACTTTTTGTAATTTATATGCAAATATTTTAAATAATTTTAATTACTTCTGCCTTTTTAATTAAACGTTTTCCAATTTATTCCTTTATAAGGTTTGAAAAGTAAGTGTGAAATTTTCATAGGAAGTAAACGGGTAAAGTAATTACTCATTCAGTAAAAATTAAAATAATTATAAATGAAAAAAAAACATTCTAGTCGTTCCAAAATATAATCATTAATTACACAAAAACGTTAAAAAGTGTCATTCAGTTTTTCTATTTTAAATTAGTTTATTAAATAATATTAGAATATGCTTCTTAAATATTTTATTTCACTTCTTTTTTAAAGTGTATTTCTTTGAGCTAAATCTATTGACATTAAAAAAAATTGCTAATACGACTTTAGGTGATTAAATATGAATATCTTTTAAGCATTGAAAATACTTCTGGTTAGCTCAAAGTATTGCATTTAACATTGAGTTTATTTTCTATTTTGAAAAATAGGTAGATATTAAGGAGACTCGGTACCCCAAAAATGATCAAAACATCAATTTTTTTTTATTTTTATTTAGAAATATTTTCTGAATTATTATCTTTCGAATGATGTATTACTTTTGTATGTACGAACACGAGAAGCTTGGGAAAAAATGAATTTCAAAAATGTAAAAAAAAAAAAAAAAATTCGTGACTTGACCACACTCTTTTTTTATAGATTTCAGTAACCTTTTTATCATTACTTTTCTAAAATTATTTTTATTTTGTTTTAATCATAACTGCAACATTTTAGTGTTCTTTTTTTTGTCACTACAACTTTCATTACAAGCGATTTTTTGTTGATATCTCGTGATTTTATTGTCCTACCGTCATCGAGCTAATTATAAACACGTTTCATATTAAGAAGAAAACAGTCTTTATCAAGACTTTCTTTCATTATTGTTTGTGCTGAATCTGTTGAGGTTTTTGGAGTATATTTTCTTGAGAATTGAAGAAAAAAAATGCCTCGCTTAAAACGGCGTTGTCATTAAAAGCAAATCAATAGTAAACATTGGTGTAGTGATGCTTATAATAAAGATGGTACTACAGAAGAAAAATTTGTTGTACCTACTATCAGAATTGAACAGTTATTAAATGTTGAAAATATTGATTGCGTCAATAACTTTTGTTAATTTCTTATTTGTAAGCTTTCTATTAACCAGTAATTTTTTTCAAAAACTGAAATCCCCGGAATGTGACAATAAAACTTTAAACATTTCGCTACCGGAGGGAGAAAAAAGAAGTGCTTCTCTGGGCCCGGGGCTTCTTACCGAGGAGTGCCATGCTGTGTCCAGATGATTTTAGATATTAAGCCTAATTCATGAAAAAAAAATCCTCTAAAATCGGCTATTCATTAGAATATTTTGGTTTTTACTTAAATTATTTAAAATGCATTAAACTTAATATATACGAAAGAAAAAAAGATTTAATCGAAAATTGCATTTTTTATACATAAAATTACATAACAAATCATATCATTTAAATTATATGAATTTAACAAAGGTAGGTATAGTTTGTATTTTCTTAAGAAAATACAAAATATACCTACAATTGTTACATAAATTTATTTCATGGTGCAATGTTGTACCATTACATGGAATATTATGATATAAAGAGTGAACCTTATTTTTCTGTTTCATATTTTTATAAGAAAAAATTCTTCCACGCATAGTCCAACGTCACATGTCTTACACACATATTTTGCTAACTTTTGACGCCTCACGAGAGAATTTGAGCAAAGGGCACATCTTAGTCCTTTTTTTTCCCTTTCTTTTACTTTAATGTCTATGTACAGATTTGGATTATTTTCGCTAACATTACTATCAGATTCATTCCTTACTTCGTAAATTTCAGTATCGGATATATCCTTTCTTTTTGTCATGACTGTCGCTACAAATGAAAACCGACCGAATGAAACGAACAGCTGGGAGCATCTGCTACTAAAAGCCCTCAACCCTCGTAAACATCCATAAATTCTCATTCGAATAAAGTGCACAATTTAAATCATGTCATTACATTTAAAGAGCCACACCTCAGCACGTGCTTTTAACAATTATCCCCCCCCTTGTTGCCAGAAGTGGAATCTAACCTCATATCACCAATGTCAACACTCCAAATAACCTGTCTATATAGTTTTCGCGGTATTGTAACGCCATTTTGTAACATTAAAAATATCAAATTTAACGTTCTCATCAAGCGTATCTCTATTGATACGTTGGGCCGTTGAAGACACTCACGGAGCGTATCTAATGTTGATACGCTGGGCTCAGAAGATGAAACGCGAGCGTATTAAATATGATACGCTGGGAGTGAACGGGTTAAAGCTTGAACATGGAAAAAAGTTTGGATCTTTCTACTCTTGAAATTTAAACTGCAATTCTTGTGCTTCTAACGTTTGTGTTATAGAAACATTGAATGAAAGGCAAATATATACTGTTCCCTGACATATTAATTTATGGATTACACAAGCATTCAAAAAAATTGGGAGATGTTATTCAGCCATCAAGTAATTTTGTATGGTCATAAATATCTTGTCTTTTTCATCGAGAACATACAGCAAATGTATTAAACTTCTTCCCAAAGCCTATGGTGTTGCTGCAAAAATTTTGCTAAAAGACGTACATACTGAAGTACGAAATTTATAGGATGTACCTGCTGATGTCCCATTTGTAGACATAAGTTTTTCTTTCGATAGTATTTGGATGACACGAGGTCATACATCTTTAATTGGCATTGGTTGTGTCATTGATATACTTACTGGCTATGTGATTGATTTTGAAGTTATGTGCAAAATATGTCAACATTGTTCCGTATAAAAATATGAGTTGGAAAGTCAAGTGCAGAATATGATATGTGGTTTGAAGGGCATAAAAATGAGTGTGATATCAAACACACTGGTTCATCAGGTTCGATGGAAATTGAGGCAGCATTGATACTTTGGGAAAGATCGCAATCTTCGGGATTTCAATATTCTACATTACTGTCTGATAGAGATTGCAAGACCTTCAATTATTTATCGGAAAGAAATATCTATGGAATAATGTCGAAATAAAAAAAGAATGCATAAACCATGTGAGTAAAAGGTTAGGCACTATCTTACAAAATGCTGTGAAAGAATCGAGAACTCGAGGGAAATCATTAGGTGGGAATGGCTATGGAAATTTAAAAGAAACTACCATAAAGAAATTAATTTCTTATTATCTTATGTCAAGGAGACACAAAAAGCTATGTGCATACCTTTTGGAAAATACACGCATGACCTTGGTGTAATACTGGAATCGCGAAAAAAAATTGTTCAGAATGAAACGTAAGAACAACAAATATCAGTGTGACGTAAACTGGTGAAGTAAGCAGTTTGAAAAAGAGAAACATTAATGATAAATAAGGAAGATATTACATATAGACCAGGATACTTTTGAGATGCAAATAATACTATAATTCTGTATCATAATTTTTTTCATTATAATATGTGCATGTATAATATTAAGGCAATTAATATATTTTTTTTTTCATAATTTGTGCTTTTATTCATTATATATTTTCATATAAATATAATACTGGTGATATATGAAGTACAAAATTTTAAAAATGGTTGTATTTATTATTATTTCACATTTTCCTTCATTTTTCATGTTCGTCAATTGTAATTAATACCTTGAAAAATATTATCAGTTATTAAAAATATCTACTGAAATTTTGTGAAAATGCTTTTATTTCGAGGAAAGACATATAGCTTATACTATAAAAGGTTATTTTAAATTAATTGAAGCATATATTGTTTATTTTTTCAGAGTTATAAACTTTAAAAGTGTTTTTCACATTTTGTGTTTTTTCGATACATCATTGCATTTAAAATGCTACTCCTCCCACAAATACTAATCAATCACTTCTCATTTTTTTCCTGTGTGTTATATATAATACATGTAACAAAATTAAGGATCCATTTTCAAAGAAATGTATACTTTTTTTAAAAAAAAAATAATAATGTTAGAGATATCTGTGTTTTTGCTCAATTTTAGTATGCCGACCAACATTTTAATTTTTTCCTCCAAAACTTAATAAGTTATTACAATATCGATCCCTATGTTTGTTTAAAATATCCTTGAGAATATTAAAAAACAAATTGTTATAGTAAAAATTAATAAATAAAGAAAGAGTAGGAAATTTTTCAAATTTTTTTAAAAAATTTTAATTTTTAAAATTGTATTAACAATGTATTCAAGTTTTCACATAAAATCATTTTCTTGAATAGAAACATTTCGAAGCTTGCTAAAACCAAATTTTTAAATGCATTAATAAAAAATGGTTAAAGGATACCGAGTGCCCTTAGAATTCCTTGTGGATACAGTGTTTCCTTAACTCTTTCTGTGTTTCACTTTGATAATATAGATATATATTTTTTAAATTCATTAATGAACGTTGTTGGAATTCGAAGTTGTTATTTCTTTAATTTTGCTCACTTCTTTTGAATTTTTAAATAAAATAATATAATCTTAAGATACACCAACAAATTTGCAATCATTTAATCATTGCGTCTCAGGACAATAAAAAAGAAACTGCTTATTATTACAGAGATTATCGGAAATATTGTATGAATTCTCAATAATTACTTGTGAACCGGTATTATATGTTTAAATCAATCTATTTAATCATGCATTTCGTTGTCCGTAAAAGAGACACAGAAAGGGAATGTAATGAATTTTCAAATATATTAAGACAATTTTTGAATATAACATAATTCCGAATGCAAACAAAAGTATCGTTTATTCTCATCAAATTGTGAAATTTAAGATAAACTTCCTGTAATATGCACATATGAGTTTATTTCAAAACCTAGCAACTGCTGTAACTGGGCTTTGAGTCATAAATTAGAGTACGGATGCAATAGTGTATTATTCCTATTGCACGTTTAATGTATCGAGACTTCAAGGCCTTCCGTTCACATGGTGAGAAATTTCAAAGGGATGATATTATCTCAGGTATTGTCCTCGTCACTTGATCAAGGTTCATAATTAAAAAGTCTATCGTCAATACCCTACTTGTTCCTTTTAAGCTTGATGTTAATAAGCAATCAATCAAGCAAAAGTAAAACTTGATATGTTAGTGTGTAACATTAACACTTTTAATCGTTCTAAAAAAATAATCGGATTCAAACAATGATTATGCATGTGTGTTATTAATGTATGTTTTGTGTATTTTATTTTTTAAGATAGTCAACTGAGAAAAAATAATTATAAAATGTGTATATTTTACAGAATAAAATATAGAAAATATTATAAAAGCCAGCAAAAATAGTACAAGGTGTTGTTTGTAAGTATATATGAATACACATAACGATAAATACAGTGTAATAATAAATTATATAATTTGCAAAATGCTTTTTACATTTTTTATTCTTTTTTTTTTTTTTTTTTTACTTTTCTCTAAATTTAAACAGACCGATTGCAGTTTTGTAAATATTGGGGTTCATTCCTTGTTTGTGAGCTAATCCTTTTGTTCAAAATTAGTTTACCCTATTGCATAAGTCATTCCTTTCATTGCGCTGGTATATTTCATTTCAGTTTTCTTTAATTCTAATCAATGCTCATAGTAAAATTAATCGAGCTATAAAAATAATCGGATTCGAACAATGATTATGCATGTGTGTTATGCAATGTCTTCAAACTCAATGCTATTCAATCCGATTTAGAACAAACTGTATTGAGAATATTCACCTATTTAAATTCTGTTTAGACCTTTAAAATACAACGTAAGAGTATTGAAGTTAGAAAACTATAGAGTTAAATCATATTGTCCTTTCAAGTGTAACAATGAGGAGAATAAATTGAATAAATTACGTATGTACATTTTGGTGAATTGGATGTTTCTGTTTCGGATAGAAATGTTCGAAATTACTTAGGGTTTTTTCGGCTGACTGATTCTGTTATGCGACGGTATAAGCTGCTTATAGTATTTTATCTCTGTCTATACTGAGATGCATTTTATTCTTGCAATTTATGTACCTAATTTAATTACATTGACTGCTCAGGTAAAGTTACTTCATTAAAAAATATTTTTGAGAATAATAAAAAACCTTCCTTAAACCAAAATTAAAATCAATATGTAAATATTTTACAATGTATTTCTGATTTTTTTTTCTTTCTGGTTTTTTTTTTCTATTTTTGATCTCCAAAAGGTTCCGAGGATAATTCATGATCAATGAATATTTCATTTTCCCTTTTATTAGTGATTATCCGAGGGGAATTTCTTCTTAAGAAGGTCACTCTTATTTAAAAAAAACACATTAATCCAAATTTAGCATAAGGCTTTATGTAATACTAGAGCATATTTTTTTTAAAAAATTCTAATAACATAGTTATTAATAATCGATTTGCATCATGTAAATACATATGACTATTGTTCTATTGGAAAAACATTTTGAAGCAATCATTCTCTAGTTTTATACTTACTCTTATGTGAAAAAGGCGTCGAAATATGACTACGTAATGTTAACAATATGATTTTTTTTTAATTTGTGGGATACTTTTTACATTTATTTATTATTAATTTTGCAATTTGTGTTGGTTCTGATTTAAGAAACATCTCTTACACGTCGAAACATTAAGACATATAAAATTTAAGTCTTCAAAGCTGGATCATTTTGTTTATGAAACATTTATTTTGGCATTTTAGCAGAAATGCATTGAGAATTCCTGTATCCAAAAAAAAAGAAGGGCTAATCTATAATTTATAGAATTTTTAAGTGAATTCAATTTCGAAACAATAAAAATACATCCTAAAAAATTCTTTATAAAGAATATATTTATCTTGACACTTATTTAAAATTTTAGGACTACTTCTAAGAATGTACTAATAAATAAATTCAATATTTATTTTTAAAACAACACTTAAATTAAAATTTTAAGAAGTTCAATTAAATTCGTATGATACAAATTTTGTTATGTAGTACACTATTTCATCTACTTTTATACATATATTAAAGACGAAATGTTGTTTAAATTATACTAAAATAATAAGCTATTAATAGGAAGAAACTGTTTATCACAAAAAAGCAAAAAGAAATTTATTCAGTTGGTAAAAGAATAGACAATTAAGAAAGAATATTCAAAGTTAACTCAAGAAAATGCTTGTATCGGTTGCAAATTATTATCATGATTTTCTTACTTTTTTATTGGACATATTTTATATATCTAAATGATGTTATTACTTCGATTTATATAAATTTTAACACGCTTTATGGGTACAGTTTTCCATATAAACAAATAATATGCATTAACTACTGAAACAATCATAATTATATCAATTGAAAAGACAGATAAATTTGATGAATTCAAAACAAATAAGAGTAAGGACGGTGTTTTTAACTTATACAGGTAAAGAATTATGATTGCTCTAAACAAGTAGAAAGTTCATGTTTTCTCAAAACTAGTTAGTTTTGAGTAAAGTATTTTTCACACTAAGCATATCATAGGAAATATAATACAAAGTCATATTTTTCTTAAATTTTATAGCTAACCATTTTAAATACTTATCTATTATATTAAGCATCTTTTTTCCTAATTGGTTCCAACAGAAAGTTTGTGACTGAAGGTGTAGTAAAAGATAAAAAGGAAAATGTCATTCAATGAGAAAATTAAGGTAAACGTTTTTAATTCGTTTTTCTTTTGTATTCTATTTAAAGTACGTCTAATTTGACTTGGACATTAATTATTAAATTTCAGTTTAGAATAGACATTATGTAAAGTAGATTAATATTCATGAAACAATGTGCAATTTATTTTATTACTTCTGTGAACAATAACACTAGAAAAAAAATGTAGTTCTTGAAATTTAAATTTTTGTATAAAGTTCTGTATTCAAATCCACTTAAATAGCCATTTTATCTACATTTCCTTCGAAAGCAAACCGTACGTCAACGGAGAAATAAAGAGTGTTCCTTGAAATTTGTGATAAACGTCCTAAAATAAATGTTGATCCTAGGACAAGCGAACGAAAACCATTAGTAATGATTAAACTGTTATGGGACTTTGGGATGGTCCGAACCACATTTTACTGTTACATTTCAGGCAGATGCCCATTCATTTTAGTAAACCTATTTGTTTTATAAGACATACGAATTTAAACATTGCAAAAAAAAAAGTTATCTATTTCCCTACTGTTAATTTCAATCGTTATTTATTTGACGTCAAACCACTCATAGAGATAAATGTTTCAATTTCCTTGCTTTTGTGGGTTAGATTACAGCATGTGTATTTAGCAAGAGATTATTTCACAGACTTATGATGTAAACTTCAACCAACAGATTGACAAATACATTTATAAGATGTATTTTATGTATTTTTTATTGATATATTTCTGTTAATATTCTATTTTGTTTATCCAAATTGTCAAGTTAATATCACATGGTTAAAAATACCTTGAAGATTTGTACGTAATATTAGAATGATTGATTGCAGTTTCTTTTAAATTCTAGACAGTCTTAGAATTCTGAATACGAATGTTTTCTTTTTATGGTTTTTGTTACTTTTTTATATTTTGCTTTGAATATAAAAATGTTTATTAAGTCCCTTTTCATTCTGCTTATGAAGACGATTTTTTACCAAGTGTCTGCTAATTGATTATGAATTGAATAATGAAAATTTAGGCTTCTTTTTTCATTGAAGAATTCGGAGATTGATTAAACATTTAGGATTATTTTATTAAAGGCTGTTATATATACGAATTTGCACTATTTGTAGATTGTTACATTCGAATTTATACCTTGCAAATGTTTAACAACTCTCTGTTTGATTTAATTGTGTTTGTCAAACTACAATAATACATTATATTGGTGTTTGTATCATCTTTAAAATTACCTCTCTTATCTCATTGTATCTTAGAAGATTGATATACTTTTTGATAATAATTTGAAAATGTGTAGTTTGAGTTATTGTGATGAGTTCCGTTATCACCTGCCTGTAGAAGACGCTTTGTAAGGGTTACAAACATCTTATAAGAGATATAAACATCTTTTAGGGATATTTGATGTTTACTCACAAAACACCTCAGTGAGAGAGTAACACTCCATAGAGAGATATATATCTATAATTCATCTCATGTATGGTATTTGATATATATAAATTATGTTATTCACCAACGTTATGTAATAAAATCATGTTTGAATAAAATTTTACTGTTATTGTTCATTACGTTATTTATTTACCTGAAGTATAGTGGCGAAAAGTAAATTAGCAGCTAAAGTAAGACTAAAAGATAAGCTGTGAATAAAAATGAATTGATTAAGATATTAGCTAAGAATATAGAACTATAGAAAGTGAAAATAAAGTTAATAGAAAGCTAAAGTAGCATTTGATTTGAGACATAAATTGTAAAAAAAAAATATTGTTTTATGATTTGTTTGTGTGTCCACAACAAATCAGAAAAGGGATATAATGGAACTCAGAATTAATCAATTCGCAAAGCATTAAATAGGAAACGGAATACAAAGTGAACAAAGGGAACGATAAAAAATGTAAGTAATTTTAATTTCCCTTTATGCATGTGTTCGAAAGTGTTTTTGAATAATTGTAGTATATTTAAAAAATTTCAAATATGTCATTGATCGCTATCAAATTGGCTCATTAGAATTATATTAAAAATGTCCTTTCCGATAGCATTAATCCAAAAATAAAAACACTTATAATTGTTCTCCTGTACTATGAAGAATTTCAGAAAGAAATTTTCAAAAGTATGATTAAAGACAGAATGGAAAGGCAATAAATAAAAGACAATTTGAACTACAAAAATTAAGGATGTAAATCGATAACTAAATAAAATCCCACATGTGAGCTGAAAGCGATATTATCGTTTCAGATGTAAGAAAGAGTCTTTTAAACTGGAAAATCTTGTATAAAAATTCATTTTTAATGAGAGAATTTAAAAGAATATTTGAAGATTTAAAAGAATTCATTTTTAATTTTACATGAAAGATAATTCAAACGAGTTGATTTTAAGGAAGAATATTATGTTAGTCATGTAGGATTTTTAGCCTTTGCAATCATTTAACTAGTCTGCAGAAAATCAGAAGAAAAAGGAAAATTAAGTTCTGGTTATGTTAATAATTTAATATTAAAGCAATTAAAATATGGTGCTGAAAGGTTTAGGCAGAATTTTATTAACCATATTAAGGTTAATAAAATTCTACATGGTACATGGGCAGATTTCATTTTTGAAATACGCAACTAATTTAACGAATGTTTCGTGGGGTTGAAAGAAAGTGTTTGCGATTTTTCAAAAGGAATAATTGATACAGATTGGTTGGAAAAACATGTTTCAAATCTTCTAGGAGCATATTTTAACGGTTCTTGGATAAATTTACGAAAGCAAATGAATAAGCTGGAAAATTAGATGAATAGGAAAAAGGTTCGAACTTATAGCAACCCTGGAGGTCATGGGAAAAAACATGAAATTTACAAATTACCACAATTATCCTAATATCATTCATCATGTAACTACTAATCTAACGTATGATGCGGATAAATTAAGCATACAAATAATTCTATAACTTTTAAATCACTATTAGTGATGGAAAAGGAAAACCGAAATATTTCCTTGTCATAATTTTAATAATATGTCATCATCATTAAAGATGGTTCGTATTTCATGAACTGTAAATGGAGAGTCAAGATACAAGGAAAATTATTGCTCAAAAATAAAAATGAGCTCATAACAAGTACTATTATTTTTTGTAACAGTGAACTATCCGCCTGTAATAGATACTTGAGACCTACGTTCATAAATGACTACTGGGTCAGTTCTCTGTGCTTGATACGGCATCTTAAAGCTATCTACTGAAGATTCAGTAGAACTCAACTTAGAACTGAACATTTTACCTTTCAGAAAGAATATCTATTCTTTTGGTAATAAGTTAAAAATAGTCACTAAAAATTACAGATTTCAAAGATTCTCCTGAATTGAACAACATAATTTGGTTTTGGAAAATTCTGAATAGCATCTATTCAATCAGGAAAAGAAGTATTCTTCAAAAATTTGAAATTTAAGCAATTCTAAACTATATACTTCAAAAGAACAATTAGAAACTTAAATTATTAGTCAAGAATAATCCAATTTCTCATAAAAAGCACGAAACATTACGATAAGATTTCCAGTAATTTGTGATGTATTTAAAATATCTTCAATGAAGGCAGAGATGCTTTTCTATGCATGAGTTACTACATCATTAAATCTTTAAAAAGTGCTAGCAGTTAAACTGCATACAAGTACTTTAAAAAATCCAATAAGGTACAAAATACAGTTCTATGCATGTGATCGGATCCAATCGCAGTTTGAGGAGAAATTTCGACAAAATCAATACGAAAAATAATTTTCATGCTACGTAGTTTACTTATAAAATCATGAATGCTAGGAATTAGTTACTAGGAACGATACTGCAGTTAATACCATTATTTACAAGAAAAGAAATATTAATTCTCCGATATTGTATAAAAAAGCGACGGGAGAATGCAATAATACTTATGTCACCTCTACTCCCACCCGGTTATGTTTCCTTGAAACAGAGCAGAACTGAATTCATTTTCTTTGCCTTAGAAGCGAAGGTTTTATGATACCAGTGCATATTTAATGTTAAGGATATTGTAGGATATTTTGGTCAGTGACGAGATTAAGAACAATTGAATGGTTAGCTTCTCGATTATCATAATTCCTTTATTTAATGTCATAAAAGTCTCAGTTCAGTAAGAAGCTCACATTTTTCCAAAGCATCAGATCTAGCTCCAAAAGGATTGGAAGCTATACTTTCATGCAGAGTTGTTACCTCAAGAATGGGCATGCTACCTCTGAGGCCTTTTTAAGCTGTTAGGTGTTGAATGCAAGAAATATAGACAGCAATGATTATGGTAGTTTTTGTAGGTATAGCTCTAAAGGATTGAAGTGGCTACATTTTGTGATACTGAGCGACTTGGCATTAAGTGAAAAAATGTAGCTGTCTTTCTGTCACCAAGTTGTTTCCTGATAGATATCGTCTAATTTTTAGATCTTTGATTATCCACATTTTGAGATTACTTCTGCCTTTAATTTAACGCACGTTTCCGTTTGTCTTGAATGTTGTAAAACGTCTCTTACATACGTTGCTACATCTGGCGAAATTTAAGACGTAGTTATTATATTTGGTTCTTTCGACGGTGATTGGCTTTGGAATTGCTAACATGAATGTTCGTAAGACCAAGCGAAATCGCAATGCAGGGTCAAGTAGCAATAAGAAGAATTTTCACAGCAGAGGTTCGACCTATAATTAAAGAATGTTTTAAGCGTACGCGACTTTGGAAGAATCTCTCTTTTCAAAACGAAAGATCAAAATCAATAGGAGCAAAAATAACAAATTGGGAGTAAAAAGTATATTTATAAAATATCCTTGGTAATCATTTTAGTACGAATAATTTGGTGGTTATGTGAAATTTCCGTGAAAAAACAAGAAAGTTTATCATATATTAATTAATTTTCAATACAACGAAAATATTAGCGTGTAACGTTGAGATCGCTAAGGACTTTAAAAATTCAACCGTATCTGCTACTGCAAGCGGATTCTCTTTTTATCTGGTAGCACAGTCATGAGCTCTTGCATAGTATAATTTAACACAAGCAAGTAAGTGAACCAGAACATCGGTGCAGATTGATTGCTTCAAGATACACCAAACAACTACAAGATTTTTGAGAAGAGGTGAGTTTACTGAAAGCTGTAAAAATGTATACTTTTAATAGTAAAATTATATCACTAAACTATTTTATAGATGGAGAAGATATCCTGTTCGTTGGAGGAAAACATAAAAAAGGCTATTTTTTTCCAGACCATGAGTATTTAACTATTATGACTAGAATACATTACGTTGCGAAAGTTGTTAAAATTTACAACCTTAAAAATATTTCAGTGCAGGATCTCAATTGACAGATAAACCTAATCGGCAGTTGATTTGGATTGATTTGCACCAGATACAATTCGAAAATGTATTCATAAAATATCTTTTCTATTCAACTTAAACATATATACATTCAATTAATGTCTGATTTCTTTGCTCCAAGAGTGATAACAAATAGAATTTTCTCCAATGTTTGGTTTGGCTTTGCAAACATCGCATTAGAAGCAACACGAGGGTTATTAGTGGCTAACCTCATAAATTTAATTCTAGGTAAAGTGACGAGGATGACACCTGAGGTGGTGCTACCTCTAATAACTCCTAGCAAAGGGGGGGGGGGGGTTGGAATTGGAGTTTAGACAAGTTTAAAGTACATCAGTCTCAGCTACACAGCGGGTCTTTAGTAGCATTAAGGTTCGAACCCATGACTCGACAAAAACCGCAAGCCACGAATCTATGAAAATGACCGCTAGACTGATGCAACCTAGAATGTTTTCCAAGTTTGGACTGCTTTTTGCTGATCCATTTAAAAAATTAAGTTATAGAAGAGGTATAAAATATTATGAATATTTTAATTTGTTTGTCAACGAAAAATTCATTTAAAAATCGCAAACGATTTAACAACAAAGACCTTCATTGCTGCTTTGAGAAGGTTCACAGTCATGCTTAAAAAATAATTGACAGTGTAGGGTAAATGTGATAATATATTTTTGGGAACAACAAAGAACTGAATAGAATGTGGCTTAATATGAAACAAATGTAATGCGCTAAAATGGAATTTAAATCCTCCACCCTCTCTTTACTATAGAATGCGGCAGTGAAGTCAATGAAATACCACTTAAAAGATCTACGGGAGAATAATATTCACTTAGTAAAAGTTACTTACTTTTACTGAGGAAATTGTTTCTTGCTAAAATTCTAGACCCATGATATCTGAATCAAGTGATACGGAGGATTTAAGAACCCTTACATTTGGATATTTCGTCATTGGTTATGTTTTAATTGTTCTATCAAAACTAGATGCAATTGAGCTCCAAATGCGTGAGATCCCGATGAAAGAGCAAAGGTTAAGTCAAAAGAATGGTATCAGTTATGAGAACTTTCAAGATATTATCACCAAAAAATAACCCGATATTTTGAAGAAATAGGTGTGAGTCAGTCATTCTAAAGACCAAACTAATTCTTCAATCTCTATTTCTACTTGTGTTTATATTTTAATTTCTTTCTTACCTATTATTTCTGGAAACCCCATTCCTTAACCGAATGCACGGATACATATTTGACAGCAGAAAATAGCGAAATGATGACAGTCTATCCCCTCTACCTCACTGCGCTAATTGAAGAGATTGCCGACATGAATCTTCCCACCATTTTGTAGATTAAAAGCTTGGAAATGCATGCAAGGAATCTAACAGAAGCCGCAAGCAAAAATATATATGTCAAAAAGCAGATAAAGCAAAGAATACTCTTCAAATTGGGAAGGTGACAATTAGATCCGTATTTCACGTGTCGTAGGAAGGAGGAAAATGAGTAATCTCGAAATTTATTTCCACATGAATTTGAACTAATAGGAAAGCGCTAATATCCCCCCATCATAGATAATGTAATATTTACTCTTCAACAAGATATGTTTTTATTTGAAAGTGATAGACATATATATATATATTCAGTATATAACGAGTGAAATCATTCTAACTAGGAGTACTACTATAACGACAAATAACACTTTATACGCAAGTGTTCAGTCAGACACACAGGTAGCAGATCTTAGACAGAAAAAAAGCTTAAATAGGAAACACAGCTCTTGTACAGATTAACGGTATAGGTACAGGAACAATACAGCACTTGTAATGACAATCACAGTTATATCAGCAACGTTCAGCTTACCACCTTAATATAATAAGATGGCATTCAGACAAATTTCCATAACATCACACTGCACTTCAATGGTAAGCACAGTCAATTATGATAGATGACAGTCTGCTTCCAGCTGATTTATTTGGCCTTGTTGCCGTCAGTTCGTCAGCAAATCCAATGCAGACCACTCCCAAATGATTTCTCGATTGATCTCAAACGCTGATCTCAAAGACAAACTAAACTGCCCTTCAGACTTTCTGCGTATCTATACTTCTTCTGGACATGTATGAAGCCACTTGGAAAATCAAGGCAAATTCTGTAAATTACTTCCCTGTTGATTTTTCGCCTAGGTTCCAGCACTTTCAGAAACTTTACTTTGTTCCTTGAGAATTCAAGTTTCTCTCTAAATCTCCAAATTGTTTGCCAAATCCTACGTCTATATTAAGATTTCATTATTTAAACTTTTCTTAGTTGATTGATCACAACTCTGCGAAGATTACCTTTCTTTTATAAGAGAACCATTTTAAGGAAATTCATGTCATGCTCTCCACAATATATTTTTTTCTACACACACACAAACACACATATTTATATATATATATATATATATATATACTATATATATATACATAATTAGACATTTTTATTTATACGAAATCATAAATTAAAATATAGATTGAAACTTCTAAAACAAATATGTAAAATTTATTAAACGTAAAAAAAATCTTCGAATATTAGAAAATTTAATGAATAATGCAAGGTATTTTCCTAATATATACAAAATTAAGATTGTATTTTGCATATTTTTAATTTAAAATTGTAAATTGTACAATTAATAGAATATTTTATACTTAATGTTTTTTTAAAAAAAATTTACTGAATACGTGCAAACTGAAAATAAAATTTCTAATTTACTGGAATAAAAGATATATATACTTATTAATTTTAACGAAACATACAGGGTGCTCGGTAAAGTTCGTTCTCATTCTGAACTTTTAAATGGCTGCAGCTCTAGTAAAAAAAACGTGTCTAGTTATTGTAAAAATTCTATACGTTACTAAAGAAGATCTCTGAGAACTCCATTGGTGGAAAGCAGCAGAATTAGGGATTTTACTGCAAAATCGACGTGATATTGAGGGGGGTTATATTATAAAGAAGTAGTATATTATTGATTTATTACAAAAAAAACAGCTTGAAGACTTTATTGCTTTTAATTGGCTACAATGCGCATTTGAACCCAGATTTTAACTTTACAATCGTTTTGGCATTAGTTGTAATATTCCGTTGTAGATCTTGCAATTTTGGCGAAGGGTCCTCTTTTACGTGATGTTTGAGATATCTATACAGAAAAAGTCAATTGGAGTCAAGTTAGATCAATGTTGGGACCACTCCTAAAATCATCACACTCTAGTATCTGTATCCGAGTATATCAACCAGGTGCTGTTTCATTTTGGACGTCATATGCGATGACGCATCGTTATGTTGGAACCGCACATTGCGCAGTTGAAGCAATGGCATGTTCTCAACTAAATCAGGTATTACGTGCAACAGAAGTTGTGAATATCGTGCTCAAGTTAACATGCCTTGATAAAATATTAGGAGCTGTGATTGATCTGTTATTGTAAATTCTACATCAAATATTAATCCCAAACTGCTCCGGATTATGAACAAAGGCAAAATAAATAGGGTTTACAGTGCTTATCAATGGGTGTTTTGCTTAGAGTACAATTCATTCTTCAAAACATGTGCCTCATCCGTTCACACACCATCTGCCAAGAGCATTGCTTGGACCTCTATCTGGTGCATGATTAAGTTGTACGATACTTAAATCTCGCTGCATCTCTGTTTAGTAATGCCCGATTAGGTGTTGACTGGTATGAATGAGCACTTAATTAGCTTAGGATTTCCAAAACGGACATTTTGAGAGTCCACGGTTTTCCCTTATCTCTCTTGTTCTGCTATTTAGATACGTGATGGCGAATAATAATGCATATTCCCGTTGTACCTACCATTTTACCTCAGTCGCCTGCCTGATCGAATTCAACTGTTCACTCTGAGATTCTTGTGAACAAGTGTGATGATTTTGTGAATTCGAATAATTCACACATTTCGCATATTAAGAGCAAGTTGCGCTGATCTGATATTTTTCGCAACACGGTTTTCTACGATCTACATATTATCTTTTCTGTGACGATAATCATCAGTTCAAGAGTACACCGCGTGGGGCTTCAACCACAGTCCTTTCGATTGAGAATTACATGCAATAGCACTGCGTCACGAAGCGGGCTTGATTTTCATACAAAAGATAATCCTTTTTTCCATGTCACCGTTTCGAAAATTACGAACCAACACATGTGCTTTTTAAGTGATTCGTTTTTAACTTAAATATTCACTATATGTCTTTTTCGTACTAACTCGAAGATTCTTTTAAACTTTGTAATTCACTTTTCCCTCCTGTCTAGTACTCTTTTAGAGACAGAATCACTAACTCTTTAGTTTTCCGAGAGCAGCTACCATCACTGATCTCATCTTTTAGTAGATAGCCTCTTCACTATGCACAGACTTTACTTTCATGACTACAGCTACATTCTTACAAAAGTTAAGAGTAGGCAACGAACTTTACCAGGCATCTTGTACTTAAGCCATTAATTAAAAATTATAATTGAGTTAAATATGAAACAATACCAAAAATAGCATATTTCAAGAGAGTAGAAAACTTTGAAAATCAGAAACAGAAACAATATATAATAAAGATCACGCCATACCGTTCCTTGGAAGTGTTTGTTTAATCCAGTTTTACAGACTTTACCATCACATTTCAATAGTACTAAAGTTATATAAAGTATAAGACAAATATAATCAAGAATATATATATTTAAAATTTCAAAAAAGAAGAAATGAGCAAAACCATTGAAACAAAAGTAAATAACTAGAAACTGATAATAACCTCATCTCATAAGTACATGCTAAACATTATTTTAAATTCTAAGAAAATACAACTTATATCACCTACAATAACGCTTTCCTCATCCTTACGTGGCAATAAATTTTGTTAAATTGCCAATATATTTCCTTATTCATTGAATGTACACATATAAAGAATTTACTACGAAAAAAAGTTTCTCTATTTTTTTTTTAATTATTCAAATAAATTAAACAAGGTAATAAATTAAGTTCAATATTTTATGCTATAAATTTAATTAAAACAGTAAAAATGAGACTTTTAAAATTCATAAATGAAATGAATTTAAAAGTTTGTATACATTATACAAACTATATATAACAATATATATATGTTTCTTATTATTAGAACATGTATATATGAATGTTAATGATTATTTGTAAACTAAACTAGTGATTTAATTCCTTTGATTTATACTTTTCTCTGTTTAACTCTTGATCCTCCTCACTGCGAAGTTCTTCCGCATTAGAACTTCTGTTGCTTTAAATGTGTAATGTTGATAGCAATCAATCAACCAAACCATTTTATAAAGATTATTCTTAGAATACTTATTTTTTTCAAAAATTAATTTCATTTGCAATACATTTATTGAATATTTTAATACGTGTAACATTGTGTGACATTTCATTTCTATTTCTAAATTTTAAATTGTTTGAGAAGTTAGTATTTAATCGTAATTCATGCAAAAAATAATGCATTTTACACGATAACTTAAAATAGCTACATGTAATTCTTCAAATCCTGCATTTCAATATCTTTTATTTAATCAGGTTAATGGCAAATAGAAATAAATAACAGGTTACGTTTCTTTTTAAAATGTGATAAATACTCTGTCTCAAGCTAATTAATGTGTCTACAAACACGTTACTGCAATTAAGATCGACAGTAAAAAACACGGGTTAAATGTTGAGACATTTATTGCTACCAACAAAATTTATTGTTAGCTTGCGCGACATATTTCTTTAAGGATCTGTGAATTATAGGACAAATAACTCGCTTTCGGACTATGTTCACAATCTTCTTTTTCTTCTTATACGCTGGAAATATTTTCTATTGAAACACTTTATTCTTTTGATATGGTATACATTCTTCTGCCTAGTTGACTTTATTTAGCTTCGGTAATAAAATCGAGTGTTCCAGGATGGGCAAGGTTATTGGGAATACGTAACTGAAGTGGTTACTGTGATGTGTTTCTAGGCAATGTGAGATCTCGTTTAGTCTTGGGAAAACACAATCAAGATAATGAAATCTGTTGTTGCAGCTGTATATCGAATGCGTAAAAGTTGAATGCAAGGAACCACAAAATAAGTGGAATTCCTTTTTCAATTACTAGATTCCGATATTATTCAGGTATTAAATAAGGCAATTTGTTTTATTGTTTTGTTTTAAAATTAATTACTCTCTGATGCTTCTAAAAAGGGTAGCAAAATTTATATTTATTTGTTGTAAGTTTAATATAATCACATGAAATATCACCAATTTCTGAATAATGTATTCGTATGATCAATCTGAATTAAAACACTTATCATACACTTATTTTTCCGAAATATTTTTTTCCTAAACACTAATTTTATATGAAAGATAGCGTTAGCTTAATAAACAGAGAATGATTTATCTAGATTGATAACTTTTCATTTCTATGTATTACTTGGATGGCGGTTTTCGTTCAGTCGAGGGTTCGACTAAAGACCCACCGTGTAGCCAGGGCTGATGCACATTAAATCTGTTGGGGCTCAAAGTCCTCCAGTTGGTGTGGTATGGAAGTTAGGAGAGGAGGTGCCAGCTCGCGTGTCGTCCTCCTCACTTGACCAAAACTCAAAATTGCGAAGTTCGTCACCAATAACCCTATTGTTGCTTCTAGTGCGCCGTTAATAAAAACTAAACTAAAATTCAATATATTAATATGTTTCGATGCGATAAATGACATATCTGCCTTTAAGAAAAATGTAATTTATTAATGATAGTGTTCAAAACGATCTGGAAATGTATATATATATATATATGTGTGTGTGTGTGCGTGTTTTTGTATGTATAAGTGTTTAAAAAGGAAAATTTCTATACAAATGTTTTTGATTTATTTTATATTTTAATGCTAGAAATATGTGTAAAAACATCTGTTTTTGCGAACAATTTTAATTTGTGTTCATATGTTAAAGAACAATGATATAAGAGTTTATTCTTTTTAGAGAGTTTAACATACCTATTAAAAGTAATTTCTTTAATTTTTAAATGTATGCCTGTCATATTCATTTCAGTGTTGAATGAAAATAAATCAAATTTAGCTTTTCTTGCTTAAGTAAGGATAAACCATTCTTAATTTTGCTTAACATGCAGAAAAAAAGCTATTTTTCTTTCATTTCTTCAGAAAAGTAAAAAGACTATAGATTTCGGATTGGAGCTTTGATTTCTTCAAAGTCTCAAATAATCAGAAAGATGAACTTGGAAATTATTTTAGCATGTACATTTTACTTTTAAAAATGTTGTGTCCTATAATAAATAAAAAAAAATATTTAAATATTATAAATTTAAGATGATGCATAGTATAATTCAACATATTAAAGTAAATCTCAAACTATTGATTGGAAGGGAACTCGAAGGAAAAGTAAGACATTATATGAAAGTTTTGAGTATTAAAATGTACAAGTATTATTTGCTTTTGGTCATTTCCTTGTATTTGAAAAGAGTGTTTTAAACAATCAATTAATGTCATTATTTTATATAAAATCAAATATTCCCAAATTTCGGTTTTTATTTCAATTAAAGGTATAACTTACATAAAGCGTTTTTCGCATTTCCAACCAATAAATATGGAATAAGAAAAAAATTCACTTATTCAATTTTATTTCAGTTGACAGTAAGGAAAATTAATATTTCTCTATGAAAGATGATTTCTTCATGAGCAAGACAAATGTTAACATCTAACTTCTTTAAAAAGAAAACAGAATAATAGAATGTACAAATACGTATTATTTTCTTATGAACATTAAGATTATCAATATAATTTAATAATTTTCTTCAGTACAAGCTAAAATTAAAGGTTTTAAAATGGTTTCAAAACGAAGTGTTTAAGTTCATTTTCAACTAAACTGAATTTAATACTAATTCCACAAACTGAAAATTTCTTGTCACTTTAAATTCAGTTTTAAAAAAGAGATTTTATATGCCATCAAATTATAATTTATAAGTTATTATTTTTTAATAAGGAAACACAATGGTATTATTTTCTTATAATTCATTAATGAGTTAATATTACCTGTTTCAAAGTGCCTTTTTTATCAAAATAAAAAAAAAACATTAAGTAATACTTATTTATTGATTTATTTTTAATTTAAAAGAAAGTATACGTTTGATATTTTCGATTAATTAAAATATTTTAGCAATTAGTTATTTTATTTTTCTTAAAAATATATTCCTTCAGTATTGGATTAAAAACTTAAATTTTTTTAAAATAATTTCTGCCGAAGTCAATAAATTTCTTTTGTTAAGACTTTCCGCAGTTTTCAAAATAAATTAATCAATTTTAGCCCCATGTATTTATTTATTATAAAAACATGGAAGAAAAGGATTTGAATTAACAGAAATTTCAAAATTTTCCTAACATAAATTTAATAAAATAAAATATTTTGGATGTTATATTTCGAAAATAGTATGTTTTAATAGTATATATTGAAATTTTCGAAATGTTTCATTGTTTATGAAATTATAGGTAAATAATTAATAATATACACTCTGTATTAACATTTATGACATTTTAATGAATTAAATAAAACAAATGTACTTCTCTCATTTAAAGAATTTCTAAATGTGACTATACTTTACAGGTAATATATCATTATACTAAATTATCCTTTTCAATAGTCACTCAACAATTTTTAAATATACATACTTTATTTAATTACATGTTAATTTATCATACCTTCTTTATTTTTCTTACAGCCATGTTGTACTTAGTTACACGTGAAGACATTCCGAAACATTTTATAATAATATTGAATAGTTAATCACAAATACATTTACAAATTTTATAAGTAATTTAACAGTTTTAAAACAAAAATGTTTCTTTTGAAATTTCATTAATCTTCTTGATTCTAAAAATAGATTAAAATAATGGTTATATGTATAGGGTTTATTTGATGTAATATAAATAGTATCTTCTGTTGTGTATTTACATACAAATGGGAAAAACGGAGTAAAATTTCAGTTTTACTGTTACATACTCTCTTTTAATATGCAAAACTATTAAACAAAGTTTAAGATTTTATTGACTTGTTTAAGAGATAGTTGTATAAAGTAATGATAAACAAGTAATTATTTGAATAGATACAAAAGTTTTATTAAAAAAATTCTAAAGATTACGTGAAGGTGTATTAGCTCTTAATTAATTTTTTCTGTAAAATAATGAAATTGAATTTCATTTTTAAGGATTTTTTCATTGAAAAATTTCATAAGAAAATAGGCATTAAGTTTTCTTAACTCCATGGGCTAGTTTTTTAAGATTATTATAGAAGATTTGGATAAAGGAGGTACACAAATATTGATTTAGGCAAACGCCTTAGAGATATTTCAAACAAAATGGGAAAAAGGAATTCAGGAAATAATCTTTATCAAAAACGTTTCGTCCAATTCATTTTTTTCCGATACAATTATTTAAAGCCAAAATGCATGTGATAGAATAAAAATTAGCTTTTTGATGATTATAAAAAGGTGAAAAAAAATATGATAATTATATATTATGTTGCGTTAAATATTTATTAAAAAAATATTTATTGAATGACAAAGGAATGCATAGTTTCGTAATTTATTCTCATTTTTTTGCTTTAGATAAAACATTCACTAGATTATATGTTTTGCTATGTCTGTGCATTAATGTGTTACTTTTTGTAAAGTTATCAATACCAGAATTAATAAAATAATATTTTAAGTAACATTATTGCAGATATAATGCTAGATAAAATTTAAATATTCTAACTTATTGAAAAATGAGAAAATGCTGAAACGATATTACAGGCTGATAAGAGAAATTCAATTTATTAGCACAATCTTTAGTCATATGATTGTACATCAATAATTGTTTTAAATAATTAATATTCCAATTCCTTCCAGCCTTATTTGGTGTGAAAAATATAGAATTACTATGAAAAGTAAAAAAGAAAATAAAAGACTTTTTTTGTTTTAATTAGAGTGTAAAATATTGATTATAATTCGCACTCGTAAATAATATGCATGCTAGATTTGGCACTAAATTTTCTGGAAATTTAAAACCCGCATATAATACGTATCCATGACTTTTCAATATTTTAATTAAGGAATGAAATAAAAGAAACGAAAATATTAAATTCGATAGAAAAAACTTAAATTTTAACTCAAAAGAAATAACTGTCAAATTGTCAGTCTTAATCACTTTCACTATATCACAGCTGAGTTGTTGCGTTCAAGTCATATGTTAAATATTGGGGTCTTCGTAAAATGCGTACCCAAAATGTACTGTAAGGTCCCGTTTGTGTAAAAGAAAACCTGCACAAAACGCGTATTATAACAATCTCTTGAAGCTGCTGCACGTTCGTTATTCGATGTTTTAGAACCTTTTTTTTTTTAAATTTTTACGCGAGTATGATACGCACCTTCCTTTTTAAGGAACAAAATGTGGAATAAAAGTGTGTATTATAGTTATGATTTTACGGTACATAATATTCATTAATATTTATCTCATTTTTAAACCTATAACAGAATTAAATCCAACTATGTTAAATTCATCTGAAATATTAGAATTCTTTGAAAAATATGTAAGAAAAGATATACAATATAATATAAAAAGGAAACAAAACTTATTTCACATTCAATACTTACATACATTAAAACTTCTCAGAATATCGTATTATATTAATAAAGAGGAAACCAATTAATAATAAACTATATATGTATAAGCATTTCAGACATATTAATAATAAAACATGCTAATAATATAATTACAATATAATGACGTTTAAATTATAAAAATATTGAATTTGACTAAATCGCTGATCCTTATAATGTCACATACTTCAATCTATTCATTCCCTTTAACATTATTTATTTGCATTATTTATTTATGCTTGGTTCTATTCTTGAACAACTCATTAGAAACTGTTCCTATGATAACTATATTCCTTTTGAAATGGATCATTGAAATACGCACATATACATTGTGTATGTGTGTATTCTAGATTCCTATTTCAGATTTTTCTAAATTGGATTCAAAAGAATTCATCATACATTTTAATCCTCCTTCCTATCAAATCATGATGGATACCATTGGATTTTTTTTATAATACCATAGATTTTATTTCTTTTATCATGAGGTACAAGGCCTTTTCAGAAAGCCTAAAAAGAACTGTAACAGATGGAAGCCGAACGTTTCACGATTACCTAGCGTATAGTTCCTTCAAATTATTCTCATAAAATCTTCAATAGTTCCATGTGAAAAGCAAAACAAAACACCAAGATTTCAAGATAAAACAAACGATGGACAATCTTAGTCAGAAAAGGAGTCATTGAATGCAATCTTCTACTTCAAAATATTTTCACGTTCCTCGAATAATCAATAGGATATGAATCAGTACAAGTGGTTTGCTGGAAGTTCATTTTGAGCGAACTGATTAGTAAGCCGAGCTATTTGCTAACTGTCGTAAATTTGCTGTAGATTTCCTATAATAGATTTTTATCCATAGTTTAGAGTAAATTGATTTTGAAGCTGTTATGAACGTATTATCTATCTGCAACCAAAAATTAGATTGATGCGTGTTAAATGAGTGGAGGCTCCCCTTGCAAGTTTTGAGTGGGGAATGCCGGTCATTTCCCGGGGCTCAAAAGTGTGAGGTCCATTACTACTAGATTTTGTTTTGCTCTTTTGAATGACTTAATAAGCAATCAATCAATCAAAAGATAGGCATTTAAGTAATAAAAGGAACAAATCAAAAATATATAATTTTCAATGACATGACTGGGAAGATAATAGTAACATGAAACACTGATCAAAATATATTGAGTTGTCCAAAAGGCCTATCATAAGAAATGAAATTTAAATATCTCAAGTAGTAGAATATCAACTGTCTTCAATGATTTTGACCTGGTATCTCGGTAGTCAAGTTTTGTAATTCTTTCTTAAAAAAACATTGGAGGATTTTCTGTCGTATTTAAGTGGCTAACTTAATAAAAGGAAGATGTCTTTAAATTTCAATTTCCATTTACAAGCAGCAATACTCATTTGTTTAGTAGATGCAATATTTTTTTAATTTTTGAAGAACTACAATTACTATGACTATATGAAATTTCATCAACCTATAAAAATACACAGCTGGCCATACAAAATGCAACACCCAGAAGGACCAGAGATATCACGGCGAAATTTATTTGGCAGATAACATGTTGTACAAAGATCAAACGATTAAAATTACAGCCTTTTGTGGTGGATGATGACAAAATCAGTAGTTTCTGTAGCGCTACCACACGCCTCGGTATAGAATCAAAGAGGTTTTGGATGTATCCTTAGGGTACAGCAATCCAGGCGGCTTCCACATATTGCTAAAGTTGATCTGGTGTAGCAGTGGGTTGGTGTATCCCGGTCCAGTCGTTGTGCATGTATGGACCACACGTTTTGGATTGGCGATAGATCAGGCCAAGCTTGGCGATTGCAATAGATCAGAAGGCCAAGGAAGCAATTCAATATATGGGTAAAGAAGAACTCTTAAACACTGCGTGCCACATGTGGTCGAGCATTATCTTGTTGGAATATGGCTGTTGGCAAGTACTAAAGATATGGGAGGACCACGGGCTCCAATACCTCAGAGATGTAGCGCTGGCTTTTCAGTGCACCGGTAATGAGTACTAGAGGGGTGCGGAATGAAATCCAATACCACCCAAACCATGATACCGAGTGCAGGACCATTGTGGCGATGCATAACGCAACAGTTCAGCAGCCTCTCACCACCCTGAATCCAAACTCGAAACCAACCATCGTGATGTTGCAGGCAGAAGCGTTATTGGTTAGTACACACAATGTCGTTCCATTCCGTTGTCCATGTCCACCGTTCATCGCACCATTTGCGGCGCAAACACCTGTGGTTTCGAGTCAAAGGTAATAGAAGCAATGGACGCCTTGAGTACATTCTACTCTGCGGCAAACGGCGTCGAATGGTACGAGCGGACACCGAATGATGCGTAGCAGACAGAATCTGTTGTGCTATGGTTTGTGATGTGGCTGCGTGATCCATCACTGCCATGCACACAATCTGCCTATCATCACGGGCAGTGGTGCAACAAGATGCGCGCGATCGGTCCCATCGGTCGGTCGTTCCCTCCTGCATCCAGTGATCACAGATCCACATCACAGTTGTTTTGTTTTGTCCAACACGTTGACCGAATTTCTACGAATGATAATCCGCATTCCTTATTGACTACTATTCTTCATCGGTCGAATTCAGAAACTAGGTCAAAAGACGCTCGATGTCTCCCACGAGGCATACGTAAATAGCTTACTAAAAAAAATACGCACGAAAAAATAATTGCTGTACTTCAAACTTCAATATGTTCTCCCCTTATATAGCGCTTGCGAGTGGCGCTACAGTCGCCCTTGATGTGCGTCTGTGCTGCAATGCTAATGATTTGCATAGCTCATCGTCGCATACGAATGATATAAATTTCACATGGTTTGCATGCTTCCTTCAGGGTGTTGCATTTTGTGTGGCTAGCAGTGTACATTTAAAAGTAAACAGGTAAATTCAAAATAAGAATGAAGAAAAATTGTTTTTTTTATTTTCACTGTAAATGCAATATGGTTATTAAATAATAGTAAAGCAATCACTCATTATTAATAATTTCTTATTAATTTTATCACAAAATTAACAACTAATAACGCATAGAACTATTTTAGCAATGCGAGATAACAATTATATAAATGAGATAATTAAAAAAGTAACAATTTTACTGACGAAAAAACACATGAATGGAAATCACTCTAAATGGAATACATATAATGTAAAAATTACAAACATTAAAGTAAAAAAAATGAATATTTATATCCCACTGTGATGAATCGGAAATTATTGGATAAGCAGAAATAATCCATCTATGGACTAATATTATTTATTTCCTGTTTTCATAGGAACTCTTCTTGTTACTACAGTTATTTACAGCTTCATACGCTCTATCATAGACACAAAAAAAGACATTGAGAGGGGTTATCTCGCGATGGTGTAAATCCAATCTCCAGCAGCCGAATCAGTCATCTCTCTGGCTTCCGTTCCTTCATCAGAGGAAAGCTGTGCAAGTACTATTTTTAGTGGTGCTATCTAGAAATTTTACTTTAATAAAGGATAATAAATGCATTCAATGGTTACAAATTTGTGATTATGAAAATATAGTATACGGAGTCCAAGAAAAGCTCCATTTTGTTATTCTGTGCTTGCAGCAAAATAAACTTTCATCTTATTTAATTATTCCCCCAATATAATTTAATATAAAAAAAGATTTCCAAAATTTCATTTCTTATGAAGATCTTCATTTAAATCAAGTTTGCTATAATTTGTTCTTTACTAGAAAATTATATATTTTATCTTATAAACTTTACACGTGTAATTCAATGCCAATACACAAAGGGGAATTTGAGATGATCCGTATTAAATATATATTTTGAAATTTCTTGAAATTTTTATAAATCAGTTAAAATTTCTATGCGTAGCAGCATAGTAGTTAGACAATATTAAGTTCTTTCAAATACAGCGCTGATTATTGAAAAGAAATGTAATCAAATATTTGAGATGAGTTCTAACACTTCGTAAGATATATTTATTCATCAGTATCTCAGAGTGCACTTAAATCCTCAGTTTTATCATTAAAGTTGAATCTAATTGCATTCGATACATCAGTATAATTAAAGTTAATTAATTATTTATCCCTCAACAATGCTTTCCTTTTAAACTAAATGATTGTCTTTGAAAATAATGCATATGTATTAAAGAAACTAAGAGTTGTGCTGCCGATCTAGAAGTGTTGTTAATCTAAGAAAAGAAGGAAAATTTATTTTTCCAAGACATTCAAGTTTTAATGATTCAATTCCAAGTTATTCAAGAGGCTTGCATATAAAATAAGAGTGGCTATTTAATTTAATTCTAAAGAGAGAGAGATCTAAGAGAAATACTTCATTCAGCTCACACAGACTATGAAAATCCAGAAGAGGGATGAAATAAAAGTAAGCCTCATTAATTTTTCGATGTATTTAATGTCAGCAATTTGCTTCAGTTGAACTATACATGTTTGTTAAATTATATTACATGTGAATTTTTTTAATTAAACTATCACACTATACTGCACCAAGTAGTTCAAACTGATGACTTTATTTGTAATTATTTTAAAACGAAAATTTATAATAGAAGCATTTACTTGGATTATAAATGCAGGAATAAGATTAAATTGAAAATTCAATAATTAAAATTGTGTAATATTTTGAATTCTACTTGTGTTTATTTTTTTTTCTTTTTTTTTTTGCTTTTAAGAAAATTATTTATTGTTAAGTATCTAAATTACTCCAAATAAAAATTCAATTAATTTACTTGAGATAAATATACATTTCCTTTGAAATTAAGCAAAAATCGAACATTTCAAGTCACTAATTTAATGTGATAACAGAATTTTTGTTAATCTATTATTCTAATATTTGTTAAACTTCTGCTCAAATTTTTGTTGGTGAAATGTATCCAGAAAAGCGGAATAACAAATCATAATCAATTTTGAAAATGGAGAAGGACAAAACAATATTTTTAAATTGTTTGCCATACGCAGTACATTCTCTATTTCATAAATTGATTGCATAAATAAATCTTAAACATCGTCTTACGACACTTGAAATACAACTAAATATTTAATTCATACAAATACAAATTATTTTTTACAAAATATTTTCTTAAAAATGTATGTCATTGACCATATACGCACATTGTCAAAAATATAATGTTTCATCATATAGGAAGCAAGGTAAATTGATACAAATTAAGAAACTATTTGTCTCTATTTGATATAAAGTGATTAAAGTGTCAACCAGATCAACACCAATAATGTTATAAAACACATGACTTACCACATCTTAAAAAATTCACCTAAAGAATGAAATTTTGATTTTAACTAATGTGATTTGGTTTTAATTTATTACTTGGAAGCTTAGAATGGCCCTGAGAAGAAAAATCACCCATTTGAGAAAAGGTTTTGAGAAGAATTGTATCTAATGACTGTAAGAAGGCAAATGTTTATTTCGTTCAGTTTTGCGTCATATCGATCTGTCAGACACTACAATTTTAAGTTATTGGCGATAGTTGACCAAAAAACTACTTCTTGACCATCGATAAGTAGGCCTTGGGTGAACTGCATGAATTACAAGAAGAGCAGATGAGGAAGTGTTTAATAAGTTCGAAGCACACAGTAAAGATTTATGTAAAATAACAACTCAACTTGACTCGGAGTTGAAGCATAACTCAACATGACGAGCAGAGCAGAAAGATCTCAACACTAGGCGAATTTAGTGAGGAAGAAAGCGAAGAACAGGAGAACAATGGCGGAAGAAACGAATGCTGATAATTCAGTTAGAATGCTTAGTATTATTGTAAATGTTGTGTATCGTGCTAAATTAATGTTTAAATTAAAGTTTGCAGCCGAAAAAAAAGTCTGATCCAACTTATTTATTTCTTTTGCAACCACTCTCACCGCCTTACAAGAACTCGACCCAATGGAACGTGTTTTACTCAAACTAATTACCACAATTTGGGATTTCATGAGAAAAAACGATACTCTTACTGCTTATTCTTGGAAATAGCAGCTTCATTATCATACGACTGCATGCTTGTGGACTATATGCTCGGAGATAATTAAGGAGCATATCGAAAACACAGTAACGTCACCAGATATTGAAATGGCACCCCGAAAGTATTGCATAGAGTCATTAGGAATGTCAGCTATTCATCTTTGGTGATGAATCTTAATTTTGTCTTAGTAACAGCATCTATATGTGTGGAAGTAACATGGTCATCTCCACAATGCCATGTCATACATTCAAATAGGCTGTAATGGTATGGGGTGCAAATTCGTACATCACCCTATTACCATTGATCTTCATCGGAGCCATTTTGACGGTCGAAGGGTAAGTTATTGAGGTCTTTTGACATGTGTCTTTCCTTTTGGGAATGTCCGTCTGTAACCTTTATATCAATAGCTTGCAGAGCAGCCTCAGGCATTATGCTATGATCTGAAGCATCGTGAAATCTGTAGCTTAGAGCAAACTTATGAGATGGTATAGGCCTCACTGTCAAGACTCTGAAAGTTCTTACAAAATTCGTAAGATCTACGTACCAAATTTCATTCTGCGTGGAATGAGTTGAATCAAGCTACCTTTAACAGTATGTACGACTCCGAGTCATGAAGTGCGAGAGAATGTATTAGAAATAGTGACGTTGTAACATCCTATCGAGAGTTGTAATGATTTTGTATTTGACCAATGAACTTTATCTTACCTACGCTTAAGTTTTACCAGGAATAATATTTTCAAAAAAGAAGAAAAAAAATTTTGAAAGGAATCCTTATAATTCGAATTCATTCTCAATGAACAGTGGAATTGCGTCTGAAGACGTCTAGCACAGAGGGAAATACTTCGAGTAATGCAGTCTGCTAAAATAAGAAACTGTAGTACGTGGTATCACTTCATTTAAAAACTGGACCCCTTTAGTTACTATCCAAGAATTTCTTTCGGAAAAGTAGAATATTGATAAGATTGTACGTCATAAGGACCTGTTGAGCTGACAATGTCTAAAATTCCCTGCAAATGCAATTATTCTGAGAAAATTTATAGTAATAATATATACTACAATGCTGCATAACATGTTACCTAAAAGTATCATAATGATTAAATGAAATAAAAACTAATTAGTATTATAAGCACTTATTGAATATTTACTTATGTTTCTCGAATTGTGATTCAAATATGAGAGCCTAAATTTGAAGGATGAAATAATTCAAATAGAGAATAAGATATTTTTTTTAAAAAAATTTGGAACAAATAAGAAAAAACGAAATTAAGAAAATATATCAAGCAGTATAATTTTCTTCCTTTGACACTGGATTATGATGCGATATTAAACAATATTTTGCAAAAACAAACCATCTCACACAGTTATTACTTCATAATTAAAATTGATAATATCCAAGAAAACAACAAAATATTATATTGGTAACAACCAAAAATATTTTTGAGTAACCACCCTGCGTTGAAATATGCCACCTGGTTGCCGTCGGAGGAGTGATGACTACTGGCACGTTGATACTCAGCAGCCCTAGGGGAGGAGCTAACTAGTAAATATGGTGTTCCACCCCGAGAATTATATAGAGCTATATTATTTTGTTTACTCTTAATTTCTAAAAATTTAATGTGTCTAAATAAACATAATTAAATTTAGTAAGGTATTCGTTATTCGGATAGGCTTTCGTTATTCGGTTCACTTATAGAATCTCTGTTAACCCTAACAGAATGCATAATATGGCCCCCGAGGTTATATAATAATATACACTTATAGTATTATTTTGAATAAATGTTTTTCACAATTCTGTACATGGAATAAGTTTTTATATAAATCGTTGTTTAAAAAAATCTTTTAAAAGACAATTATAAATATTCTTTTTTTCTATTTCTATACAGTCTGAGAGAAAAGGATTGTGGTTATACATAACACTAGATGAAAATTACATGCACAGAATAATGTAAAACACTTCTAATTAACTATGAAAAAATTGTAGCTGCATATGAAGCCTAAAATATATTGATATATATCTTTAAAAAATTAAAGCTTAAAATAAATATTTATTTGAAAATAAAGTGTTTGCTTTTAGTAATGCATACTTTATTTGCTTTCAAATATGGTGAGTATAAATGTTCTTAAATAAATATCTTTAAAAAAATGGATGATATGTTGCCTTCTTAAAAAGGAATAAATAAAACGAAATATAATGTATTCAAATGGTTCATTATTGCGGATTACAAAACTAATTTAACTTATTTTTTTCTTTTTTTCACTATTATTACTGTTATGTTCGCTGAGTTAAAGTGAAGAAAAATTAAAAAAACATAACATGTTATCCAGCACGTTTGCGATAAGCGTTTCTTTCCTTTGTTGAAAGGCGTTTACAGAACGTTAATAATAACAAAAAAAAGAAAAAAAAAAAAAAACCTGAAGAAAATGTCACTTAAAATCTTTTAAATAAATAGCTTTCTTTACATTTCAAAAACAGATAATTCATTTATTTTCATTTCTCGTTAATTTCATTTTAATTTAAGACTAGAAGACAAGATAGAATATTATTAGTTTTTTCTCATTACTATAAAACTAAACAGATTAATGTTTTCAAATATTTTTCAACTCAGAAATTCTACTCTGAAAAAATAAAAGAATTCAGCAATGAGTGACATTTCACCCTTTGTAATAGAATTATATTTGATTGTCTTTAAAAGATCAAAGACAAAAAAAGTATTAAAATCCCCCCAAAAGCTTCTTAAGATTGTAAAAGTTTGACAATTTGCACTAATGTAAGTCATTCCTAAAAGCTGAGCTAGTTTTAAAATTTTCTTTAAAGTTGATTTTTTTCCATGTCATAACTGCATAAAAAAACGCTTTATAAAAGTACTGAAAAGGTTTCGATCATTTCTCTGAACTCCAGATTTTTTTTTTTTTTTTTTATAAACAGAAAAGAGAAACGGATGACGGGAAAAAAAATCTCTAAAGTATATTATTATTTTCTAATCTAAGTTTTTTCATCACTGGTTGTTTTCCAAAGAAACATTAAAATAACAGACTTGTTAATTTTTTTAAGTAATTGATCTTTTTTTCTAGAACGTTATCCCGATCTATAGAATAGACGATTACTTAGGTATTGAATATTAATAATCCAAGCGATATCATTTCTTTTTACTTGCCCATTAATTGCAATTACACATACAAACACATACACACACGCACACACGCACACGCACACACACACACATATATATATATATATATACATGTGTGTGTGTGCGAGTGAATTAAGAAATATTTTTGCTGACGGGAGACAATAGTTTGAACATTACTTATAATATATATATAAACCACCCTAAAAATTCTTCTGCCTGTTACAATTCTAAATGTATTATATTCAACATTTTCATTTTTGATCAAATTTATAATTTTCTACTTTTTTAATTAATTATTATTCTTTTTTTCTTTTTCTTTTTCTTTTTTCTTTTTTTTTGAAAATTCAAATTTTTATCAATTTATTTTTAATTTAATTTACTTTCTTTTGGAACTTTTATAATTAAACATGAATATTTTATTTTAATTCACTTTTCTGCTTGCAATATTTTTCTGTTTGTTTTT
>BMAW01100984.1:99063-126091 GCA_019974015.1 Nephila pilipes | reverse complement strand
TATATATATATATATATATATATATATATATATATATATACAATACCTAAAATTATTTTGCTTCATTCCCTGCTAGACCTCGATATTCTTTCCGCGTACCGATAATCAACTCATGGATAATAATGACAGCGAAAGAGAATTATATATATTTCTTGCTTACCTGCAATGTACAGAATTAGTCTAAAGAACTTCTGCAGCAATGTCAAGCTGTATTTTCACGCATTTTTCTTTTTATACGTCTTCATCAAAATACTAATTGCGGTTAATTGCAAATTATAATAATGTACCAGAGGATTTTATTTAATTTTATATTTTTCTCACATACGATTTTATTTCAAAATTTAATGAATGTTGAAGAGAAATTTAAAATAAAACCTTCAGCTTAAAATTATTAAATCTTGATTGATTATTTTTATACTATTTCTATTTTTCAAAATCATAATGGATATATTAAATTTAAATGACTTCAAGTTTTTGAATTTAAAACAAAAACGCGTGTCTTTTATCATCGAAGCAATTAAATCATCCTAAAAAAGAATGGATTAATGAGGTTAAAATAATTTTCAAAATTCTTGCTTCAATGTTAATATTATTACATTTCAATCGTATCAATGGCTAAATACACTTTAAATATATCAGCTAATATAAACGATGCATTTGTTTAAATTTAAATCATATACATTTATTTCATAATTTTAAATTTATTATTGGCTTTTTCAGATTTAAAATTTCCCTTTGAAGTTTAAATGTGTATTTCATCTATATTTTATTCATGTATATGATGCCCATCTAAAGTCCTGCACATATCCTAAACGTGAGAATAGTGATAGCTATCATATTAAGAGAGGTACTTAGTTATATTAAAGTAATTAAAGGCTATGTGGTGAGATAGGTACTAGTACCAACGAAGGTACTGTTTGTATTTCGTTAATGAAAACATAGATGGAAAAATCTAATCCCTCGCTTTAAATGGAATAAACATTTTATAGACACAATTTTTTATAAAATAACATGTAAAATGCAAGTTTTTTTCTACCGCGATATCCGAAACACATGATGTTAAAGAACTGGATAATGAGAAGTGAATGTCACACTTTTATCAAAAATCAGTTGGTGGCGTTATTTATAGATGCGGAGCATGTTTCACGTTTAAATACCACACCAGCATACTTTGTTGACAGTTAAACTGACTTACATATCGCAAGATGACTGTGCAACCTCGTTTGTAAATTTTTACGGTCTCAACGCAACCCAATGTTTGATATGTAAATAGCATGGAATTAGTGTATTATGCAAATATGAAATATACGTCATATTTTTTTAGCACACAGACAACGCAATAAAAGGTTATAGATTTCTATATGAAGAGATATATATAAATAGAGGTATATACTCTTTCTCTCTTTCTTTATGTAATACACTTAAATTTAGCATGATCAATTTGAACTTAAGAATAGATGATTCATTGCAGTCAGTATAATTGTAAAAGAGTAGAAGTGATCAAATTGATTAACATCTCAATACAATAAAGCGTCATAATTTCGGACAAACTATTGATTTGTTTAACCTAGTATTCTGATATTATTAAATATTCAATACAGGCTAAAACTCACATACTTTTACTTAGGGGAATAGAAATAACTGTGTAACAAAAATGTCATGGTGACAGTTCGATTATTAATTACGAATTCATCATATGGCTTGGAGCTCAAACTCCAAAATTCAATGATCCAACATTTTACCTAATCTCGAACATCTCGTTGCTGCAGTTGCAATTAGTTTGCTCAGAAGTTGACAATTATGAAGATTAGAGATTCCAATAGCTCCAATAACGCTCTTTTTTTTCATAAGAAGTGAGTCCAACTTTCGGCAAATCTGTGGAAAGTTACTATAATGATCAATGAATGTCAAACCTTGATTCCTCGTACTTAAAGAAGTTCCTAATTTCCGAACTGTGGAATCAATGTCGAATCATATGCTACAAAATGAGTAGCAAGAAATCAAAAAGGAGTATATATATATATACGCATTGTAGGTGACGGAAAGTGCACTGAACACCGAAAATAAGGGTCTCGATCACGAAATAGTTCTTTTTTTTTTCTTTTTTTCCCCTAAAGTATTTCGGGGCGTAACAGGGCTCAAAATTATGAACACACTATCTAGCATTTTATGTTCTGTTTTAGCAGTAATCTACACAAAATGTCTTCTCGTACTAAATCAACGACACTCTACCTTTATGCACTTGATGTTATCCACAGATTAACCACCCAAGGAGCTATTGTTTACAATACTCTATAAATGTCGCTTCTGACCACTTTTCAAAAATTTATCTTGTTTTTGCGTAAACATTTGATGCCTATATTCACCAGTAAGGAACTTATTTTTCCAAAATACGTCATAATAAATTTTTTCTGAATTTTTTTTTTTTCTGGATTAAAATGAAATATAGGCAATATATGTCTAATAGCTGCTTTCGCCACTAATGAACTCAATTTTCAGAAATATGTTGTAATAAAATTTTCCTAATTTTTAATTGGATTGAAGTGTAACAAATATAAAAAAAATAAGTATTTTATTTTCTTATCGATTTATGCATTTACTCATATGTAAACTGGAATCAAGATGATTGGAAATAAATAACATTATTCGAAAATTTCAGCTGTGAAGCAGCTTTTTTTCCACAAGAATTTCAAACTACGTATTTTTCATTTGGCTTCCTTCTTGGAATGTTTTGAGATCATATGATTTTAATATCGATTTTCTATTATTAACGACATTAGGAGCTATTGTTCAACAAGTGGATAACTTTTGACAAACCGGATCACTTTCCAATTTTTTATCGTTTGCTTCAATTTTAATTACAATTAGCTTAAATATATTCAATTAAAAATTCAATCAATGGTTTAATTTTAATTATATATAGCTGACATAATATTGAATTTAATATTTTATCGTTTACTTTATTTTTAATTACATGTAGCTGATATAATATTCAATTTAATATTTTATTGTTTGCTTAAGTTTTATTTACATTTAGTTTAAATATATTCAATTGAATAATTTGTTGTTCGCTTTATTTTTTATCGGAAAAGATTACTGTCGTCCATTTTTTGATATTTCATCGTTTACTTTAACCATGTTCAGGACCGTGATCACGTATACGTGATTCTCCCTTCACGACCCACGGTGTCGTATATGTTACAAATGCTACCGTGCCACCGGGCCCATGATCACACTGGAAATTTGAACGTTTTATTTGTATTTTTAACGGCCCTTAGCTGGAAGTTGAAGTTCGTTATATTTTCAAATATCGTTCCACAGAGACTTTCAATTCCCGGTTTTGTTTCCTATTTTTTGCCTTTTTGCTGTTGGATCAAAGGAATTTGAAAATTTAAACAACTGCATTTGTTCGCTTTTTTGGGTCGGATTGCACATTTAAATGGTTGTGATTTACTGCGCGCTGAGGTTTTCTTCAGATATTCGAGGAGTGGGGGGAAATAATGAAGTTTTTATTGGTTAGAGTTGACAGTAAATGTATAGTTCGCAAAATAATATTTTGTATGTTTTCGAACCCTTTCTATCATGGCGAAAAGACTGAAATATCTGAGTTAAAAAGTCAAGAAGACAATTAGTTGTGTGCAATACAGGTTCCGTAAAAGAAAGAAAACGCAAGTTGGAATATAAATGCAAAATTTGCAAAGTACGATTTTGTTCTAATGAAGAACAGTGTTTCGATACGTTTCATAAGCTTCAAAAGTTTTAAGTATTATTTAATAATTTTTGTTCAGTTATTTTAAATCTTTTTGTATTCAATTTTCAAATATTTAACCTATATTTTTAATACTCGTAAATAAAAAACTGTCATTTAGTTTGTTGTTATTTTAGTAGCAATATAACTTTTTTTTTTTTACCGAAACGAATATATTTTCTGTAACTTCACAATTATTTTTTTTCAAATATCGCAAAAATTATACTACCGTATATTTAGACACTATCAAATGTAATAATCTGTAAGTTTCAACTTATTTCATTGCAAGGTTGATTTTATATAATTCTTTATGTAAAATTAGGATTAACGAAAAAAATCGCCCGTTCCTGTTCCTTGCGTACACTTTCAGAGAGAGCAGGCCTGGGGAAGAGGTTTCTTTTCTCCTTTCGTCGATTTTGAATGGGTTAATTCTTATATGTAATTGAGTAATTTAATAATAATTATTAAGAAAATGCACCTGGGCTGGTTAAATCTGTTCTTTGGAAAACATTGCATAGAACTTTTTTAATTTTATTTTATTGTTTTTGAGACTGAATTACTGACTCTACTGTATACTTCCAAGGGATGTTATAAGTAGTTTCACAATGTAGTACGTAGCTCTGCCTTACTCTAAATCGACAAAAAATTTATGGTAATATGTTCATTATTAAATTAAGTTGGGGTACAGGATATTGAAAACAATTTGTGTAATTTTTTACGTTTAGCCTTTTCGCACTAAATTAAATTTATATTCTGATTAATATTAGTTAAAAATTTTGGAGTGTAAATTTATAAGTTTTTGAGAAGCTAATTATATTTAAATCTCCAATTATATTCATAGAAATGTAGGGAAATAGAAAAAAGAAACAGAACGTTGGAAATTTTATTCATTTTTTATAAAATAAGATAACACAGAACTCTTATTTTTAATTTCACATAATTACTTTTTCACAGAGGAAGGCTAATTAAATATTTAATTTAGCGAAAAAATAAGTAAATTCAAAATACAGAAATTCAGGAATACAGAAATTCAAAATAACATTTATTGACATAACAACATTTTCTAAAAGCAATATTTAGTTAAATAGCTAAATGAAAATGTACGAAATACCTTTTTCAATCTTACAGAATAAATTACTTTTCTGAAAAGAAAAAAATGAAAAAGAATTAGTTTTGATATTGATCCATAAGCAATTTTAAATATTTTTATGAATGTTGCATAAGATCAATATTTAATTTTAATAAATTTTAACTAAAATATGAATAGATATTTCATTCGATAAATAGAAGGGAAGTTCATTTTTATCGATTTTATATTCTGACCAAACACTACTATGGGTACATTAAAATTAATTGTTTTCAAAAACTCATTACAGATATAATCAATTACTGTTGACATAAAACATGAATAAAAAATTTTCTTGTATCTCAAATACAGATTCCAATACATAAATATTATGATTTAAATGAAGCTAGTTATTAAAAACACATAACACTATCTCATTCCAGTTAAAATATTATGTCCATTACTAATCATTTAATTCAATTTTTAATGAAATCATTCTAGAAACACAAATACAATTTTAATAATTTTGAAAAAAAGTATATTTTCTGATATTAATAGTTACGACACGTTATGTAACGAAATTAAGTTATTTTTACCAAATAAGTATTTTATTTATTTTTAAAATTTAGAAATTAGGAAACGTTCGCACATAAAATACTCCTCAACATCTGAACTAAAATATATAATGATATTTTAAAAATTAATTTTCAGCTATTATAAGAATTGGTCGTATAATGAACTTTTCATTAATAAATAAAAATATAGGGAAGAAGCGATTAATTAAAAAAAACATTACTAATGTTACAGTTTGATCCAAGTCTCATCCTCAAAACTTAACAGATCCTATTCATTCAACTTTCCCTGCGGATTGATTTAAACTGAATCATTTACCATAAAGTTAAGGATTTTATATAGTATATTTTTGTCAGTACCATATGTTATATATATATATATGTGTGTGTGTGTGTATGTGTGTGTGTGTCTTCCTAAACTTAGCTAAAGCTGAAATATACAAAAAATGCATCACTTCTCGATAATAGATATCCCCATAAATTGTTTACTACGGTAAACTGACGTAGGGAAAAGTCGAAATAAAAATTCATTCTACCAAATGGGCATAAACTGTCATGCTGTCAATAAGTTCATCTTATCCTGAAATGGCCTCCTCAATACGTAAGAATTTCGATAAAGTGTAGATCAGAGTAGGGCATTTATTTCTTAATAAAATATTTCTCTGAAAGGATATTTCAGTCTTTCGGATCTGGGATAAAAATGATAAATAATTTAAAAGCAGTCAAAATACTTATATGTCAAAGTGTCATGCATTACTGAAGAGGTTAAATGTATCTGAAATAGGAGCGTTTCTTTGCAAATTGCTTCTAAGCATCGATTAATATCATATCTTTACAAGATAATAAATAAATGATGAAAAATATTTTATATTGTTTTAAAAATCATTGATTGTCGTGTCTCGAATCCCACAAAATTTGCAAAAATCTTTTTGTTTTTCTTATGTTTTAATTGAGTTTAACTGTCTCTTTTTTTTTTTTTTATCTTTATTGAGTGGTATAAGAATTCAAAAATGTGAGGATAGCATTTGAATTCTAATACAAATTTAGCTGTTTTATTATTTTACCTTACCCGAAACTTAATGAAACAGCAATAAATTTATTTATATTAATAAAAAAAATGTATATCTATAAATATTAAAAAATACTTTCAGCTATTAATTGAAATATATTTTATATTAATTAAAATAATAAACACCTGAAATCTTTACATTCAGCAGAAATTAAGAAATTGTTTTTTTTTTTTAAATACATTATACGAAAACTATTACAAATATATTAGATTTATTAAGTTATAAATATTTATTATTTAAATATAGGAATATCAAATGTAAAGTTGAGTTTGAAAAAACTTGGTTTCAAATAATACAGGATAATAACTTGAATTAAGTTATTATAAGCACTGAACTTACTACTGTATTAACAAATTATATAAAATACTATATGTATAATTCTTAAATGTAATATAACAAATATAATTTAATACAAACAAATAAGCGAAAAACAATGGAAATATAAACTTTTAGATTATTTTTGTAATAATTTTCTTTCATTCTGTACCTCCAAATTGTTTAGAATTTTAACAGTTGTCTTTCTTTTTTCATTACATTTTAATTTGCAGAAATACAATGTAATGAAAACAGAAAGTTTCTTAAAAATTACGTTCATAAGAAGTGGTATTTCGAATGAAAAAAATTAATTTAAAATGATTTAAAGATTACCTTAGTATTATATACACAGTATTATTACCTTAGTATTATATATATATATATATATATATACATACATGTCAGTGTGTGAATGCGTGTAATTTTTCAATTATTCTCTTAATTTATCACTGGCATAAACAGAATTTTATTATTATAAATTAACTGAGAAATTGATATATTTGTAAATTTAACCATTTCTTCTTATTGTATCTCAAGAGTTGAAAAGTTTCTAATTTGACAAATATTGCACAAGTATATTTTTCGTTTTTTTTTAAAATTACACATACAATTTACATATGTTTCAGTCATTTTTAAAGTAATGAACATTCGCACTTAAGAGTAATTTTTCTTCGGATTAATCAAGATAGCTCAATAATTTAAGTATGAATTATAAATTATAGCTATTTTAATTTATTCGCATATGAGTAAAATATTTTTTTTGAGTATCATAACTAGTTTTTCTAATCATGCAAAATACATTCAACATCGATATAAGTTTTTAAACGCTCTAAATTAATTTTGTGAGAATGTAAGTCCTTTTACTCTTTACAAATAGACAAATTGAAAGAACTAGTAATGAAGAAAATAAACTCCTTACTTTTTTTTTAATTTTCAATGAAATAAAAGTCAAACAGATTTATGTTTCTTACGTCAATTCAACTGTTTGAGTTCTTACCCGTTCTTGAAATCAGTTTGAAAAGAGCAAAATATAAAAATATTTCTTTGAAAAAATTCATATTTCTTATAAAGTTAAATAAAAAGAAATTATAAATATTTAATCATTTCAAAAGCTTAGTACTGATAACATTAACTTATATATTCGTATTTACTAATAATTCAGTTCATTGAAAATAAAAAAAGAAAAAACTTAAAATAATGACTTTCATAATTCAAATTTAATTGTTAATGAAAATATTAGAATTTTTTGGTAAACATTAACATTTTAACATTTATTTTATATTAATGGCTTTCCGATAAACTTTCTATGTGTACTCAGATAAACATAGCTCAATTTCCGCCTTAAATAAGTGTCAAACATAATTAATTATTACCATAGCTAAAAGAACAGTATGAAAAATTTCTAACTATTAAATATGAGTATTTAAAATATAGTTTATATATATTTATAAATTTTTAGCAGTTCCACTTATTTAATAAGGATATTAAATTGTAAAAACTGAGTTATTTATATCCTAGATAAGTCCTATGTTAAATTAATATTTATTTGCATTTATGTTTAAGCATTTAGCAACTATATTAATATGTAGAAAATTTAATGCGAATACAAAGCATAATTCAATAATTTCAAAATGTAATTTTATTACATAGAATACAAATAAAATTGTAGTTTAAAAATTATTGAACATTGATTATTAAATTTCAATAAAAGTATTATACATGTTAATCTTTCTGCTGTATAAATATTCATTTCATTCCAGACATTACTGAAAAGAAGTCTTTAAAAATTCTTAAAATTTATACCAGGTTTATCAAATACAATTCGTAGCAGAATTTTTATCATACTTCCTTTTCAATCGGAAATGTCCACTTCAAAGTGAAATATGAAGTAAGAGAGAAAGCATCCAAGATTGAGTAGTATGAGAACTACGGTCAGTTGCATAAAGAATATGTTTGATTGATGAAGCAGTGTAATGGATCGAATTTCGTAGTTCTGAGATTTTATTTTGTGAATCAAGATCTTTGAGTTTCAAAAGTTTTCGTAATGAAATATATTTCCGGAATTTCTATTTATGATATTAGTTTATAATAGAATTTCTATTTATAAATATAATTTTAGTACGTTAAATTATACATGTAATTTGTTTTCATAACGATTCGAATGAAATGATTTTCATTTTTTTTAAAATTAATTTAAAGAAAACTATTTAAATGTACAATATAATTATTGTTCTTGAATCTTACTTCTAATAAATTGCAATACAACTCCAACACGTCTTTCAACTTTCTTATTCATAAATAACATTGTTTAGAATATAAGATGATGCTTCCCAGCAATGGTTCTCTTATGAAAGAAAATTGACATTTAAAGAGATGTCATCAGTCAGTAAAGGGAAGTTAAGAAAAAATACATTAACTTTGGCAACGTATTTGGTGACCATTTTGGTAACATTGCTACTTTGGTAACAAATAGAAGGTTCAAGGTAGTATCGGAATGTTGGCGAAGTATCGACTTTCAAGAAAGTTACAGACATTAAGTGAATTTTTCTTGGGGTATCAAACCTGACCGGAAAGGTATAAATATGCCAAGAGCCTCAGACAGGTCTCTGTCCATCTATCTTTGGGGTTGTCTTTGGAGATGAAAGAAAATCGATTATGAAACCGGCCACACTTGGAAATAGGTCTGCGGTGGAACTACCAGTAGCATGACGGGTAAATTTACACAGAAGCAGCATCTAATTATCTAATTATCTGCCAGGAGACGTAGGAGCTTGCCTTGGAAGTGTAGAGTGTTACTGTGAAGATTTCTCCGTAGTAAGAATCATATAAACTGGTGAGCTGAACTTTGCTGCTACAACTGTGACTACTACTAAAAGTCCTGTTTTTTTCTGTGTGTCTAATCTATGCAAGTCTTAAGTTTCCTGATTGTGCTGTTGTTGTCCAGACTCTGCTACTTGTATGATATCCAAAATAATAGGGAATAAAGGTTAGTCTTCATCCTCCTAGTTGGACTTGATTTCTATCCTATATACCCAGAAATTCCTGTAACAGTATGTATTTATCAATATTTTTAGTTGTTTAGTGGAAATAATTAATTTCTTATCTATAAATTATTGTTAACTCAGATGCATAATTTTTAATGCTACACTGTAAGATGAAATTTCTGTATACTTTACAATATAAACAAATAACGTTTCTATTGTAAATCGTGTAATCTGTAGAATAATAATATATTTATTCTTTTAAAATTACTGAATACATTTGTGATGAATAGTATAGTCTATAAAATCACTAGGAAATAAAAAAAAGTCACAATCATAGCGTTAATTTCAGTTTATTGTTGCTGTTTTCAAAGAGTAAAAATGATTTTTAAAATAATATTTCTCAAAATACAAATTAAAATGAATTTTTAGTTGTTAAAAACATTAAAGCAATTTATTTTATGTTACTTATTTATTTTATGAATTCCATGTAATTTTAAAATAAATAATTATTCATGATATTTTCCTTTTTTATGATGCATATTATCATTACTTATGCGCGAAGTGTCCATATACGATGAAGTATCTTGACTATATTTATTGACAAAATGCAGCAAATAAAATTCCATACAAAAGATCATGAACAATGACAAATTACTAATAATAGTATAAAATCAAATAATTTTCACTTAGATGTATCTTTAAATATCTTATCAATTCAGTATTAGAAATACGGATCCTTTGTATACAACCTACCAGCATTCCAGCTAGGCGGCAACTCCCTTTATCCTATCTCGTTTCTCCTTATTTTGCTTCACTTCAGATTTACAAGAAGCAATCATCACTTCAGTTCCCAAAATTGCAAGCATAGTATATATGAACATAAGAATCCGTCTAATGTATTTTTTAAAAAAAAATTATATATTTCAACCCATATAAAATATACTCTTCAAAAGTACTTTAGTGGTTACTCTACCGATGATTACTCTTATTCCACCTTTCTGCACACACTGTGTGTCCTAATGTGTTTAAGATATTATAAATCACCTTAATATTATATTTTCTGTAATTTTTCTTCTAGTTAGCATTCCTGATCACTTATCGTAAAGGAATTAGTTTTTAAATTTCAAACAATTTCTAACTACAGCAAGAGATGAAGTGTATTAGCACTGTTAATATACAATTTCTTATTCAAGTTGATGTTTTTTTATAAAAAGTGTTATACTAAATTTATAAAGATCTTTAAAAATGTATGTTTATCTACGATACTCATGTAATATGTATTGTATTACGTTCCTACAATATAATATAATTTTCATATTTTTGTACCATCGTTATAGTTTGTGACTTGAAGACCACAATTATAGAAGATGTAAAAGTAGAATAACTCATGTCGTAAATAAGTTGACGTTACATTTTACATTTATAAATCAGTAGTTACTCATTTTTTAAATTTTTAATACAAATTCCCGTAATCTAAATTTATAATACTTCGTTACATATAATAATTTTGGAGAACTTTTTAAGGACAAAAATCACATATTTTACGAGTTTTACTTATTTAATTGGAAGTATATTAAAAGAAAGAGGATATTATAATGGAATTATCATTGATTCGTCAAAATATGCTTTAGAAAGTACAAGAAATTTTTGTATATTTTTACAATTATTTTGTACGAGTATTGTTGCAACTTAAAGTACTTAAAATTCAAAGAAAGGGAAATAGTTTTTATGTACTCTTAATGATCATTATTACAGACAGTCATTCCTAAGATATTAATTCAAACATAAAAATATGTACTCTATAATTAATTTGCATAAAATATTTGTATTACTATAATTATTTATTCGAGGTATATATATATATATATTGGTTCTGTTTGCTATTATTTAAAGTTTGAGGGCAGCAGAAAAAAAAAAAAAGAAAGTTTCCAAGACTTTATGGGAAATGGAGGGTATCTTCAGGTATTGTTGAATTCATTGGACATGGTGATAAGACATTTATTAATAGTGTACATGACGACGCATAGGTGTCATAACCTCCATTTTTAAATTCAGTTATGCCACTATAACAAATTTACTTCATTTATGGAAAAATAAACTTTTGTACGTTTGAAAGTAAACTGGAGACACTAAGAAACTTCTATGTCTATGATTTTTTTTTGTTGTAAAACAAACCGATTTATTTTCCTTTGAGAGTGTAAACATTAAGTTAAATCTGTATTTTATCATTATTTTATTTTCATGCTATTTGAAGAAATAGATATGCTACCATGCTCATATTGTTTGAAAAAAAAGATATTCAATGATCATTTTTAGTGTATTGGACTAGGTTAAAATGGCCTTTTTTGAAGAAAAATTCCACTTTCTTTTCTGATTGTAAAATACAGTGCTCTTCAAGATTCTTAAATATTCCTTTTTTTTTTTTTTTTTTTTTTTTTTTTTTTTTTTGTTAAGTGGAACATAAGTTATAGTATTTTTAAAAATATCCAGTTGTTGAATTTGTTTCTAAAAATTATATCCATTTGTGGTGATATTTATGACGTGAAGTAAACGATTTATCTAGTTCTGTAGGGTTGTCTTATAATAATATTTGAAAATCATAATTATAATTTTCTATTTACCAAATTGTAATAATTATTTAAAATTATTATATTACAAATGATTGGTAACGATGTTTCTAACAATCCCTGTTCTTGATTTTCTTATCCTATTTTCGTTTGATTTATTACGCTTATACAGGTTGAGTTTTATTATATTTTTAGCATTATTTTAAGTAAACAAAATGGTTTAATTTACTCTAAATTTTCCGTGAAACTAATGGAAAAAGCTAATTGTTTGGTTTTCGCATAGTTAGGTGTCAAAGAAACAAAAATACTGATTTTCTAGCTTCTTCAACCTATCAGGGAGACACATGTCTGCTAGTTCAATGAAGCTACAACAATATAGTCAGTCTAAACATAACTAGAAAATTACTTATGTGTTTGCAAATTTAAATTAATGTATTTTCACTGCTGCATTAACCTACAGAGATGTGTAAAACAAAACTTTTTAAAGGAAACTGATTTTGACCTATCTTCTGTAAATGGTTGTGTAGTTATATAATCTTTAGACTTTTGGAAAAATTTGGTCATTGAAAATTCTTTTCTCATTATTGTAACAAATACATTTCTAATCTACAAAATGTTAAAATTAATGAATTCATTGAAATAAATGACCTGTAACAAAATTGGAACCAATGTTTGAAAGATTTGAAAACCTCAAAATGTTGTGATACACTGCTTATATGGTGAAAAGTACTAAATCTTTTGATACGGTAAGAAACTTTTATGGAAAAGATTATGTATCCAAACCATAATGTACTGAACATATAATGTAATAAGGCTTCGAAAATTGTAAAATGTAAGTAAAGCACTAGAAAGGAATAAAGTAAATTGACTAAGAATTTATATAATAAATTCCAAATTTACCAAGAATTGCGATTCAGTGGAATATCAAAAAAATTATAAAATATAATATGCTGTTATAACTGCATTTTTTATTGTCGAACCACAAAATATCAGGCAGAAAATTGACAGTACTACATCGAAAAGAAACGTTGGTGTAAATTTCAATCCGCATAAGCTTTTATTATGTTATACCAGGAAAAATTACTCAGATTGCTACAAAGGATAACATTATTTATCCAGTTTATATTGCTTTGCACTATCAGCCTTTTCTAAGAAAATATTTGTGATGCACACACGATAGCTAATAAATATTTATTTCTGCCGCATCTGTCACAGATGCTGCAAAAATAAATATTTATTATGTATCAAACAATACATTCACTTGCTTATATTGCTGTTGTGTAGTTTAATAATGATTTCCATGAATTTTATACTTATTAAATGCGGTGAATACTAGTTTCTGTTTATTATAATGTATAGAATGAATAAAAGCGTAATTTTCTAAGAATCAACAATTTTTTTGACTTTATCCCGATCAATTAGCACAGGCATATTATATATATTAATATATATATATATACACACACATATATATATATATATATATTTCATCACTGAAAAATACTGTCTTCAGTATTCAGCAGTCCATGATTTGTATTTTTTTAAGAGGCTAAATGTTTTTTTTTTCTTAGGAGATAAAAATTATTTTTTTTGCTGGTCTCCTTGCCATTGTATGGAAGTTTTAAGGAAACTTAATGTAACACCAGGTTATTTTACTTTAAAATCATACAAACATCTGGACAGTTGTCGAATTTTCGATACTGAACGTCATTCAACACCAAATGTAAAGTAGCATAAAAAAAGAGCTCATAGGAAAAACAATTAATGTATTAGAAAGCAAAGAAGGTATTATTTAAACATCAGGTTCATTTTAAATATATTTTATTAAAAATTGCATTTGAAAGTTTGTTTTTGATTTTTCTCAAAATGAGTTTTCTCGACATATTTACATATGGCAACATAGATATCAGAAAAAGTTATGAAGCAAATTAATTTAACTTTTACAAATATCTTCCTTATATATTTTTTAAAAAACCCTAGTACTTTCATGTTTGCAAAATTGATTTGTTTTAGTAACAAAGGAGTAAATCATGGTATTGTTATAACTTTTTCTTTTTTGATTTTTCATTGTTATTTGACTTGACTTACAATAAAAATTGTCTTAATATAATTTTCATCATGAAAGTAGTACCAGATCCAAAAATGTTATGATGAATAAGATACAATTTACAGAAGAATTATGTTTTTATTTACTTTTGAGTTATGTGCATTATTCTGATAGTCAATTTATGGACTATTTTCTTTATGTTTCCTATTCTAAAATTTTATATTTGTATTAAATGTACATTAATAAATGCATTTCTCATAGTTTTGGTTATATTTAAGCAATAAAAATATTTTGATAGCAAATATCAATGTATTTCAAAACGTTTTCTCCGAAGCTAAAATTGGAACAGATCACAGGTATTGAGATAGTTATCTTCGTGCAAGCACTTATTTGCGCAGTCAGTGTAGGTTAAAGTGAGTCATTAACATTGTTCAATTCATTGACAGTTGCACGTGTCTTACAAGTACTTTTTCATTACTTGGTTGGAAAGGATTGAGTATTGATAAGTGTTCAGCTTTTCTTCAATAATATGATAAAAACTGTAGTAATGACGATGAAAATAGTGATTCAAATTTCAAAATTCCTTCTGGAAGCTAAGTTCCCGTACAAAAAGCTTATTCTCCTCAGAAGTAATTCTGCTATTTTATATTATGCAATACAAAACTGTGCCATTATAATGTTGCATGTACTAAACTGCTTAAAATGATTACTTCTAACTGTTCATAATGATATTTGTGCTAAAATCGAACATTTAATTTTGGATTCTTATTTCAGGACAAATGACCACTAACGGTTAATTTAGGCAGTTTAAAATATATTGGTCAGTTTATTAATAAATTATTTTGAATTTCCGATTGAATAATACGGGAACTGAACGGAAGCAATGCAATTTAATTCCGAGTAATTTTGTACAAATAGAAAATCCTAACTTTATATGAAATATATCTAATTATTACTGATTTTTACATCCTTTTAAATTTATGTATTTATAATAGTATCCGAAAAACTTTTTTCTAATTTATGTGTCTTTCGTTTTGGAGAATTTCAAACGGATATTCAGTTTTTGATTTATTGCAAAAGTAACAAAAAGTAACATGTGTAAAACTTTGTTTTAATTTAACAATTGAATATATATATGTATATATGTGTATATATATATATATATATATATATATATATATATATATATATATATATTATATATATACATATAATATAAAGAATAGAAAGTTATCTTTTATACTTTTCTTCAACAAAAAAAAAATTCAACAATTTTTCCTTTAAAAGTAATTAATTTGAAATTATTGGAAATAAATATTTTTTTTTGCATAAACAGCCAATGGATTACTTTTGATTTTTTATTTTGCTTTTCATAAAAATGAAAATATTGCATATCTTTTCTTCCTTTGAAATCTATTATTTCCTCATTTAAAAAAATTAATTCAGAAAAAAAATCATTTTTCTTTTTTCATTATATAAACCCTGTACGTTTATTGTGTTTTGTAAAATACCATGCAGAATGGATTTAAATCAATAGAAAATGTTAGACGTTTTATAATTCTTTGAATATGATCATACACTAATAAATTGTTTTTAAAAGATTAATGTTTTATATCTTTTAATGACATCAGATGACGAATAATCAGATATTCATGTTCTTCTTAAATAAATAAAGAAACGTGCGTGTAGAAATATGTTATTTATTCCTGGAAACGTATTTGATTACATTTAAACACGGAAATGATGGATTAGATATGAATGAAGAAAATTGTGGCATTGGTACATATATAAAAATTCTTGCTGGTGCAGATTCAACGCTACTTTCTTTCGTCTTTTAATTTAAAATGTAATGTTTCTTCTTTTCAGAAAATTTGAAGCATGCAAATTGTTTTCCACGTTATCATGTATTGCGTTTATATTTCTAAAAGCTTATACATTTTATTCTGAAATATCTATTTAGTACATCAAGTAAAACATGAGAACTTCAAAATATGTATCTCAGAGATAGTATTAAAGGTGTTTCTATTATTCAGAACGATCGCTTCATTTTAGTTATGGAAGAAATGTTATCTTATAACAAATTACATGGATTGTGTTGCGTAAATACTGATGCATTCATATCAACCAATTTTAATAGCTGAGTGTGTAACAACCCTTACTTTCCCATTCAGATCTTCATAATACATTTTTCTCTTTACAAAACTATAACTAAAATACCTCAAAATGTACGCTTGTTGATTTTTAATTGAGATGTATTTGTGAACTAAAAATAATTTATATTTTCACTTTTTCATTTTTGTCTTGAACTCAAAGCATAGTTTTCAACAACATTTTTATTTCATATGGCCATGTGATTGGATTCAAACATTTAGCAGTTAGGCGGAATCAAAGAAAGGGGAATGATTCATTGCAAGCATAAAACTAGACTATGCTGCTATGATAATTGTATCTCCTTACATTCCTTTACTATATATATGTACGAAATAATTTTATATTCAAAATATTAGAATAGCAGGAATAGAGGTTACAAATAATTTAAATAATAACTAGTCACACTTAATGTTTAAAATTAACTCTGGACATCTTTCAAATTTGTTTACAAGGAGCTCAGTATATAACATCGATAAAATGTATTTTTCAAAATCTATGTAAAATTTGTTTTAAATATCTAATTCTGGAATGGAATATTTATAGATAAATCCACATTTATTCACAACTGTTGAAATTTTTATATTTAGTTTTCAAAATAAAATAACTTTTGGTTTTTCCAAAGTAAAAACAATGCTGATAACAGTTGTATAATTTTAAGTAATTAGTACGTAACCATTATATATCACTTTCCATATATAAAAGTCAGCTCACTCTAAGTGATTTCAACGTTATGATCTATGATGATTTTATTTTTTGGAAGCACACAGTTTGAGAGATTGGTCACGGTAGTGATATGAATATTATTCAAACGAGTATTTTACAAAGTAAAATCAAATGTTTACTAAAGATATAATAGATATTACGTATTTTCACTACACAAATTCTTACTTTTTTCTCCTCACTAATGAAAGTTAAGCCTTGATATCTAATATTTATTTGTTATGCATTCGGATATGCATAATTATTTTTGCTATCCCTTTGATTTGTCCTTTCACTATATGCAATTGGGGTATTAGGAAGTTTGATTTTAAATCTAATATTTAGCATGGTTTAACGTGCTATGAAGTTCATCTGCATTAGATCAGATTTTTTCCAGAATATATTGTACGATAATCATCTAAGAATTTTCTGTACATTATAGATCAAAGAGTAAATTTTAAAATAAATTTGCTAAATTTCAATAGATTTAACACTTGTTATTGCTTTTAATGTAGTGTAACTTACAAAAAAGAAATATGTATCTTTTATGCAATAAATGACTTTATTTTATAGCTTTATATAAAACAAATCTTTGCATCTTTGCATCCTTATTGAGTTATAACAACCTCTCAAACAACATTATGGATACCTACTACTGGATGATATACTGTACAATCTCTATATAATGTCATACAAGTCATTTTAATACCTAAATGACGAATATCAAATATCTAATCTATGTATGTGTGTTTTGAGTTTAAACCTTATCTCTTTAAATTACTTAAAAGTTTAGATCTTACTATTTGATCATACGTTTTTGTAGCTATAATTGTCTTTTGTTTTGTGTGTAGATGTGGTAAAATATTTTTCTTAAAATACGCATTTTGTGTGTATAATTAGATAATAAATGAAATCTTCAAAACAAGATTAAATTTTTATAACAATAAAAAATAAAATAATACAAATGTTATATATATTTTCTGTATTATGGCTTAAAGTGATCTTATATTATTTATGTTGAAGTATTTAATAAGTTTTAGTTTAGTTTTGAAATATTTCAAAATAAATTAAATGTAAGAATATACAAGGAATTTAAGATACATATATTTCCATAATGGAGAATATTTTTTAAAAGCAATCAAACCAAAGTTACCATTGTAATTTGTTTTAAAAAATGCTTTAATATTTTTTTAATGATTTTTAAAATGAAAAAAAAATATTTATTGGAATATTTGATTCTTTGGGAAAGACAATATATTTAGTGATAAATGTGTGTTTTACAATTATGTATGAATTACTAACATTTCAAAGAACATGAATATATAAAATCTACAAGAATAAAAACAGAACAGACTATGTATGTAATATATTTTTTTTTTCGATGTGTTTACATAAGAGATGATGTTATTTTTTTGGAAATTAAATGCGTTAATTATTTTTTATTTTCATAAAACATTTTGTTCATCACCTATTGCTAATCGATTAATACAAAAACATACACATGAAATCACAATATTTCATCTTTAAAGCTTGTAATACGTTTCAGTTTAAACCCATAAAACTACCATTAATTTGAAGTATTTTTCGAATTAAATAATTTCCACTTTCATCTTAAATATCTTACCCTTCAGATACTAATAATATAATTCATGAGACAGATAGCTATTTCGTTCATTTTGCAAAATTAGTTGATATAAATAAATTAGAACTATTTTAGCTTATGAAATAGAAAAGAATAGATATAAAGCCCACCGGTTCTGGTATTTGAGAATAGTTATTGACTACATATTTGATTTGAGGACTGAAAAAATGTCACCTCCTTTTCTATACAATGGCGGTTACATCAAATTCATGCTAAATGACACATTTTTCAAGTAAAAGGAATAGAATGCTTCCCATTTATTCGAAAAAATAGAAAAACTTTGGAATGCTTTGTTTCACATTTTTTGAATATCATTGAAATTCATATTTTGAAACTGCAATTTTTTTGGAAAAATGGAGCCAATATTTGTGAAGTGCACTCAATAAATAGAAAAGTTCAGAATATACCCGGGTGTGGTTTATTGTTTTGTTGAGTAATGATCAGGATTATAGTTTTAATACTTCGCTTTCTGTTCGTGACACAAACAATGTTGTTGAAGTTAAGGTTTATTTATCAAAGTATTTTATTTAGATTGGTAAACTGGATTTGTCTCGCTGTATGTATTTATTTTTAATAAATTTTTTCAAAGACGAAAATGTATCATTTCGTAATGAAACATGAAACAGAAGATACAGTTTGAAAGAATTCATTTCAAAACTACTCATTTCTGCCTGTTATATTTCTTAATATGCGATGAAACGACTATTTATATTTAATAAAAATGAAACTCAATTCTTTTCACATGACAAAGAAAAACATAACTAATATATATCATATCCATAGTAAACAAACATTTAGAAAACAAATTATTTTCGTTTTAATTTTAATATCATAAATAAAAATATGTATTTTCGCTGATTGAATATAATAAATGAATATCTGGTTATTGAAAACTTAGTACACTATTGGTTTTAAATTTTAAGATTTATTCTTTGTGGTGAAACCCTTCAATTCCTCGGTTCTGAATATCAGAAGTGGAATTTAAGAAGCGTTTAATTATTACATTTCGTTTTTTCTGTAAAATAATTGAGCAATTTCAGATATTTAGGTTGTATGTTAACAATATATATGAATGTGTGTGTGTGCGTGTGTATGTTTGTATATACAAATAATATTTCAATGCAATAACAGAATAATTGAAATATATTTAAAAATTATATCAAGAAAATTATTTAAGAACACAGTAAAACTTGAATGTGGGAATTCATAAAAAAGTGTAAAAAAAAAGATATTATTTAAATAATATGGACATGTAACTTACGTGATGAAATCTATTATCACCTCCTTTTTTAGCTTTCGTTTCCTTTTAAAAGAAACCAAAAAAAAAATCCTACCAAACATATTTCACATGTACCTTAATAACTCTTACTGTAGCTAAAACGTTCGTTTCCCAAAATCCGCGTATCGTCCTGAGTTTCTAAGTTTTATGCTAATTAAACAGGGTACGGGATTTTCCCACTGTCTTGGGTATAAGATTAAGGTAATGGCCTTTGCCCTCTCTATTCAGAATGACTTGTTTTGTTACGCAAAACGATCTTTTGTGGTATATCAGATACGAACTTAAAGGCCACTAGCTAGCTTAACTTGCTCCTTGAATTGTCATTGATTTTGTCAATGACATCTCACTTGTCTAATGACGTTTGCCATATCTACATTTCTTCTGATATCTACTACTGCTTATATTTGTGTTCGATTCCATGAAATATGTGTCCATATACATGATGCTATCAGCAAATGAACAATTTGATTTTTAATTTGTTCATATTTTATCACTATGACATGACTACTCTACTAAAATCAAAGGAGTTTACTCTTATTTCATTATTAATCGGTAGGTGGTTTCATTGTGATAAATCCGTAAAATAATCTGATCACCAAAAAATCTTTTATTCCAACGAAAAAATGAGATTCAGAATTAAAACAAAAGAAGAAAAAAGCACGGAAAGTTACATGCATGGGTGAGTTTTGCTCCAAACAAATTTAAATTTTTGTAGAGATATTTAACAGTTTCCTAGGAACCATATCGGCTGGAAGCACACACACAAAATATTTTTAGAATAATCTAAAGACAATAGTATCTTAAAACATATTCACCTATCAAATATCTCAGTTCTTCATGAAATTTCAAGAAACTTCTAAACTGGATGTCATTCACTTGAATTTCAAATTGAAAGGATGTACTGACCAATTCGAAAACAGTGCAAACTTCACCCTACAGAACAAATGTTTCTCCAATTCATGAAAATAGTTAACTGATAACTTGTTTCCCATATACTGAAAGATAATTGATTTAAATGGAAAGACCCAATTAAGATGATTGATTTAAAGGAAACATTCGACTATGCTTGGCTATTTCATATTTTTTACAAAAAGTGAAATTGTAATGAAGATAAACCAATCTTCAAGCTTTAACCACATTTAAAAATGTGTATATTTCTGAAATTCTATCGAATACATAGATAAATGGTGTATGTTCTTTTTTACGTTTTACCATTAATATGTTTTTTAAATATCACTTGTCATTACCCCTATCATGTGTGTGCAGAAAATTGAAATATTTCTATTTTAAAAATTAGATTTATGAATGTGCAAGTTATGAAATGAAAAGTATTATATTTTTGAATTGTTTGATGCTGCGTGACATTAGAATTTTAATTCAATTCTATTTTGAAAACTTAATGAAGGTAAAATAAATTACAATGCTTATTATAGTAATTATGCCTGGTTCTAGAAATATTAAAGTAAAATTAGTTTTGATTTGATGTTTGGAAGAACTTTCTGGATCTTCTGATATTTATTATATTTGTCTATGAAAAATGTTGGGATTTTTTTCTGGCTGAATGTGATAGTATTTGTGACATTCATGCCTTTAAGACAGAAATAAGTGATAAAAATGAAGGAAAAATTAGAAACATAAAATAAAACTGCTGAGATAATAGTGTTGAAGGTTTCATCACATATTACAAATGATCAGTAAAGATCCCACCTTAGATTATTCATGTCCTCCAACTACCGACTTATGTAAAAGATTGATGTAGTAATTATGGGGCGAAGAAAACCTTTCAGTACCAATACAAAAGATAAATTTAAACTTGACTTTGCCAATCAAATGAAATTCATTATAATAAATATCAATCTTTCAGATAACATAATTGATAAAAAATGAAGGAAAGCAGAGTAAGTTCAAAAAAATCAACAAAGCATTTTAAGTAGTATCAAATGCTAATTGGTTAACATGTAAATAATAACTTGTTGCGAGGAAACCCAACGCGAAAATAGAATGAAAGAGATCCAAACATATAAATGCTTCAAGTTTCAGAATATACATAATAACTGTTAATAAAAATTTTTAAAGATTTATTTACGATCCTTGATATTATACTTATTATAATGAAGTTTAGAAATATTTTAAGTCAATACAGATATTGTTTCCATTACTTTAATTCTTTTTCATTTCAATTTATATGTTTAATTATATTACTTAAAATTCAGCATTTGATTATGATTATTATGGTTTTACTGAAATGACATGAAATTATTTATCAATTGGATAGATGGATCATCGACTAATATGTAGTATAATTGTACGTCTCAGTCCATGTATAATACAGCATTTTAAGTTGGATTTTCCTTTTGTTTTGAAGTTAATCTCTTTTTTTCTTGATTTTTTATTTTGTAAGCTTTAATAATGAACATCTTTTATTTTCAGTCATACATTAGAAGAAGTTAGATTTCCTTTATATTGCTTATAAATATGTACATAAATGTATATATATATATATATATATATATATATATATATATATATATATATACATGTACCTTTCTACGTAATACATATACATTTTACATATACACACATATATGCAGATATATACGAAAAGAACGAGAGAATCATGGATTGAAACTATACAAAAGGACAGCGGTCTCGTGCCTTGGAGGTAATGAAGGCAGAAACTTGAGGATATCTTAAGCATGTGGTGTATGGATCGTTATATTAAGAAGAATTTATTCTTATTATGTTGAATAACATTAACATAATTACATCTACTTGTAACTTTATTGTAAAACTAATGTATGGAAAGATTTTCATTTCATTTGTTGATAGCAGAGAGATGAAGTTAACACCTCATTCAAATATATCTATAGATTTCTACATTTTACAACACGTATTGCGTATAGGTGGATAATTCTCTTTTAAGTTTGTGAATAAGTAAGAATTGGTATTTAAATTGTAGCATAATTTCTGCTGATTTATATTCAAGGGACCAAGTTTTAAGAAGCTGTAAGAAGAAGAACACTTTCCAAATTGCATTTCCACACATTTCTGCTGAAAAAAAAAAAACCCAATCTCTTTGAGAAGATCAGTAGATACAAGAGATGTGCTTTACTAATCCTTCAATAAAGTTAGAATCATTGTTTGTAATGTATCTCATCTATTCCTTCCCAGCTTTTCACATTTTGGGTTTCTGAATGTATACAAAGTCCTGGGGGGCTTATCCCAAAACACAATTTTTCTAGATCTTCTGCATGAAACTTTCAATATTGTAATAGAAATTAAATGTTTTTCGTTTGAGTTCAAAATACACCGCTTTTTAAATCATAAACTTAGGTCTTAAAAAACTGAGATTATTGAATCTCTCTCTTCTGAAAGCTGAAATTAGCTATCAACATTGGTACATCATAATTTTTACATAAAAGCCTTGTATTTTGACAAAGTATATATATTAGTTACTAAAGTTTGTATTATTTCAGTCAAATTCAAGATTTAATTTTCAAATCTTAATTTTTTTTTTAAATGCTTAAAAAAATTATTTGATATATTTTCTAAAATAGCTTTCCTAAAATAACTATTTTTTTAAAAAGCCTTCGTTAGAGATATAAATGTATATACTTATGTTAATTTATGATGATATAAAAAAAATAGTATTCTTTAAGAATATCAATAAACAGTTGTTAAATAATAGTGCTGAATTCTTGCTTATAAGACACAAAATTTACAGGCTGAATTTTTTTTTTTAACAAAATTACTGTATAATTAATAATTATTCTTGTTTTCTTTTTTTCATTCATCGCTTGAAGTTCTAAAATGGTTTCAGGGTATCATATTTCCAGAAGAAGATAATACTACAGTGTGTGAGATTCAAACAAAAAAATGAAATGAATATTAAAGTGATATTTCTTGCTATTTATAAATGAATTAAAATCGGTTTTTTGAGAAGATCACTAAATATGTAGTTAATTTTTCTTTGCTACTTCATACATATTTGTTTTAAAATTAAGTTGTTAAACTTACCGCATTTTCTCTTCAATAAAATTAAAGATTCTCTTACTATGTATTAATACTTTTATGTTACACAGTTTATGCTCTAACAGAAATGAAGATCCATACCATTACATTTGTATTTTTTAAAAACAAACAGCTAATGCTGTAGCATTTATCACCTTTAAATACTGGAATCCCAGTTATGACTACTAGTTATAGTTATTAATAGTTTATCCAAATCTTGATTAATTGATTTTTATTACTGGCATACGTTGTTTCTCTTTTAAAATGAGTTTTACTTATCATGAATCCTGTTGGTGCGTAAGAATTTAACCCATACAAATTGGCGTTGCATATGCTATTTCTGCAAATTATTATTTGGTTAATTCAGTAGTTTGCATATATTTTTGATATTTGCATATATATTTGAGTTTGATATATATTTGATGATCGATATAAACAAATGGCAATATTTGTAATTATAATACTGACTTTAAATATGCATAAATTGTTCCATAATTTTTGTTAAAAGTTTTGTCTTAAATTATGAATTAATACGTGTTAAGATGTACTCTTTCGTGGAGATTCATTGAAACTGCATTCATAATTAAAGTTTAATAATTACAATGATAATACGGATTATTACTTAACAAATACGAATAAATTTATGTTATACTAGATTCAAAAGTAAATTAATGATTTAGCAGAAAATGTTAAAAGATCTGCAATTACCTAATAAATATGATTCTTTTGTTCTATGTTTCACACTTAATTTTAAAATATATCATTGTAAGTGTTCAATTCAAATATGCACGAAAAGCAGATTATAATTTAAATAATTTAATTTTTTTTGTTCAGATGTTTTCCTATTGGGTTTTCATATTTAATTCAATAATTCCGTATTTGTATATAATCTGGGACTAATAAGGACCCAAGTATTACTTATTGATGTTCTTTAAAACAAAGAGTACTAAAATTTAAGTTAGGAATAGCTTAATTTTTAAGTTAAGGAAATAACTTAAAAATGATAACTCTTAATTTATGTAAATGTTTGCTCATGAAATAATAATTTAATTCAAAAGTTTCTTAAGCATATGATTACTATTGCGGTTTCATCGAGCCGTGAGTTTCGAGCCTTAACTCTACCGCTGAAACCCGCCATATAGCATGGGCTGATGTACGTTAAATTAATCATTGATTTAAAGTCCTCCCTTGGCGTGGTGTGGAAGTTAGGAGAAGGGTGCAATAGCTCAAGGTCGTCCTCGTCACTTGACCAAGGATTCAAAATTACGATATCAACGCCAATAAACCTCATGTTGTTTTCCTAGCGCAGTAATAAAATCAACGAATCAACAAGCGTGCAATTATTTCTAAAACAATGAAAAGAAACATACATTATAAAATTTATATCTTCTATTGAGAGGTATAATTCCACTAAAATGTAGAAACTTTATTTAAGACTTTGCAGACAATGGAATTTTCAACGCTATCCTGTTAAGTTTTTATGTCGTAAGATATTCATATCTAATGCGTGATTTCATAATTCATAAAATCAATGAAAATTTAAGCTTATTATTATGTTACTTTCAAAGAAACAAAAAGAGACAAATCTGATATTTAATAGGTTTAATTTAGTTCACTAATTACATATGGTCATAAAAAAATTAGGGTTTAATAGCTGCAAACATAAGCCGTATTAAACACCAAAGTTCAGAACCCAAATATACACGTGCTTACAGCAATCTCCAATACAATATTGAGAAAGTGTTCTGCTCTATAGCAAATGGAGTAAAATGTCTCTTGTCAAAGTATGATAGCTAATAGGCTATATAATTGGCATTTTGTTACATGGTACTTAGGCCACAACAATTGGCCTTGCTGGAAATAAAACTATTAAGGTAAGAATAATTGATAAAATTTACTTCACTATTATATCTATGTTATAGAATCTAAGTACAAGAGTTGGGCGTCCATGTTGCCACCTGTTTCCATGATACTCCATTCATCCTATGCATTAAAATGATAGAAAATGATAGAAATGATAATGCCTTAAAATGATAGAAAATGATTGAAATGATAATGCTTTAAGAAAGATAGAAAATTATTGAAATGATAGAAAGTATGCCAATTTCTCACTGTGTATAGTTGAAAATGTTGTTTGCAAAATAATATCGAAATAAATAGCCTACCATACTGTTTCATTAGATATGCATAACTTTCCAAGAACGCAAAATACCTTCACAATAAATCAAGAAATCCACACTTCAATGGCTGTTTAGTATTTCATTATTCGGGTTGTAGCAAATTCCTGATGATTTACATACCAAGATAGGATTCGATTGAGATAGTAATTTCTATACACAGACACAATATGGTTATATATTTGTGTCCAGTTATATGCTTCTGCATCAGACAACTGACTTGCCGAAAGTGAAGTTCAGTTGGGTTAATTCATCTTTCGAGCTTACGAGCAAAGACATTACTCTCTTCTACAATCATCATACAGGGAAGACCAGTGTAGCCAGAGGTCATGTTCACAAAATTCATATGGGTGGTTAATTTGGAGTTTGAGTTTCAAGATCTGATTTTATTAGAACCTACATTTGAATGGGTTAAGTGTCCGTTAAATCTTAGAAACTCGATGTTTTTTACGTTAATAAAATGTTGAAGTTCGGACAGAGAAGATATCACACACACAGAGATCAGTTGTTTTCCTCGTCATGACCAATGTTCACATTTGCTGGATTCGTTACATAATCAATCATTATCAATAAAGTACTTGGCCAATAAATGTTAACTATAATACCGCAGGTATGACAGCTATCAGTCGAGTTCTTTCGTTCTAATCTGGTGTAACTTTCTTTGACAGTTATCAAATATCATTTATAGCAATACGTAACG
>BMAW01100984.1:63552-99038 GCA_019974015.1 Nephila pilipes | reverse complement strand
TTTCTTTCTGGTTTTTTGTCTTTTTAATTATTTTAAATTATTCTTTCTTAAATTTTCAGTATATTTATTTCATACATTCTTATGGTTGCTTCGCGCCTAATTATGTGTGGATTTTTTGAATAATGATATCTTTATGATTTGGATCTAATATTTGTATATATATATATAAATATACATATATTATAAGGTACAGAAAGGGTATAATCTTTATACTTTTCTTCAACAGAAAAAAAAATTCAGCAATTTTTCCTTTAAAAAGTAATTATTTTGAAATTTTTGTGGAAATAAATATTTTTTGCATAAACTAGCTAATGAATTACTTTTGATTTTTATTTTTGCTTTTCATAAAAATGAAAATATTGCATATTGCTTTTCTTCCTTTGAAATCTAATTATTTCCTCATTTAAAAAAAATTAATTCAGAAAAAAAATCATTTTTCTTTTTTCATTATAAACCCTGTACGTTTATTGTTTTTGTAAAATACCATGCAGAATGGATATTTGTAAATGAATGAAAATGTTAGACATTTTATAATTCTTTGAATATGATCATACATAATGAATTGTTTTTAAAAGATTAATGTTTTATATCTTTTAATGTCATCGAGTAATACGAATAATCAGATATTCCATGTTATTCTTTAAATAAATAAAGAAACGTGCGTGTATACGAAATTTGTTATTTATTCCTGGAAACGTATTTGATTACATTTAAACACGGAAATGATGGATTAGATATGGTGGAAAGAAAATTGTGGCATTTGGCACGATATATAAAAATTCTTGCTGGTGCAGTTCAACACTACTTTCTTTCGTCTTTTAATTTAAATGTAATGTTTCTTCTTTCCAGAAAATTTGAAGCATGCAAATTATTTTCACGTTATCATGTATTGCGTTTATATTTACCTTAAACTTATACATTTTATTCTAGAAATATCTCATTTAGTACATCAAGTAAAACATGAAACTTCAAAATATGTATCTCAAGATAGTATTAAAAGGTGTTTCTATTATTCAGAAGACATTTCGCTTCATTTTAGTTATGAAGAAATATTTATCTTATAAACAGAAATTAGATGGTGTGTTCCGTAAATACTGATGCATATCATATCGAACTGAAATTTCAATAACAGGAGTGTAACACACCCTTACTTTTCCATTCAGATCTTCATAATACATTTTTCTCTTTACAAAACTATAACTAAAATACACTCAAAAATTAATCGCTTGTTGATTTTAATTGAGATGCTATTTGTGAACTAAAAATAATTTATATATTTCACATTTTCATTTTTTTCTTGAACTCAAAGCATAGTTTTCAAAGCAACATTTTTATTTCATATGGCACATGGTGATTGGATTCAAACATTTAGCAGTTAGGCGGAATCAAAAAGAAGTGATTCATTGCAAGCATAAAACTAGACGAATGTTGCTACGATAATTGATATCTCCTTACATTTCTTTACTATAATATGTACGAAATAATTTTATATTCAAAATAATAAGAATAACAGGAATAAGTTACAAATAATTTAAATAATAACTAGTCACACTTAATGTTTAAAATTAACTCTGGACATCTTTCAAATATTGTTTACAAGGATTTCAAATATTGTTTACAAGCTCAGTATATAGAATCGATAAAATGTATTTTTCAAAAATCTATGTAAAATTTGTTTTAAATATCTAATTCTGGAATGGAAATATTTATAGATAAATCCACATTTATTCACAAGCTGTTGAAATTTTATATTTATTTTCAAAATAAAATAACAATTTTGGCTTTTTTTCCAAAGAAAAAGCAATGCTTGATAACAGTAATATATAATTTTAAGTAATTAGTGTAACCATTATATATCACTTTCCATATATATTAAACATCAACTCACTCTTAGTGATTTCAACGTTATTGATCTATGATATTTTATTTATTTGGAAGCACACAGTTTGAAATTGGTGACGGGGTAATGATATGAATATTATTCAAACAATATTTTACAAAAAAATAAATCAAATGTTTACTAAGAAATATAATAGATATTACATTTTTCACTACGCAAATTCTTACTTTTTTCTCCTCATACAGATAAGTTAGTAGCCTTGATATCCCAATATTTATTTGTTATCATTCGGATATCGCATTATTTTTGCTATCGCTTTGCATTATTTGTCCTTTACTATAGCAATTGAGGTAATAGGAAGTTTGATTTTAAATCTAAATATTTTATGATGGTTTAACATTATGAAGTTCATCTGCATTAGATCCAGATTTTTCAGAACATATTTACGATAATTTCTCTAAGAGATATTTGTCTTGTACATTATAGATCAAAGAAGATAATTTTTAAAATAAAATTTACTTAAATTTCAATTACAGTTTAACACTTGTTGTGTTTTTAATGTAGTGTAGCCTTTCAAAAGAAATATGTATCTTTTATGCAATAAATACTTTATTTTTATAGGCTTTATATAAAAACAAATCTTTGCATCTCTGCATCCTTATTGAGTTATAAACACTCTTTCAAACAACATTATGGATACCTACTACGGATATATAATGTACAATCTCTATATAATGTCATACAAGTCATTTTAATACCTAATGCGAATATCAAAATATCTATGTATGTATGTGTGTTTTAGTTTTTAAACCTTATTACTCTTTAAATTACTTAAAGTTTAAGTCTTACTATTTGATCATACGTTTTCAGTAGCTATAATTGTCTTTTGTTTGTGTGTAGATGAGTAAAAATATTTTTTCTTTAAATACGCATTTTGTGTATAATTAGATTAATAAATAAATCTTCAAAACAAGATTTAAATTTTTATAACAATAAAAAATAAAATAATACAAATATGTTATATATATTTTCTGTATTATAGCTTAAGTGATCTTATATTACTTATGTTGAAAATATTTAATAAAAGTTTTAGTTTAATAAAGTTTTAGAAATATTTCAAAAATAAATTAAATGCTTGAAATATACAAAATTTAAGATACATATATTTCCATAATGGAGAGTCAATATTTTTTTTAAAAGCAATCAAACCAAAAGTTACCGTATAAATTTTGTTTAAAAAATAACTTTAATATTTTTAATGATTTTTAAATGAAAAAAAAAATATTTATTGGCATATTTATTCTTTGGGAAAAACAATATATTTGAAATTTGATAAATGTGTGTTTTTTACAATTATGTATGAATTACTAACATTTCAAAAGAGACATGAATACTATATAAATCTACAAAATAAAGAACAGAACAGACCATGTATGTAATATATTTTTTTCGATGTGTTTATAAGGGAATGATGTTAATTTTTTGGAAATTAAATGCGTTAATTATTTTTTATTTTCATAAGCATTTTGTTCATCACCTATTGCTAATCGATTAATACAAAAGCATACATAGAATCACAATATTTCATCTTTAAAGCTTGTAATGCTTTTCAGTTTAAGCCTATAAAACTTATTTCTGAAGTAATTTTGAAATATTTTCGAATTAAATAATTTCCACTTTCATCTTAAATATCTTATCCTTCAGATACTAATAAGGCTTCATGAGACAGATAGCTATTTCGTTCATTTTGTAAAATTAGTTGATATAAATATATTATTTTGTGAACTATTTTAGCTTATGAAATAGAAAAGAATAGATATAAAAGCCCACCGGTTATGGTATTTGAAATAGTTTCTAATGACTACATATTTACGATTTGAAACTGAAAAATGTCACCTCCTTTTCTATACAATGGCAGTTACATCAGAATGCATGCTAAAATGACACATTTTTGAAACCAAAAGATAAGAATGCTTCCCATTTATTCGAAAAATAGAAAAACTTTGGAATGCTGTGCTGCATTTTGAATATCATTGAAATTCATATTTGAAACTGCAATTTTTGGAAAAATGGAGCCAATATTTGTGAAGTGCACTCGAATAAATAGAAAAGTTCAGAATATACCCGGGTGTGGTTTGTGTTTGTTTGAGTAATGATCAGAGGATGCTATGAATTTTTAATACTTCGCTTTCTGTTCGTGACACAAACAATGTTGAATTTGAAGTTAAAGTTTATTTATCAAAAGTATTTTATTTAGATTGGTAAACTGGATTTGTCTCGCTGTATGTATTTATTTTTAATAAATTTTCAAAGACGAAAATGCATGTTATCATTTCACGTAATGGAAACATGAAAACAGAAGATCACAGTTTGAAAGAATTCATTTCAAAACTACTCATTTCTGCCTGTTTATATTTCTTAATATGCGATGAAACGACTATTTATATTTAACTAAAATGAAACTCAATTCTTTTCACATGACAAAGCTTAAACATAACTAATATATCATATCCATAGTAAACAAACATTTAGAAAAACAAATTATTTTCGTTTAATTTTAATATCCAACAAATAAAAATATGTATTTTCGATGATTGAATATAATAAATGAATATCTGGTTATTGAAAACTTAGTACACTATTGAGTTTTAATTTAGATTTATTCTTTGTGGTGAAACCCTTCAATCCCTCGGTTCTGAATATCGAAATTAAAATTTTAAGAGAAAGCATTTAATTATTACATTTCGTTTTTCTGTAAAATAATTGAAACAATTTCAAAATTATTTTAGGACTTTGTATATTGTATATATATGAATGTGTGTGTGTGTGTGTGTATGTTTGTATATATCTAAAATAATATTTCAATGCAGATAACAGAATAATTGAAATATATTTAAAAATTATATCAAGAAAATTATTTAAGAACACAGTAAAACTTATAGATATGGGAATTCATAAAAATTGTAAAAAAAAGATATTTAAATAATATGGACATGTAACACGTGATGAAATCCTATTATCACCTCCTTTTTAACTTTCGTTTCCTTTTTAAAAACCAAAAAAAATCCTACCAAACATATTTCACATGTACCTTAACAATAACTCTTACTGTAGCTAAAAACGTTCGTTTCCCAAAATCGCGTATCTCATCCTGAGTTTCTAAGTTTCCTTTTATGCTAATTAAACAGAATTTTGGGATTTTCCCACTATTCTTGGGTATAAGATTAGGTAATGGCCTTTGCCCACTCTCTATTCAGAATGACTTGTTTTATTTACGCAAAACGATCTTTGTAGTATATCAGATCCGAACTTAAAGGCCACTAGCGTAGCTTAGCACTCCTTGAATTGTCATTGATTTTGTCAATGACATCTCACTTTTTGTGTAATGACGTTTGCCATATCAGATACATTTCTTCTGATATCTACTACTGCTTATATTTGTGTTCGATTCCATGAAATATGTGTCCATATACATGATGCTATCAACTTAAATGAACAATTTGATTTTAATACATTCATATTTTATCACTATGACATGACTACTCTATACTAAATCAAAAGGAGTTTATAACTTATTTCATTAATCGGTAGGATGAAGTTTCATTGTGATAAATCTGTAAAATAATCTGATCACCAAAAATCTTTATTCCAACATTAGAAAAAAATGAGATTCAGAATTAAAACAAAAGAAGAAAAAGCACAGGAGAAAGTTACATGCATAGATTGGGGTTTTTGCTCAAACAAATTTAAATTTTGTAGAGATATTTAACAGTTTCCTGAACCATATCGGCTGGAAGCACACACATACACAAAATATTTTAGAATAATCTAAAAGACAATAGTATCACTTAAACATATTCACCTATAAATGTCTCAGTTCTTCATATTAAATTTCAAGAAACTTCAAAACTGGATAAATGCCCCCCACCCCGAATTTCAAAATTGAAAGGATGTACTGACCAATTCGGATAGAAAACAGTGCAAACTTCACCCTACAGAACTAAAATGTTTCTCCAATTCATGAAAATAGTTAACTTGATAACTTGTTTCCCATATACTGAAAGATAATTGATTTAAATGGAGAAAGACCCAATTAAAGATGATTGATTTAAAGGAAACATTCGACTATGCTTGGCTATTTCATATTTTTACAAAAGTGAAATTGTAATGAAGATAAATCATACTGAAAGCTTTAACCACATTAAAATGTGTATATTTCTAGAAATTCTATCGAATACATAGATAAATGGTGTATGTACTTTTACGTTTTATCATTAATATGTTTTTTAAATATCACTTGTCATTACCCCTTTCATGTGCAGAAAGTGAAACTATTTCTATTTTAAAAATTAGATTTATGAATGTGAAAGTTATGAAATGACAAGTATTATATTTTGAATTGTTTGATGCTGCGTATTTTATTCAATTTTAATTCAATTCTATTTTGAAAACTTAATGAGAGGTAAAATAAATTACAATGCTTATTATAATGGTAATTATGCCTGGTTCTATAGAAATATTAGTAAAATTAGTTTTGATTTGATGTTGGAAACTTTCTAAATATTTCTGATATTTATTATATTTGTCTATGAAAAAAATATTTAAGGATTTTTCTGGCTGAATATTTGTGACATTCATGCGTTTAAGATCAAAATAAGTGATAAAAATGAAGGAAAAATTAGAAACATAAAATGAAACTGCTGGAGAATGTGGTGTTGAAAGGTTTTCATCACATATTACAAATGATCCAGTAAGATCACAGCAATTGATGCATGTCCTCCAGCTACCGACTTATATAAAAGTTTGATGGTAATTATGGGGTAAGAGAAAACCTTTCAATTACCAATATAAAAGATAATTTAAACTTGACTTTGCCAATCAAATGAAATTCAAAGTATAATAAATATCAATCTTTCAGATAACATAAGTGATAAAAATGAAGGAAAGCAGAGTAAGTTCAAAAATCAACAAACATTTTAAGTAGTATCAAATGCTAATTGGACCCAACATGTAAATAACATTTACGGAAACCCAACGCGAAAATAGAATGAAAGTCCAAACATATAAATGCTTCAAGTTTCCGAATATACATAATAACTGTTAATAAAATTTTTTATAGATTTATTTACGATCCTTGATATTATAACTTGTGTATGTGAAGTTTAGAGAAATATTTTAAGTCATACAGATATTGTTTCCGTACTTTAATTTTCTTTCATTTCAATTCATATTGTTTAATTATATTACTTAAAATTCAGCCTTTGATTAAGATTATTATGGTTTTTTTTACTGAAATGACATGAAATTATTTATCAATTGGGATAGATGGATCATCAAACTAGTATAATTGTACGTCTCAGTCCCATGTATAGTACAGCATTTTAAGTTGGATTTTCCTTTTGTTTGAAGTTAATCTCTTTTTTTCTTGATTTTTATTTTGTAAGCTTTAATAATGAACGCATCTTTTATTTTTCAGTCATACATTTTAGAAGAAGTTAATTTCCTTTATATTGCTTATAAATATGTACATAAATGTATATATATATATATATATATATATATATATATATATATATATATACATGTACATATACATGTACATATACATTTACATATACACACATATATGCAGATATACGAAGAACGGGGAATCATGGATTGAAAACTATACAAAAAGGACAGCGGTCTCGTGCCTTGGAGGCCAATGACAGAAACTGAGGATATCTTAAGCATGTGGTGTATGGATCGTTATATTAAGAAAATTTATTCTTATTATATATATATTGAATAACATTAACATAATTACATCTACTTGTAACTTTATTGTAAAAACTAATGTATGGAAAAAGATTTTCATTTCATTTTGTTGATAGCAGAGAAGATAAAGTTAACACCTCATTTGAATATATCTATAGATTTCTACATTTTTACAACACGTATTGCGTATAGGTGAATGGTATTCTCTCTTTTAAAGTTTGTGAATAAGTAAGTGGAAAGGTATTTAAGTGTTAGCATAATTTCTGCTAATTTATATTCCAAGGGACCAAGTTTTAAGAAGCTGTAAGAAGAAAGAACACTTTTCCAAATTGCATTCCACACATTTCTGCTGAAAAAGAAAAAAAAAACTAATCTCTTTGAAGATCAATGGAGGAAATACAAGAGATAATTGCTTTACTAATCCTTCAATAAAGTTAGAATCATTGTTTGTAATGTATCATCTATTCCCTTCCCAACGTTTTCACATTTCACATTTTGGGTTTCTGAATGTATACAAAGCCCTGGGGGCTTATCCCAAAACACAATTTTCGTCTTCTGCATGAAACTTTCAATATTGTAATAGAAATTAAACTTTTTTCGTTTGAGTTCAAAATACACCGCTTTTAAATCATAAACTTAAGGAGTCTTAAAAAACTGAATTATTGAATCTCTTCTGAAAGCGAAATTAGCTATCAACATTAATTTTTATCATAATTTTTACATAAAGCCTTGTGTATTTTGACAAAAGTATATATATTAGTTACTAAAGTTTGTATTATTTCAGTCCAATTCAATTTAATTTTCAAATCTTAATTTTTTTAAATGCTTAAAAAATTATTTGATATATTTTCCTAAAATAACTTTTTTTTTCCTAAAATAACTATTTTTTCAATATATTTTAAATACCTTCGTAAAAGATATAAATGTATATACATCTTATGTTAATTTATGATATAAAAGGAAAAATAGTATTCTTTAAGAATATCAATAAACAGTTGTTAAATAATAATACTGAATTCTTGTATAAGACACAAAATTTACAGGCTGAATTTTTTAACAAAAATTACTGTAATTAATTATTCTTGTTTTCTATTTCCATTCATCGCATGATTCTAAATTAGTTTCAGGGTATCATATTTCCCAGAAAAGAAAATATGCAATTATTGTGGCAATTCAGAAACAAAAATGAAATGAATATTAAAAATATTTCTTACTATTGCAATCTAAATAATTAAATCGGTTTTGAAGATCACTAAATATGTAGTTAATTTTTCTTGCTACTTCATACATATTTGTTCAAGTAAATTGTTAAGCTTACCGCATTTCTCTTCGAATAAAAATTAAAAATTCTTACTATGTATTAATACTTTTTATGTTACAGTTTTATGCTCCCTAACAGAAATGAAGATCCGTACCATTACATTTGTATTTTAAAACAAGCTAATGCTGTAGCATTTATCACCTTTAAATACTGGAATCAGTTATGACTACTAAGATTATAGTTAGTAATAGTTTATCCAAATCTTGATTAATTGATTTTTATTACTGCTGTATACGTTATTTCTCTTTTACTTTCATAAATTTTACTTATCATAATCTATTTAATTGCGTAAGAATTTAACCCATACAAATTGGCATTGCATATGCTATTTCTGCAAATTATTATTTAGTTAATGATAGTTTTGCATATATTTTTGATATTTGCATATATATTTGAGTTTGATATATATTTGATAATCCGAAATATAAACAAATAGCAATATTTGTAATGTTATAATGCAACTTTAAATATGCATAAATTGTTCCACTTAATTTTTGTTAAAAAGTTTTTTAAAGTATAATTAATACGTGTTAGATGTACTTTTTCGTGAAATTCGTGAAACTTCATTCATAATTAAAAGTTTAATAATTACAATGATAATACGAGATTATTACTTAACAAATACGAATAAATTTATGTTTTACTAGATTCAAAAATATATTAATGATTTAGCAGAAAATGTTAAAAAGATCTGCAATTACCTAATAAATATGATTCTTTTTGTTCTATGTTTCACACTTAATTTTAAAATATATCGTACCTTAAGTGTTCAATTCAAATATGCGAAAAGCAGATTATGTAATTTAAATAATTTATTTTTTTGTTCAGATGTTTTCTCCTATTAGGTTTCATATTTAATTCAATAATTTCGTATTTGTATAAAACAATCTGGGACTAATAAGGACCCAAGTATTACTTATTGATGTTCTTTAAAACAAAGAGTACTAAAAATTTAAGTTAAGGAATAACTTAATTTTTTAAGTTAAGAATAACTTAAAAATGATAATATTACTTTATGTAAATGTTTGACTCATGAAATAATAATTTAATTCAAAAGTTTCTTAAAAGCATATGATTACTATTGCGGTTTTCATCGAGCCGTAGGTTCGAGCCTTAATACCGCTGAAAACCCGCCATAAAGCATGGGCTGATGTACGTTAAATTAATCGTGGTTTAAAGTCCTCCCTTGGCGTGGTGTGGAAGTTAGGAGAAGGGTGCAATAGCTCAGGGGTCGTCCTCGTCACTTGACCAAAGTTCAAAATTACGATATCCAACGCCAATAAACCTCATGTTGTTTCTAGCGCAACATTAATAAAATCAACGAATCAACAAGCGTGCAATTATTTCTAAAAACAATATGAAAGAAACATACATTATAAAAATTTATATCTTCTAATGAAATTATAATTCCACTAAAAATGTAAACTTTATTGGGCTTTTTACAGACAAAAAATTTTCAACGCTATCCTGTTAAGTTTTATGTCGTAAGATATTCATATCTAATGCGTGATTTCACTTAATTCATAAAAAATCAACAAATTTAAGCTTATTATTATGTTACTCAAAAAAAGGAAACAAAAAATTAAATCTGATATTTAATAGGTTTAATTTAGTTCACTAATTTACACTTATGGTCATAAAATTAGGGTTAAAAGCTGCAAACATAAGCTGTATTAAACACAAAAAAGTTCAGAACCCAAATATGCACGTGTTTACAGCAATCTCCAATACAATAATGAAAGTGATCTCTGGAGCAAATGGAAAATACGTGTCTCTTGGATAAAAATATAAAAGTTAATAGGCTATATAATTGGGATTAGTTGCATGGTACTTGGTACAACAATTGGCCTTGCTGGGAACTAAACAATGGGTAAGAATAGTGAGTAAGTTACTCCACTATTATATCTATGTTATAGGGTAATCTGGAAGACCTAGAAGTTGGACGTCATGTTGCCACCTGTTTCCATGATGCTCCATTCATCCTATGCATTAAAATGATAGAAAATGATAGAAATGATAATGCATTAAAATGATAGAAAAAGATAGAAAATTATTAAAATGATAGAAAGTATGCACTAATTTCTACCTGTATAGTTGAAAATGTTGTTGCAAAATAATATCGAAATAAAACTAGCCTACCATACTGTTTCATTAGATATGCATAACTTTTCAAGAACGCAAAATACCTTCACAACAAATCAGAAATCCTCACTTCAATGGCTGTTTAGTGTTTCATTATTTGGGTTGTAGCAAATTCCTGGTGATTTACATATCAAGATAGGATTCGATTGAGATAGTAATTTCTATACACAGACACAATATAGTTATATATTTGTGTCCAGTTAATATGCTTCTGCATCAGATTAACTGACACTGAAAGTGAAGTTCAATTTGGTTAATTCATCTTTCGAGCTTACGAGCAAAGACACTACTCTCTTCTTATCATCTATACAGGAAAACCAGTGTAGCCAAGAGGTCATGTTCACAAATTCATATGAGTCGAAGTTAATTTGGAGTTTGAGTTTCAAGATCTGATTTTATTAAAGACCTACATTTAGTGGGTTAAATGTCCGTTAAATCTGTAGAAACTCGATGTTTTACGTTAATATAATGTTTAAGTTCGGACAGAGAGGAAGATATCACACAGACAGAGATCAGGTGTAGTCCTCGTCACATGACCAATGTTCACATTTGCTGGATTCGTTACTATAATCAATCATTATCAATAAAGTATGACCAATAAATGTTTCACAACTATAATACCGCAGGTATGACAGCTGTCAGTCGAGTTCTTTCGTTCTAATCTGGTGGCTTTCTTTGACAGTTACTATCAAATATCATTTATTTTTAAGACTCCCATGATGCTTCAATCTTCATGTTGCCTCGTTCCTACCTACCAATAAATTTAACTTTATATCGAATAATTCATGTTTGTACTCTGAGTTAAAACTATTCTTTTAAGTTAATATAAGCTTACAAATAGAATTTTCTCTAAGGGTTAAGCAGTTTCCCAAAAACGCTTCTATTTTATGCCAAAAGAGCTATTCGGGATTATATGAGTACTTTCAAACTATGTGATAGAATACTTCTGCTAAAAGCAAAATCACTCTATTCAAAAAATAGTGTTCAAATTTATTTAATCAGTATCTCAATGAATTGGTGCTATCATGTAAAGTTTCATACGATTTTTAAAATGCTTTTATACAAGTTTTAAGAGTTGAAACTCAGTTTATAGTTTATAGATTAAGAGTAAAGTCTTATAGATTAAGAAAAATTAATAGAATATCTTAAGGCTTCTTGATATGATAACATTCTCAAAAGTTCAATGCTATAAATAGTTTACTCACAGAACATAGTAAATTGAATTTAAAAATGAATCAGGTTTCATATATATATTAAATTGTTAATAGTTGAAAAGCGAAAAAGATTTAATATGTTTACGTGACTTCGATTTATTTTTTTAAATTTTTAACTGTCCAGATATTTAGGAATCCAAATTTCATATAATTTTTGTTTCAAAAGTAAATTTTATCTGCTGTAATTTTGAAAATATAAACAAATTAAAGTTAAATCATAAGGATCTCTCGATAGTAACAGTCTAGTCAACATTTATTTATATTTCTATAAGAGTTATTTTATAGAAAATCATTTCACAGAATTTAGATATATTGACAATATTGTTTTTTTTTTCAAATTAACTTCACAATCCAGATGTTAAACCAGATTTATCTTTTTATCCTTTTTATTTAATTTTGAATGAAACTAATGTAAATTCTTTTGAAACAAATTCTTTTTAGATGCACTTTGTTTTTCGTAATTTCTTTCCATTATTTTTTCTTATTTTTCGTAAATTCCAATACAACGTTTTTTAAAATAAGGGAAATAATGTTTACATTTACTTTCATCACTGATATTGTATTAAATGTGACATTCTATTTGTTTTGATTTATTTTTGCTGTTGTAAAACACATTTGAATTAAAATACGAGATGAATAATTATGAAAAATGGAATACAATATTCCTCATGTTCTATAATAAAAGTAGCAGTTGAGGAATTAAATTGGACCCGAATAATAATTATAGTAAAATAATATAAGCATAGCATGAAAGATGTATTATCAAAACACAGGACTAAATAAAAGAATTAATTAAAAACTGTTAATCCTGAATTTTTTTGATTGTTCAGAAAGCTTTTATATTTTTCAATAATTTCATTGCTACATTTTAAGCTTGTAGTTAAAGAGTATTTTCGACAGACATAATTCTACAGTATCTACCTAATTCTTTTCTGTTAGAAATTGCTTGATGGTGTTTGAAACTTTTTTTTATGGATTTTCCTTCATCTTTCTTTTTTTTTTTAATTGAAATAAAGGAGATTTGGGAGCCTCAAAACCGAGAGCTAATGAACATATGATGTCTCTTCTGCTGAAAGGAATATGTCTAAATGTTTCAATTTTCTCCTTAATCTATGTATTTATATCCACACTTTAGTTTGACAATGGTAGTCTAGTGGTCATGATCACAGACTCGCAGTAGGCGGTTTTCGCCAGTAAGGCTCGCAGCGTATTTATGGGCTGATGCACGAATTCTGCACAGATATCGTCCTCATCACTTGACCGAGACTCAAAATTACGAGGTCCGTCAGCAATAGCCATAGTGTTGCTTTAACTCGACGTTAATAAAACCAATCAATCAACCACACTTTACAACGAATCAACATTAGGATAAATTTCACCTTGAGAATTATTTGTGCATACACTTTTCCAAATTTTTGATATGGTTATACTGTTGCAATTAAATTATTTTGCAGCTAATGCTATTGTACCTTTCTACATATTTTCGTTTTTATTTTGAAATGTCTAGAACTGGACTATAAGAGCTTCATATTTATTTGATAATTATCTTTCTTTATCTTATTTTTAACAATGGGTTGATGTTCAACTGAAAAAGAGCGATTCATTTAATTCAGTAGGTGAAACTAGAAAAAGGGTTAAAATTTGTAGTAATTACGTTAACATATGTCTGAAGTTATGTGCCGAAACTCACAAAGAAAATGAAACATTTTATTTTGATTGAATGTTTCTTGATTTAGCGATGCAACATAAACCATAGCTTCATGCAACAATAATTGTCTTTTAAATATTTACTTGTTATTACTATTTTAAAACTCAGTCTGGTTATAAGTAATTTGTAACTCGCAGCATTTTACATTATCCAATATTAATTTTTAACAAACTCTTCAGATTATGGTTAGAACGAACTCCTAACATTTCAGAGTAGTCAACGTAAGCCAGAGTAGTACTGAATTTTTCCATTACATGTAATGTTGAGAAATTTCTAGGAAATCCGGTAAGTCGGTAAATAACTCAAAAGCCATTTAATCTGAATATATATATATTTCAAATTAATAATGGTAATCCGATGCATTTGATTCTTATGTACTGTGACAAAAATATATGTTAAAAAGTTATATACTGAACATAAACTGTATTAATATAATTCAATAATTCCATAATAATTTTTAAATAATACTATACGAGAATATATATATATATATATATATATATATATATATATATGTGTGTGTGTGTGTATTGATGTACAAATTTAAGCAGAAGACGAAAAATTAGCATATCAGCTGAACGAAGAGGCAGAGAGGACTGAAGTACCAATCAGGATATTAACTAAAATATGGTACGGTTACACATGCACAGATTTACAGCTAGACGTAACGCGAGAGTGTTGGAGCGAGTTAAGGCACATCTCCTCCGTATTTCTGGGAAAGGAATTGCACTACGTAAATCAGTTTAAAAAGTGTCGAGTTCCTACATCAGTGTATAATGACAAATAGTCAATCTGTTAGATGATATCTGGATGATTTTATCCGAGATCAAAACATTGGACTGATAAATATAGGTCGAAGTATGACAAGTACGGCTGCGGAATTCGGAATACTCCCAGCATCATTGCACGAATTTAGAGAGAGTATGAAACTACAATAACTATTACCCGACAGTTCATCAGTGTTCGTTCCCGATCCATCACGCCAGTGGACGACTGGTATATTGCTCTACAGGCTAAAAGAAAGATTTGGCAGAAAGCAAGAGAAAACGCTACACACATAGCACAAGAATTTTGTTGACAGATATAACATTTTATAGTAGCTAGGATACCGCTCTGCATGAATGACGAAATGTACGATGTGTACCTGTAAGGCCTGCTCATCGGATAATGTGTTTTTGTGGTGCCGGGAACAACCAAATTGTATAGATAATCTATGGTGTGGAGTACTCATTGCGGAATTAGAGCAATTTTAGATTGAGTAGCGATTCTGGATGCCTACACTACTACGGTATTTTTTGTGTTGATTCGGAAAGCTTTTGCAGAACATTACATTTAAGAAAACCATATCATCCTTAATTTTTGCATACCAGTATACATATATATATATATATATATATATATATATATATATATATATATATATATATATATATATATATACATATTGCATCTAATAATTCTATATGTGGTATAAAAATTGATTAGAGACCAATATTTACGAAATAAAAGAAACAATGAAATTTTAGTAGTAGAAAGTTCAACATTGGCTTTTAGGTAAATATTACATCGATTAACAAAGTTAAGGTTTCAATATTTGACTGTTAAATTTCAACAAGGTTTTTTTAATGCACAAATGTATCATTCTTGGAAAGGAGTCATATTATTCGCAGAAGTCTTAAGCAAATTGGAAATTTAATTTCTTGAATTCTTAAATATTTGATGGTGATTTTATCAATATATCATATATTCTTTAGCTAAAAATTTCAATTCTATAGATTTAAAGTTAATTATAAAGAGCAATTAAATAATCTATTCTACTCAAATCCATCTAATTATCTATTCTAAAATAACCAATTTTATAATTTTGTCTTCCTAGTAAAATAGGTTTCTACTGTAATGTAAAATCTGTGGGATTTTTAATTCCTTTCGGATTCTTATTTCATAAAATCAAGCTATCATTCCAGTAGAAAAGGCGGCTAATTTTGTAAGCAATCGCCATTTTATATCTGTAGGCAGTGAAGAAAATATGTGTTGGTGAGCAGTGTGAGTTTCATAAATACATTTAATATTCCGTTAGTCGGGCCTTATCTGACAGATACAAAGTTACTTTTTTTTCAATAACTAGATGGTCTGAGAGAAAATTATTTATTGCTGTCTTCCTAGTTTGTTTAGGATAGAATTTTAGTGTTTTTTCCACTCTTCAAGTGTGATATTCGAACAAGTTATCACTACAGATTATCTCTGAGGTACCGTTAGACTACTTTTGTTATTATTTCTTACTCATAAATTTTTCTTGCATTTTCTATTTTGTATTTTCGCCATCAATAATTGTATTGCTTACACTGTTTTTAAATTTTTTATTCTTAACCTTACTATGTTAAACCATAATGAAACTCAGAGATGCTGCTTGACCTCTTATAAGATTTTTTTCTTTCATTTGCATGTAAAGCATTCATATTTATTTAAATTTCATGATACCAACAATAATTTGTTTTTGATTTTTTCATTACAAATGTAAAAGAGCTTCGAGAAAAGTTTACTTTAATCTTTCAGGAAAAAAAAAAGATTTAGCATAAATTCAGAATTATTGTTTGGTGATTCTGAAGCTGAAAATACTGATAACAAGGAAATGGAAACAAAAGTCCAATTTGAAGGAAAGGAAGATACTGTTACGGATGCATCTAAATACATAGGTAAAGTTGAAGAAGATTCTTGCTGTGAGTAGAATAATAGTGATTCAAGTGCTGATGAATATGATGATGAAAGACAGGAACAATATGTTATTCTTAGGAAATACAAAAATAAGGCAATCGATTCTTATTATTGAAAGAAAACTCCCATTACTACAAAAAGAACAAATGACCAAAAACAACTTGCTTGTAAATTTTCCAGGTGTAAAAAGTAGAGCAAAAATATGAATGAAATTTTAGAAATTGGGCAGTGCTTATTAATTAATAGTATCCTGGATAAGATTATAACTTATACTAATCTGTATGTTGATATTATAAAGAGTAATTGCTTGCGTAATAGAGATGTTTTATTTACTTATGTGATTGAAATCAAATCTTTTATTAGACTTTTGTTCTTATCTGGTCTTTTTAAGGCAGATCGATAAAATCATTATGATATGAGGGACAAAAGAGAGTTGGGAATGGAAATCTTTCGTTTGATCAGAAGTTTTCGAATGCTTACATTCATTTTTCTAGTGATTCGATTTGATAATAGGGACACAAGATGAGAAATAAAAAAAAGATCTCACTTGGCTCCTATACGTACGTTATTTGAAAGATTTGTTTCATATTGTTTATCATGAACAGTGTTGAGGAATGTGTTAGATGAAAAACATGAAGGTTTCAGGGGAAGGTGCTCCTTCATTCAACATATTCCTAAGAAACCCGCCAAATATGGATTAAAATATTTGCTCTCGTGACCAAAAAGACATTCTACATGCGTAATTTAGAACTTTTTGATGGTAAATAACCAAAAGAGTCCCATGCTGTATAGATATCTTGAATCAGATGATTGCTCCAATGCGATGATTGCTGGCCAAAACGTTACAGCAAACAATTGCTTAATGATGTATCTTTTTTGAAGTCATTATTAGAAGAACACAGTTTGTCATTTATTGGAGTTTAAAAAAAATAAATAAATGACACATACCTCATTACTTTAAAAATACAAAGATTCGAGATATTTCATCCAGTATTTTCGGAAAGAGGGTACATTCGTTTCTTCTGTTCCCTAAATTAAAAGTACTGAAACAAATGTTATACTAACATCAACCATATATTTAGATGGTAATATTGATGAGAGTATAAAAGATGTGAAAACCGGAGATCTAAAAACAATCAAACTAAAATTGGAGTTGATAAAGTGGACAAGGTATACTCATAGTCGCCAGGAACGCTAAAATGTGGTCTATGGCTGTATTTTTTCATTGTGCAATATTTTGGAAACAATAGCTTGTTTTTATCTATTACTTGGCAATGGTAATGAAGCAATCAGAAGAAAAATATTTCTAGAATGACTTGGAAAACAACTTATTAAGGAGCAGCTTCAGAAAAGATTGCAATCTGCTGCCGGCCAATATCTACTGCTGTGAGCTTGAAAGAAATTCCACTAGAGAAAAAATACTCTGAAAAAGAAATTAATAAGAACAATGCTAATGATAGTTTTTCACGTAAAATATACAAACTTTGCCAAAAATGGAAGAAATACCCTTAACCGGATATTCATGCAAAAAATATGGTACAAATTTGTGTTAGCAGCACTGTACATTTATTTGCTCTCAGGAATGTGGAAGTGAAACAAACAAAGTAATTGAAGACTAAGCAGAAAGAAAAATGTATTTTCTCTAACTATTTATATAGGTTTACTGATGAAACTAATAGTTTAACTATAATAAAACTTTAAGTATTGATTTCTGCATACATAAATCTCATGCTTATTTTAAAGCATTAATTCTTTTTTTAACCAAAAAATATATACATAATATTAAAAAATTAGATTTAATTTTCTTTGTTTATACTTTAAATTGAGCTTTCAACCTATTTTATTTGTTTATTAATCTTAACATTACATTTTGATGTATCTGACAGATACAGCATGATCTCATTTGTTTGAAAAAAAAAAAACTCGCGGGAAGCGGAGTTTTAGGCTTAATGATTTTAAATAGAACGTGAATATGTATATATAGTTTTTAAAGAATAGTTTTAATTTGGATAGAATGAGTTTCTATTCTGTTTATTTTTCTTTCTTTAGTTTATCTACTTTTTTAATATCGACTTAAATTTTTTCTAGGATTGCTTACCAATTTATTATAAATTAATTACGCTGAATGGAATAGGTAGTATACATAATACTCGCATAATTGTGTATTCTCATTCCAAAATCTGAAGCAGTATTTTAAATTGTTATATCTCTATTTGCGACTTTACCATCTTTGTTTTTCTTGATTTACTGAATGAGTACGTTTTAGTAATTTTAAATCTCTTAAGAAAAATGAAATAACTGAGTATTGTTTATTAAAAGTAATTTTTTTCATTTTGAATGCAGTATAATTTATATACGGCTATAGATAAATAATTTAGTATTAGCTCATACATATGTTTGTTATGTACTTCGCTTAAATTATTTTACTCATATTACACTAATATAACAAACTACTTTATTTCCTTTTGTGACATTTGTCTCTTAAAATTTGTAACTCGATATTTTTATTTTAACTCTATTGTATCGTTCTTATTGAATTATGCTATATATGATTAAGTAAGTTTTAGTTTTTACCTTAGTAATAATTCCTATTAATGTTTTACTAGTTTATGTTTTAAATTTAGTTAATTAGCTTTAGCAATAGGCATATATATAATATATATAATCTCTAATTAGGATGAATAAACAATTATTTATTTCATAATAATTTGAGATATGATTTCATATATTGTTAAGTTGAAATATTTGTATTCCAAAAAATGTTACGTTAAAGATGCTTTTCTGTAATCCCATACTTCAATTTAAAGATCTTCAGTGTCATTTGTACTTTCACTACATTAGTACTATTTTAAATATTTATTAAGTTTTGTTTATGTAAAACGATTAAAAAAAATATTATGGGAGGTTAAAGTGAACTGGTGTACCAAAGAATGTATATGCATTTTATTTAATGAGTAGAAGGAATATTACATTTCGAAATTGCACTTCAAATAAACCAATTTTACTCTTTCTAATTGATCAAAAAGCGAGATAGAATTTAAAATTGAGATGCATCTAGAAAAAAACAATGTTAATGGATGTGAGCTTTCCAATTACTTTCAGTTATTAACTATAAATTTCATTGGGATAAGAAATTCATCATTAATCGGGAAAAAAATAAAAATTGAGATAAAACTTCACATACACACATTAGCAGTAATTCAAAGTTAAACTTGATTTAAATAAATTAATAGTATTTTAATAGTAATTTTATTTTCTTTTAAAATTCTTTGTTACGGAAGATATATTGTAAAATATGTTACTGGTTGTTTTAATTAATTTTTATAAATATTTTTTTAATTTAAAATTTTCATTTAAGCTATACCTAAGTATAACATTCTAGCTATTTACGCACATTTGTTTCACACAAGAATTCAATTATTTTATTCTGAAATAACTGCATCTCAAATCATCCAAAACCTCTAAAATCATCTCTTATTTAGAATGTAGTCATTAGTAAACTTAATACTCATAAATATTATTTAAAATAATTTTATTCAGCGGAAATTATTAAACAGCTCATCATAATTTATTTATTTTGTTCAATGATCAATACCAGAGATTGAGAATTTGAATCGGAATCTATTAGAGAAGGAACGTCTACATCATTCAATGTAGACCTTTTCTGGTAGATTCCGATGCAAATTTTCTCCTTTCTAATCCCTTTACTATCCTTAGAAAAATATCTGAAGGATCTTTGAGCAAAATATTTTCAGCTAAAACAATATTCCTTAAATAAATAATCGAAGTGTCTCATATTCATTTGTCTAGAGTATCTGGAATAAATCTTAGTCTAATACTTTCGACATCCTAAGGCTTTCAAAAACCCTGTAACTTATAGAGGTATAATACAAACATAGAAACAAAATTAATATGTATGAGAAGACTTCTTTATTAAGTACCGAGTTCATCTTTAATGCATAAGTTCATTGGAAATCTCAGATAATTTAATATTTTTGGACGTACCATATCCAGAAAAACTGTTAATTCTCCATAGTCGTTAATATTTGAAAATAATAATAAATGGGAAAAATAGTCATCTTTATTAAATATTAGTTTGTCATAGAATGAAGTGTAAAAAAGTTGTTTTCGAGTTGAGAGGTGAAGATAAGTTCAATCAATAAGAAGCGGTTTTCGATTAATACTGCGAATTTCACTATTTATTATTTCTCCTTTTTCTTTTAAAAGCTATACATCACCCTGTAAATGTATATAAATTTAATAGCTTTCTTTTTCTCTTAAATATATCACTAACTTAAAAATATATGTGAAAAATACTTGCTTTAATAAACAATATAATAAGATGTGAGTTTTTATAATCTAATTAAACGTCTTGATGTAAATAAGAAGTTGTAAAAAATTGTTAAAAGGAGGAAACACAAATATATATATATATATATATACGATTGCTTTTTTTTCACCTTATATGGAGAATATTTTTAATCACTATTTTCCTTATTAAAAAGTGAATTAATAAATGAAAGAAAGAGCATGAGAGTTATTGTACTATTTAATTTCTTATGAGCATTTCATTCATAAATTTACTAAACATACGTTTTCTATTTTTATTTCATTATTTTTGTCTTCAGACTAACTGCAAAAATATATTTTAGGGAAAAAAAATTGAAATTCTACTACTTTTGAGCTGTTATCTTTCTTTTTTAAATATGAGTATCTAAAAGCTGTCATTCTTTTACTTGTATGTTACAGTTACTTATGGTTTGGATAAGTATAAACAGATTTGGACCATAGTCATGAGATCTAACTTATACTGACTCACTCAATTACTCGATACATTCATTTCTCAAGAAAATCAAATCATTTAACATTTTAAATGCTACAACATATTAAATTTTTGGTTTGGATATATTTATATAAAAATTGCATGGCCTAATGCTGCAATATAGTGAATAATAATATGTATTGACTATAATTGTAACTAATTTATGTAGAAATTTTAAATTATTTTATTTTTCTGATTATTCATTAAGTGTACTATTAACCTCCCCTTCTGTATACGTATTTAGGTATCGTGTCAACTAAAAATCAAGAAATAGTTTCTAAAATATCCCGTTTTAGAAGTAGAAGAAATACGTTATTGTATTTGATATTGAAATGCACTGGAAAGTAACTTATACAACAAAAGATAAAAAAGATAAAAGGATTAGATATTGTAAGGCATCGTAGCATCTATGAGTTACTGCAATTTTTGTCAATTGCTCATTTCTCCGGTGAAGAACAATATCTCTAGATTGAAATTGAGCGCCAACTATAATAATTGCCACTTGGTCTACAGTTGGAGCATTAAATCTTCGTACATGTTCTCCAGCAGGCATTCTGTCAGCCTGAATAACAATCTTGTGCGTATCGGATGGCATCATGTCAATTGCTGTCTTAAGCAAACGCACTAAATGTTTTTTTTTTTCTTAAAGAAGCTCTTGCAGTTGAGAAAAATGCACCTTTTTATGCCAGTAGAGATTCCACAGCGAGCGTCTAATTCATCCTTGTCATCACCAATAAAATACATTTGTAAAAATTTATGTTGACCGTTTGGGAAAGGAAGCAATGAGCCCAACTTTATGGTAAATTTGTTCTTTCACTTTCGAAGTTGGCATGAAACGTGTTGTTATAATTTCTGGTCCAAACGATGTCATTTGGAAACATGATTTATATTTCCTTATATTAGAAAGAAAATGCTGTGATTCTGCAGTTTATCCAGCAAGCAAAGTTTTTAATCGCTCTGGTGGTTCTCTAAGTTGAGGCAGTTTAATTTTCCCTGCAGTACAACACATTCCTTTTGTTTCTCTGCTAAATTTCAGAGTCTTGCATTAAGAACACACTTAATGCACGTCATTGTGCGATAAGAACATGCGGGTTCAAACTATAATCCTCACCTGGGTTGTACCGAAATGCAAGGCACCTAAGGCTGATATGCTTTTCCTTGTTGACGTCTTTCAGCCATTTGTAGCCTATTGTGTTCTCTTTGTTGAGACGGAGCACATTTGATGTTGCAGAACATGACTGCCGTACTTGCAAACGTGCATCCTCAAATCTAGCTGCATGTTGCTCTGCTGCTTCCTCAGCATGTATTTGATCCATTCTTTGTCAGCTTTGCTCATTCTCTGATGCCCGTTCTTTCTCAGTTTGAAGAGTAATTACTCGTCGCACTGATTTTGTTTTGCGAGTATTGAGACATAAATTTGATTTTCGATAAGGCATTGTTTTTGCATGTACTGAAGCTGATTCACTCCACTTAAAAAAAAAGAAAGAAGGTTCAGACCAAAACATATAAAATTCCAAAACATTTAAAAAAAGGAACAAAATGCGGGGAAATAAAAATACTAACCAAATATTTAACTTCAAACGTAAATAAATCAACACAGCTCAATTCCGAAGCAAAGGAAACTGAATATTTCATTCCACTTCAACATATCGCTCCAAACAGATCAATTTCACTATATAGTTTGTATTCAAAAGAAAATTAACTGATGGAACAGAATTCTCACTAATTGCACTGAGAAATAAGAAAAACAATTAAAAAACTAAATGAAGAACAATGAAAAAAATAAACTATACTGACATAAAATAAACACTATCATAAAAGACACAGTTCAATAGCAATGCATTGTTAAAGAAATAAATAAATTCTGCGTGAAATTACTGAAAAAGTAAGTTGTAATTTGTAAGCAAAATCATAAACATCCCGCGATAATATTATCCGAATGTTACCAAAATTACAAAACGAAATTTTAATTGGTAAAAGAATAATCATTAAAAAAATGATTTATTCAAAAAATAATCCTAATTAAGTATCAAAGAACAAAAAAATAGATACATATTCCAATTGATAGTCTTAATCATATTAAAAATTTGTAATAATCCTAAAAAAACTGTGTGTAAAGTATAAATTTTCGCATTCAGAGAGAAACGTGACATCATATGACGTCATAACACCAAAAAATCACTTAAAAATTAGAAATTCAAAAAAATTTAGAGTGAATTATGAAATAATAAATACATAAAAATCCGTCCAGATTAAAATGCAACTTTCTGTCAAATTTTCAGATCAAAAGCTCCAGTAGTTTCAGAGATTAGCGGCTTTGAACAAACACACATTACATTTATATATATATAACTATATAAATAAGTTACCAACTGCATTTTAATTAACTGTGGTAGGTGGTAGTATTCCAATGACAATCAAATTTTATATTTCGGGATAAAATCATAAAGTAGCTTTCTATTAGAATTTAATATTTTTTGAAGTAGATATCGCCACTTGTTAATAGAAATTATCAGATATTGCCTGGAAACGGATGCACAACGAATCAGCAGTAAAACTATAGTGAAATTAGAAGTAGGTTTCAATGGAAGAAACTTGGTGCTGAAAATGACAAATATAAGAAGCAGAACAGGATATATTGAGTTTATCATGATTCTCTTCCCTTCGCAATAATTTCTTATTTTATCTTTCATCATCATTTGTTCCTCCTAGTCATATGTTTCTGGTGAAGATAAGGAAAATGTGAAACTCAAATTAATTCAAAATATTTTCAATTTTTCCTCATTTTAATACGAAGAGTATAGGTTCCAAGTTGATTATTATAAAATTATTAATTTTTAATTTAAAAAGTTATAGATAATATTAATTATAAGAACTGGTTTACATGTATTCAAGAAAAAAAGTAGATTCAGAAAAACTGCTGCAAAGCTTTGACATATTACAAAAAAGATCTATATAAACATATGAATAATGTTAATATAGATAGATAGATAGATAGATAGATAGATAGATAGATAGATAGATAGATAGATAGATAGATAGATAGATAGATAGATAGATAGATTAAATAACTTCTGGACCCTTAGTAAATTCTAAATTCAGGATGATGATTTAAAATAGAATTTGAATTCACACGATATATTTTTAAACAGTAAAGTAAGCTAAATATAAATACGTTTGTAAAATTCTATGAAACACAGTCGAGCAGGTAAAATTTCAGAACGACGAGGTTACAACACTTCAAAAGAAAAGCTACAATTCACCAAGTTAATTTAAGATCTGTAAATGAGAGGTTAATTTTGTGTTGGTTTGATGCTTCAATACTATTCTAAAATGTAAATTTTCAATTAGAATTAAATTCTTACGTGTGCCGAAGTTGCAGTTTCATAAAAAATATATTTTAGTGAGAATTAACCTCATTTTCTAAATAGTATTTTCTTTTAGAAACAACAAAGTTCGATTCAATTAAGTAGAAGAGAAAAAAAAGTGTTTATTTGTGAAAGTTTTCTACTGAAAAAAAGTTTAGTATTAAGAGATAATTTCAACTGATGAGAAATATTTTAATGGTTATTAGATATGACGAAAACTAGTTTTGATTTTATGAATATTTTTAAGAAAAAATTATTTGAATACGTATTACATGTAACTAAAAAAAGTTTTAAATAGAGCAACATTGAATTTTTCTACCTAAAAGCAACAAATAAGAGTATAACTAACAATATTTAAGATATATATTTTTTTGCACAAAGGATCCACCGCTTTTTCATTTAGAATTTGAAATTAATAATGCTACCATACAGTGGTTGAGAAAGAATTATCGCATTATTATTAAAAAATGATGACGCTAAATAAGAAAGAATCTTTTTCTGAACTGTGATCCATGCATGAAATAGTATTACTAGAATTATAACAAAATTTTAGTAGTTTAAAAAACAAAGCTTTATCATAGTGAATGATAATGTCATTGTCAGAAGACTTAAAATAATTGTTTGTTAATTGAGACAGCCTTTACCGATCAAAGAAATTCCACTAGATATAAATAGATAGTTCCTCATATAATGAAATTTATATACAAGTTTTAAAACTTTTCATGTTTTCAAACCTATTTTGTTTGAAGATACATTCATATTCTTCCTATTTTCAGAATTCATTTTTTTTTAAAAAAAAAAAAAATATGTTTAATTATTTAGAGGGAAATGTTTTGAACCATACAGAGATTTTAAATACCCGATTTTTGAAGAAAATACGTGATACCTTTACAAATTATTGACTCACTTTGGAGACGATTGTGATGAAAGCCTCTAAAACATTTCAACGTTTCTTATATATTAAATGTTTTACGTCTACATAAAAACAGATAATAATTTTTTTGTGTAAATTTAAATATTTTATAAGAAACTTCAGAGAGCCAAACATTTTTTTAAAATTTATATCGAGCATTGTAAATCACTTCCTTAGTTAGGTGTTTTAATGTAAGCAACTCCAATTAACCGAAATTTGTCATGGTTAAAGAGCTTAAAAGAACATAATTGATTATAAGTTTATTATTGCTTTCATATTTTGAAGTCGCTGGTGGTTGTGGACACTATTTTAAAATATTAAACATATAGATTTTTATTGTGGATAAAAAATCTGATTAAGTTATTTTTTCCTTTCACTACCCAATAAATGAATACATAATTAGAAAAAAAACATTATTTCGCATAAAACTAATCTAGGGAATCATTTAAAAAAATTAGAATATTTTTCTTAAGGAAAATGCTGCTGGAAAAACATGAAATTCATCCAATCTTTTATTCAACATATTTGAATAGAAATAAAACAACATTTATCTTTCAAAACTTATTTAAAACCTAAGGCTTAACTTAAGATAACACATAATGCGATCACAAAAATTTATGAAATAAAAATATTTTGTATGTTGGTTCTCAAGAAACATATTACTACTGCGTAAAACAAAAGAACCAAATTTTTTTTGTTCAATATTAGGGGTCAAATATATTTGTTTCTGTAATTCTTGTTGAAATATTTTTAAATGAAACAATTTCAGATTTATATGGCAATTTTCGAATTGATACAATCCTTTTCTGCCAAAATACTTTCAGACTTATATTGGAAATTCAAAATTATTCAATATCTTACCATGAAACGCATACATGGACTTCGACGGAAATATATCAATGTAAGTAGTAAAGAAATATCTTATTATTGGGCAGTCTGAGCAAAATTTACATGTAAATTTCAGTGATTTGTTAAAATAGTTATTTAAGAAATGAAATTATTAAATAATAGTTTATTTCTTAATTTTTAAATTTCTCTAAAATTAAAGTTAAACTTCGTCATTTCAAAACTTTTAAAACAACCTTATAACAATTTGCAAAAAATATACATAATACCAAATTGCAATGCTGTAATTAATTTCTTTTCAAAATTATTAGTTCATGTTAAATATTCTGGTCTATCTTCAGTTTAATGAATATTTAGTCATACATTAAAAACTACTCTTGAAAATTTTTCCATTTTCTTGATGATTATTATTTTATAGTATTGATGTTATATATGTCATTTTAATTACATTTGAAATTGACGTACATGTATGTGTTGACCAATATTTAATTAAAGTTCACAAATACTTATATTTTATACAAAACGTTTTTCAAAAAGAATTATGCCTAGTCATCACTTCTTAAAAAAAGGAAATTGCTTAAAATATCTTATGCCTAGTCATTACTTCTAATAAAATGTATCTAAGTTAGATATTAACCTATAAAAAAGCAAGAGTAAACGTATTGAATCAACATTTATTTAATACATTTTAAAGCACCATGTAATGTATGCGCTTTTAAATGTATTTGTCTTTGAAAAACAAATAAATTACATTTTTTTTAAAAAATTTTGCTTCTGTAATTAAAGCCTATTAAAATGTTTTAAGAATTTCTAATTCTTCAGTTCCTTTCGCGTTACATTCATAAATTTTGATATAAATAAATAAAAAAATGCATGTTACTGGTTTTGCTTTGTTTTTTAACATCTTTCTTGTTTCAAAATAATCAATTTTCTTTTTTTTTATTTTACATGAATAAGTTGAATTATGAAAATTTTAAATTGATTTAAGTTAAGATATCAGACTTTTATAAATTCAAAAATTAAATCAGAGTTATAGGTATCAAGAAACAAGTATAATAAAAAATTCATTTTCTTTCGCTTTCCACTAAAGAAGCAATACAATTATCATGAAAATAAAATTTTCTTATTTAGTCAATTTTAGTGGTGATAAAAAAGCTGAAATAACAACAGATGGTTCAAAATATCAAGTTAGAAATTAATAAATGGAAGTGTTTGATTTATTTTTTACAGAACTCTGAAACTCTCTTCACTTTTTGTCACACATATGTCATTTTGTAACGAACATCTGGACAATGTAGTGATCAGCAACATTTTGAAACATAACCTTGGACATAAATGTAATCTGAATTCATAGAATTATACGAAATGCGCAGTTATATGTTTTATTACATTTTCTCTAAACTCATAATTATACATGATTTTAAAATTTCCTGTGTATAAGTGATTTTTATAAATTAAATATATGTTTTATCCATTTTTCCCTCTTAAAAATGAGTTTTTCTATTTTATGATTTGACTTCAAGAGAATTGTAGATGCTCTGAAGAACTGATTTAAAATAACCAATCCAAATTAAATTTGCTAACTTTCTTTGATATAGGTAATACTAATTTTCTCATCAATTATTCATTTTTTTCATACATTACAATATAATTCAAATATCTTCTAATTCATGAGAAATACTCATAATTACATCACAGTTAAAGTTTCTGTGCTCCATTTAAAAATTTTAAAAATATTTTTATGGTAGACATTTTGAAAAAAATTAGTTATGGCGTAATACTTGACTGTGCATTTTAACATTTTAGTTTCTTATTTTCCTTAAAAATATGTAGTGCTATCAATTGTTTCAGAACGTTAACTGATGGTTTAATTCATTGATTAGCGTCATATAAGTGTCTTCAAATGAAAATGAGTTTTATTTATCATTTTTGCTGTTTTTCATGCTATCTAAATATAACTGAGTTAATATAGATTTAAAATAAGCTATTGATTTTTTTCAAAAAAAATATTTCTTTTGAGATTGGGATTTATTTATGAAACGTTTAGCTAAATGTATCAAAGGCTAGGAATGTTTTTAAGCAAACCTCGACTTGTATTAAAAGTTAAATGACAATCTTAAAAATAATATGTTTTAGGTAACATATCACTTTCATTAAATATGTTACATGAATTATAGACAATAAAACGTAGCGTGAGTTTCAGTTAGTCTTGATTATACTTACGTTACTGAGATTGAAAAATAGGAGCAGAAATATGATAAATTATTTTCATATCACAATTCTAAAGTGCTATAAGATAATTACTTCAAAGGAAATGAAAAATTTTAATGTACGCTTTGTCATGTATATTTACTTCTAAATCACAAGTTCGTCGGCGTATTGTCATTAAGGAAAATTGAAAGAAATTTGATAAACTTCGAAAAAATATCATCTTACCTGTTTGTCTAATCGACCCATATTAATAATTTACATATAAATGCATAAAAGAAAATGTATTTATTGGATAGGTGAATATTTCGAAAAAGATGCTAATTAGATAGTACCTTGATACTAATACACGTATGTTCTTGTTTAATTTGTTCAGTTACAGAATAAAGAAACCGTTCATTTACCTACTTCCTTCGTTAGTCCTAACTCTGAAATAAATACTGTAAATTTCTTCACCCTAAGTCAGAGTAATATATTAGTACGGTATTCTAACATATTTTTAATTGAAATTAATTTCATTCATTCACTATGAGAAAGAGAAGTATTTTCTCATTTTTTAGTGTTCAAAATGATAGGAGTTTAGCTTATAATATACCGAAAAAGAATCAACTTTGATCTTTCTTTTATTGTGCCTCATGAGGTCAAAGTTCTAATTTTCAAACTAAATAGGTGTTTCTCTTGTCGAGTTTATTTAACCTGGAATTACGATCGATGAAGCTGTTCATTATCAGACTTGCTACGACTATGTAGATCTATTCAAAACTACAGAAGAGGATTGCTGACCTCTGTTGTCCTCATTAATGAGAAGTTCCATTCTCATTGTGCTGTTGTAACTCAACCGCTTCAGGATCAGTTTAAATGGGACGTGCTGGATCATCCGGTGTATAGAGCAGATATATTTGATATAGAGCAGAATTATTTTAATTTCTTCGTTTAGTTAAAGAACTAGCTATGAGTCAAGAACTTCCGGACCAATGAAAATATTTGAAGCAAAGTTTAGGTTCCCTTCACATCACTAGTGGTGACGCTTTTCGAAGAAGATATCGTAAAATTCGTCTTCCGATATGACAAATGCGTGAATCTTCATGGTAATTATGTTGAAAATAACTATGTTTATAAATAAATGTTATGTATGTAATTTTATGTATGTAAAAATATCTTGTTCTATTTTATTATGATCCAACGAAAGTTGAAAAAGGCACAGTACTTCATATTAAGGAAATAACTGCATAAGTTAATTGCAACATTTTACTATCATTCACTTACAATAATATACAATGTAAAGAGAAGTAACTTATTTAATTACTATATATAAATAAACCTTTGAGAATAAATCACCCAAAATTATAAGAAAAATAATCAAAAAAGACATTGCATGTAAATACAAAACAAAAACAATCAGTCAAATGATAACAACAAAATTAACTATAAAAAAATCTTGCTTATTTGGTATACAATGTTAAGGAGAAGATTGCTGCTTTTGAATTGTGGATTCTAAATTAGTCAAGCTAAGTCGGAGTTGTGAAAGAACCAAAAGCCGATTTTTAGATTTATTTTTTATAACCAATATAAATGAAAACCCTGCTTCATATAAATATGTTACTTCAAATGGAACTGGCATTTTTATTGCTTTCTTCTATAAAGATAGATATTCATTTTTCCTTTTGATTCAAAATTTATGGACAGACGATGTGTTGAAAAACTTCTTTTGAACAAGATAACTGAACTAATTTCAAGGAGGGATTCCTATTCTCTGTAATTTAAACGTAATTTACAATTAATGCATTAGAACGGTTTGTTGTCCATAAATTCCTTCAAGATGTGTTTTTTTTTCATTTCAAATGCGAAATAGTTTTCGAAATTATTATTCATAAATTGTAAGTGTTGACTACAGACTATTAAATTTTGATCAGTTTAATTCTTTCTTCGAGAGAGAGAGAGAGATAGTCAATAAACTCAAAATATTTATTAATATATTAATATTATAATGATTTACTTTATCCAATGAAAAATTAATGTTTTTTAAACGTAGTTTTTTCTTAAATAAATGGAACACATTTATTGCAGTTTCATCAGACTCAAACTTATATAAATGGTAATATGAAAATATGTCACTTGAATATTCTTGTTTTACAACTCATTCTACCTCAGACAAACGAATTTTTAAGATATTGTTTTTATTCATTAAAATGTTTCTACATCTAACCTCAGTTCAAGAGGTCTTTTAAATTCTTGCCTCGTGAGAGCCATGTAACTTCTGTACGCAACAAATATTGTTAGGTTCCGCCATAGCCGCACAACAAAATATTGCAAATAACCTTCTGTTTAAATCATTATTTTTTTAAATAAAACTAATAATTTGTATTGATTCCACTAAGACCTCGTTTAATTCTGTGGATAGACTTTTTGATTTAAGTGCTTTCTGTGGATTATAGCACAGGTAATTAGTGAATTAGAATTAGCTGATTTCTGAATTTTTTCAGTAACCACACTATGTTTGATAACTATATAAGTCACTCCATTTGTTCATAAAACTATACTGAAAATTTCATTTATGGTAAAAAAAAAAACACAATTTATCTTTATTTTACTATTTTGAAATTCAAATAATTAGCTTCCTAAATCTATTTTCTTATTACGGAATAGTTATGAAACGCGTTACAAGTGTTTAAAATAAGATCACAATTGTCAAAATAAGCCGTAAGTAGATACATAGACTCCAGGAATTCCCTATTGAATATGTATTTTAAAGCTAATTTCCCAATTTAATCTTATTATTCATTCAAAGGAATTTCCATTAAATTATTTGTTTCATTTTAGAAATTGGCAATTATTTCTACCATTTAATTTGAAATTTTGAAAAAGAACCATTTTCTTCTGTCCTCATATGCTGTTTTGTTTGCAAAGTTTGCACATGATTTCATCTAAAATTTAGTTTCTTTCACATTAATTGTAGCAAGTTTTAGTTGGGTTTTTTTTATCATTCTGTTATTTGTTCTATATGCTTACTATAAAAAAAATAAAATAAGCAAATCAACTTCTCGAAAAATAAAATTCACTGGTAACAGATTCATTAAAATAGTGAAACTGTCAAATGTTTGTATGTTTTTTGACGAAAAACTAGATTACCCGAAAATTTTGCATATTAAAGAATATGACTTCAATGTAGATTTAAAGGGTTATTGAATCTTTACTTAATTTTTTGTGGGATATTTATTTTACAGTTATTAATTTCCAGTTTGTGTTGGTTTTGAAAAAAAAAATATTTCCACCTATATCAAATATCTGTTTAGATTGACATTCAGTTTAATTTGGAAATGTTCCAATTATAATATTGTTACCATTCCAACTACTGAAAAGTTAAACAAGCATAGGTACGAAAATTTGCAGTGTGTAGAGTGCAAGTAATTGGAAGAGGATATTCATGGGGAAAGAAATTATGTGATACTCTGAATATGCTGTTTATGATAAAAGGAACATACAGAATATGCGGAAGAAAATTCTTGGTTCCTGTTTCTTCAACTCAGAAATTTATAAACGTACTTGTACCTGAATAAATGAAAGTGTATGTCACAGTCATTGGAGAAGCACATCCAGAAGAATGTGTAAGACGCTAATAAGTTTTTTAATGGTTATTTGATGCAAATTGTACCTAAAGAAACTTTTATTGAGTTAAAAAATAATTTCTTTGGGTACCAATTTTGCTGAATTTTTAACATAACATTTAATGGTAGGGTAGGTGTTTTCAAATACCTTGGCATAATTACGGGTTACTATACCCAGAGTAATTACGGAACTTTTAACATTATTCTAATGAATAATTTACTCATATAATTCGTTGTTTGCCTCATACAAAATAAACCAAAAAAATATTAGAAACCAAAGAAAAGGGTAGTTTATTAAAATAGGAAAACGATGAAGATATACATAACAAATCCGTGAATCTATTACATACGTTTAATAATTGCTTCTGAAAATTACATTTATGAAGATTAAAACTTTATTCGTGGAAACTATATGTATTTTTAATATGATGATATCGCTACTGAGATATTTCAACAATCAAAAGAGATTGGATGGATGGATGGATAGATGGATAGATAGATATAAGTATTTGACGAGCTGTAAGATGTCATAGCAACACGTGCAATATGGGGTCTGACATTATCTTGCTGAAAAATAAGGCCAGAGATCTTCAAAAGGAACGGTAGCAAAAAGGTCTCAGAATATCGTCCATGTACCACAGTACTATAAGTGTACCTCTAATGACAATCAAAGGGGTCTGGCTATCAAGAGAAATGGCACCCCAGACCATAAATCCTGGTTGAGTGCCTATGTGTGTGAAAGCAGGATTGGCATACTGCCCTGGGCGTCTCCAGACACATCTTCGATGATCGTCAGGACACAGTTGGAAGCAGAAATTGTAATTAAGAACTATAGAACAAAAGTCAGCATTATTCGAACCTAAGTCAAGCACCACTGAAATCTGCCTCGACAGTGTGCAGGGGTGAATGGCAGGTAGCGCAGACAATCACTCTGTCTTTCTGATTTGCTGTGGCCCTAGGTCGACCGCTACCATCATGACGCTGAAATCTGCCTTTGTTCATCAATTCTTGCCAGTATCTTTTAATCAGCGGATCGCTTCGACCCGTATGACGAACGATTCTTCGATCTGGCCGATCTGATTCTTTCATTCCAAAGACACGACCTCTTTCAAATTCTGACAGTTGCTCAAAATGAGCTCTAATCCTGCGCCGAGGCACTTTTTCAGTCCAAATGTATCCTAAATTTCAATGCAACAGAAAATTTGACCATCAGATGGAGAATCGCTTCTTATATACACCTGCTGAATGCGTTGTTCTGAAGTGCTGTAGCTCCCGCTCTTCCTTCATTGGACACCAAATTTTAATCATTTGCATGTTCGGTCCAAATACTTTTGCATACGAAATTTCTTTACAATCAGGCAAATCCTACTTGGTGCATCATTTTTTTGTTATAGAGTTTATATATATATATATATATATATATATATATATATATATATATATATATATATATATATATATATATATATATATATATATATATATATATATATATATATATATATATGCATTTAATATAGAAATACTGAGTATAGCACTCTTACCATCATTCTTTCAGCCTCTTATACAAAATCAGAATTTATTTAACTCTTCGAAATCACTTCAAGAACAATATAAGTCCTTCAATATTTTTTTATACAAAACTTTCAACTCCAACAATACATATCACTTAGAACTTATACTTTTACCGATCCAAAATAATCAGTTGTCGTTTCTATAACATGTCTAGAGTCAATGAAAATTTTAATACTTTCTCTGATACTTTCGATTAAGAAATAAATATCCAACTTCGATACATGCGTTATCGAAAGTCGAATGAATTCGGAGTGCTACTTCGAGATAAGATGGACTTATTGACAGTTTGACAGTTTTTCCCCATTTGGCAGAACGAATTTATCTTCCGACTTCAGCCATGTTAGTGAATAACAGGATAAATAATGTATAGGAGAAAGCTGTTTCACTTTTACTTTTTAGTTTTAGCAGACTTTTGAAGAAAGTGTTTATAAAGTGAATTACTTTTAGTACCAAGAATATAGCTCGCAAATTTTAAAAAAAAAAAGACATGTTGGATTCCATATAAATTATTAAAATGAATGAGTTGAAATGAAGTAACTATGATAGTTTTATTTCGGACGTCTAAACTTATCTCTACTTTTTTTATCTTAAATTATATATTCTTTTACTTTAATGCTTCATGTACTTTTGATATAACATTTATAATTATTTTAACACAAAATTGTGTTTAAAAAAATAACTAATATGGTCAAACTATATCTTGATAAATTTTCAACATTTGGAAACCTAAGAATTCTATTTGGTATTAGTTTAAAATATAATTTACTGCAACCACTTCCTATAATTGGTGAAACTCTTTTCCTACTTATTGAATGAAAGGTAATGGAATTATGTTACACATTTTTTAGTAATATATATAGAAGACAATGATAAGTTATGATAAATCTTCTCATGGTTTTTATCAAAAATAATGCTTTACATTGTATGTCTAATATTAATTTAGTTCGTTCAATAATATATTTTTAAGCATTTTAAATTCACACTGACTATACATAAATGTTATTTAGGGACTCTCAGATGCAGTATGCAATCAAATAATTTTATAACTGAGATTGAAAATCTTCAAACAGTTGTTTTTAATAATTGTGTTCGGTTGGACTTAAGAAATATTATTGTTACAATTTTAACCTGTTTTCTTGCATAAACAATATAATTTTTTTAAAAATAAAATACGATATTTATATTATAAGATGTTAATACTAGTATTTCCAAGTAAAATACGTGGATTTATCAGCTTTGAAATGAATTTGTTACTAAATAAAAAAATAAGATTCGACATTAGCGAGGCAATACAATAATGTTCAGAATTAAAAACCTTTGCATATTTAGATGAGTTTCTCAAAAAGTATCGAATGAAAGTTAAAAATAATGATTTCATACCTAGGTGAAAATTTTTAGTGTTGATTACGTATACATAAGCATTTGTGTGATCTGAATTCTTAGAGGTAAATGCTC
>BMAW01100984.1:0-63152 GCA_019974015.1 Nephila pilipes | reverse complement strand
AACAATACATATCACTTAGAACTTATACTTTTACCGATCCAAAATAATCAGTTGTCGTTTCTATAACATGTCTAGAGTCAATGAAAATTTTAATACTTTCTCTGATACTTTCGATTAAGAAATAAATATCCAACTTCGATACATGCGTTATCGAAAGTCGAATGAATTCGGAGTGCTACTTCGAGATAAGATGGACTTATTGACAGTTTGACAGTTTTTCCCCATTTGGCAGAACGAATTTATCTTCCGACTTCAGCCATGTTAGTGAATAACAGGATAAATAATGTATAGGAGAAAGCTGTTTCACTTTTACTTTTTAGTTTTAGCAGACTTTTGAAGAAAGTGTTTATAAAGTGAATTACTTTTAGTACCAAGAATATAGCTCGCAAATTTAAAAAAAAAAGACATGTTGGATTCCATATAAATTATTAAAATGAATGAGTTGAAATGAAGTAACTATGATAGTTTTATTTCGGACGTCTAAACTTATCTCTACTTTTTTTTATCTTAAATTATATATTCTTTTACTTTAATGCTTCATGTACTTTTGATATAACATTTATAATTATTTTAACACAAAATTGTGTTTAAAAAAATAACTAATATGGTCAAACTATATCTTGATAAATTTTCAACATTTGGAAACCTAAGAATTCTATTTGGTATTAGTTTAAAATATAATTTACTGCAACCACTTCCTATAATTGGTGAAACTCTTTTCCTACTTATTGAATGAAAGGTAATGGAATTATGTTACACATTTTTTAGTAATATATATAGAAGACAATGATAAGTTATGATAAATCTTCTCATGGTTTTTATCAAAAATAATGCTTTACATTGTATGTCTAATATTAATTTAGTTCGTTCAATAATATATTTTTAAGCATTTTAAATTCACACTGACAATACATAAATGTTATTTAGGGACTCTCAGATGCAGTATGCAATCAAATAATTTTATAACTGAGATTGAAAATCTTCAAACAGTTGTTTTTAATAATTGTGTTCGGTTGGACTTAAGAAATATTATTGTTACAATTTTAACCTTATTTCTTGCATAAACAATATAATTTTTTTAAAAATAAAATACGATATTTATATTATAAGATGTTAATACTAGTATTTCCAAGTAAAATACGTGGATTTATCAGCTTTGAAATGAATTTGTTACTAAATAAAAAAATAAGATTCGACATTAGCGAGGCAATACAATAATGTTCAGAATTAAAAACCTTTGCATATTTAGATGAGTTTCTCAAAAAGTATCGAATGAAAGTTAAAAATAATGATTTCATACCTAGGTGAAAATTTTTAGTGTTGATTACGTATACATAAGCATTTGTGTGATCTGAATTCTTAGAGGTAAATGCTCTGTAAGTACAAGTATCAACTTTCGCGCTTCGTTCATACGAAGACTTTAGAGTTGCTTCTTTTTCTTCAAGCATTGGGTAAAATTCAAAAAAAAAAAAAAAAAAACTCATTAATATATCATAATCAACGTTTGGATAGTATAATGAGGTGTGGAGAATCGTCGAATTAGAACAGATTCTTGAATAGACTTTCAAAGAATTTAATGCCAAGCTCGATGTAGATATAATATAAGGGTACAATTTCATGAAACTGGATTAGAATAAGAACCTCGAATACCAATGAAGATCGTTAATTTTCTATTACAGCTAGGGCAAGAGGAGTATAAAAACTTCTCAACTCCGTAGGAAACTTCCTGCTGCCACCGGGATTCAAGTTTAAGAGACATAGGATAGATCTCTGTTTAAGAGAAACCTGTGCTGAAGTTTTATGTAACTAAGCCGTTTTTTTTGTTGTTAAATGAAATTCTCAGAAAAAAGGTGAAGTAAGGATGCGTGTACTTTACAAATTTAAAGCCATCAAAAAATATAATTCGAAAACTTTTAACAAGAAACTATCATTCATTCCCTTAAACGAAGAATGAAAAATGGGTGAGTGAAAAAGTAAACGAAGCTTAACTGCTAACATTAAATGGCTATTTTAGAGGAAGAGTTGTACTATATAGTGAATTCCTTAATTTGATACGTTTTTTAAAGCAAATTAGCCTAAATATATCGTATAAGATTGAATGAGGCTGTTTTTTTTTAAAAAAATTGTTTTGTGTCATGTTAATTTTTATTTTGTTGAACAAATATTTTTCATATATTATTACGATTATTTTAGAATTTTAGTTTGTGAAATTTGTTTTACTTCATCAGAAAAATATATGTTCTATACTTCAATTTTCCATTAAAATCAAAGCACAGAAAATCCTATGAATCTATGTTTTAGTGATTATTAAATTTTCATTATACTGGAATTTTATTCAATCGTAAGCAAGTTGTATCAGTATTTTGTCTTAAATAAAGTATTTTTTCCAAACCATTTTAATTGAAAATGGCTTACATGGCGAAAGATCGTAGAAGGTATTGCAAATTTCATATGAATATTTATTTTTATATAGTGAACCAAATTTGAAAGTTAGTGATCATCAAAATTTTATTATTAAAATTAGTATTATGAAGAAGAATTTATTAAAATTTTTGAATTATTTATTCCTGCAAGAAAAGCGTACTATTATTACGTATGTATTAAAAGCGAAAACGTCAGATCATATTGTTCATAAAATGGTTAATTGAAATATGTGATAAAACACCGTGAAGAAATTTAAGGAAAATTGAACTGTTATTAAAAAATGTTTAATTGACGCTATTGAATCAGGTATACTAGATACAGTTTCGCAGAATATCACCAATTGCGTAAGCGAGTTTTGTAAGCTTGAAGTGAAGTCAAGCTTAATATTTGTATCCGAATCACACCTGTAAGATGAAAGGGAATTAAGTCCAATCCATGGGCATGGATGTAAAAACTAAACATGAGGAAATTATACCTATATGTAAATAGAAGAAAATGAAACTATTGATGATTTGATGATATTTATGTTAACAAATGATAAAAGAGTATGACAAAATGAACCTCATCTGTTGTTTCCAGGGAAGCAAGAATAACATAAAGATATCAATTGATTCACTGTTGATGATGCATTCAAAGTCAAACTAACTGTTGATGATGCATCTCGTAAATTTCTGCTATGATGAAATGACAAGGATGAAAACTGACCGTTAACCTCCTTCTCTAAACTTCCACATCACGCTTTCAAAAGGAATTGGAGCTCTATAGATTTAACGTGCATCAGTTCCACTACACAGAAGGTCTTAGGGAAAATAGTTAATTATATAGTTGACAACGAAGCTGTTTCTGTTCTCATTTTTGTTTTTATATTTTCTAGTAAAAAAGCAAATATACCTATCCAATAAAATGAAGTTAATTTCAAAATTTCAAACACGCGCACTACGCACGCACGTTCACACACACACACACACACACATATATATATATATATATATATATATATATATATATATATATATATGTATGTATTATAACAAGATGGAAGAAATATTTTAAGCACTATATACTTATCTATCACATCATATTATAGTAACTGTATACCACTTATTCAGAATATCTTTTAAAAAATGTTTCAGGTATTAATTCATAAATAAATGATACATTCAATGAATAATTTTTCGGTTCCAAAGTGGATGGGAAAACGACTGTTAAGGAATGAAGTGAACCCTTACTGGATACGAACCTAAAACTAGTGTTTTTCTAGGTTCATAACCATTAAGAGATGACTCTGACTTATATTCAATAGCTCCGAAGAATACAGGAGACGTGACTTGAAAATGGGAAAACTTATTTGAAAAAAAATTCAATAAGTGTTTATCATATATATTCAGTAGAAACCCTCGATATACTTTCGAGCACTCCGCTGTAAAATTCTTACATTACCTTAATTTCATATATGATATTCGAAACTAACACAAAATACCATATTCTAATGACTAAGCATAACTTTAAAAGTATAACAATGAGAGTTTTATTATTTGAAGTATTCAACTGAAATAATACTTGTATATCATTAATCACAGGTTCAAAAAAATATCAAAACACTTATTTTATGGTAATTTTAATACGATTTATCTCAGATTTTTTTTAACGTAAATTATTAATCCATTTATGCTTTTACTCAGATTTTGTATAAGAAAAAGTCATATTCTCTACTTATTTAAATAGCATAGAATTCAAAATTATGATTAATTGGAAATTTTTACCCTTCCAACTGAAAATTCTAATATTATGTAAATGAATCGCTGGTAATCTTGCAAATTAGAAAATATTCTTTCCTATTTCCCTTACACGCATTACATTTCTCTGAAAATGTTTATCATCAACAAAAAGTTGAAAATAATTTTTTTACTTTTTTGGCACTTATACTTCAATGGTAAAATAGATGAAATTTTGTCCAACTAAAAATTTAACTAACTTATCAGAGTTGCATTTACTATGATAAGAAATAAACAGCTTTTCTGTCTATTTATTTTAATCAGACGAAGGCGTAACTCATTTCTCCACTTGAAAATACGAATTTCATTCCATTTTTTAAATCTCCATTGAGAAACAGCCCTCTTTAGCTTGAAGGTTACAAATTGCAACGAGAAAAAAGTCCCAATGTGTGATAGAATAATTTTAATTATATTTTTTTTTGTTTCCGGGGAATGATATTCATAGGAAGGTTTGGGGGAGAAAGCACATTATATTAAAATGCAATCCTCGCTTTTTAGAATAAAAAAGGATTTCACTGCAAATCCACTTGAATATTTTAATGGATGAATTAATGTAGACAATTGCATTGTTAATCCTTCGAGATGGAGTTCTAGTGCCAGTTGAATTCGTTTCTCTTTTCCTTTGCTCTTTCCGCTCAAATTTCTAAAAGAAGAAGAATTTTAAAGGGGATCGTCCCAAAAATAACATTTCCTGTTTTTAAAACCTTTTCAGGGGATGATATCATTAACAAATTTAGTTCTTAAGTTGAAGGTATAAGTAATTTCCGTTGATTTATCCACCGATATTCATAAAATTGATAAATTGAGGTAATCCAAATAATTCATTTTTGAATGCAAACATTTGTCATCTATTTTGTATTCTTAAAATAAATGTTTACTCATTTAAAGACAAACTATTACATTATATATATTCTTCAATTGATTCCTCAAAATCAATCTTACAAATTGAAGAATTTTAGTAAGTCATGTAAATGAGTATACGATTAATTTCAGATCATATATGTGAGGTGTAGAAAAGGATTATCAAATAAATAATTTTCTAAATGCAACAAAATTTTATAGAAACATTATTTAAAAAAATTAACATTCAAAATAAATGAATTATTTTTTTTACTTTTAATTACCATTAAAAGATGTACCTAAACAATAACTGCTTAATTTTTATTTTAAAATCCTTGTTCATATTTTAGAAACATACTTTCAAATGGATTTGCCGTGAAATCCTTTTTAGAGTAAGTTTTCATTAATACTTAGATTTTAATAACACACGATATTTAACGAATGCCACTATTCTGATGAATTATAATTATTTTTATTTATGAAATAACTAGCGAAATCTCCATAACATTATTCACAATCATATTTGGAATACAGATAAAAGTAATATATTACTGAGAAGGTTTTGAAGGAAAATACATCTATTTCTGGAGATATACTCTTATTTTGCATTCCATCTACAGAAAATAAAATAAATCGTATTATTAAGCATTATTAACCCTACCGTGCACAGTGTAGCCAACTAGTTATACATATTCATTCTCAAATGCCAGCTCTGATAAATGTTTCCAAATGGCAGTAACATGCATCAAATAGGATAAAAAAAAACGATTTGAGTTTTTAGTTCTTGAAATTGACCGTAAATAGCAGTAGAGGTTATATTTTGAGAAATGTGTTTGTTGCTTCCGAATTATAAGATCAAAGCAGAAAATGCCATACTAAAATATCAAGATTCATCAAAATAATAGATTTTTTTTTTTTTTTTTTTAATTTAAAAATCTGTACAAAGAGTACAATTCTATTTTTTCAACACTTTTGGTACATTGGGTTTTATTTCATTTTATAGTTAATTCCACAATGGACTAAGTTTAATGAATACTCACAAAACAAACAATGCATTTCTCAATTTCTGCGAGTTGTATTCAAAACTGTATAAGTGCATAATATGGATGAATTCGCGACTTAGTAAGATTTTAAATTGCCTAATGTCTATTTATTATAATTTATAACAGATCTAAGCGATGGATACAATTTATCTTACGGGTGATGATGGAAAAAGGAAAAAAAAATGACAGAAAAGTTTTGGATTGCTTTGTCAAGTGGTAGTGAAGAATATGATGATAGTGATTTGGATCCCAAGATAGACCCAAATATATTTGTTAGAATTTTAGAGAATATTCATTGCTTTGATAATGAACTATCTTTCTAGGATGATGATAACTTGATTAGGGGTACAAAATAAGTATGAGAAGCAAAAAAATGTAGTATTTTCCTATATTTTATCATTTAGTTGATCCTGCTGTTTTTAACTCTTGGTTATTATCCAAACGTGTAAGTAAGCAAATTGGAAGCTTTCGCAGTGACAAGAATGACTTAAAGAATCTACGAAAAGCCTTTTCTAGTTGATTGATTTTAGTTTGCAAAAAGAAAAAAAAAATTACCACGACATTACAGTACAGAAAATGAAAATAAGATATATAAAAATATAATTTTCTATCATTTTAAATAATTAGATTGACAATGAATTACATTTAGTCATGCAGTCCAGACAATTTGTAAATAGTTTATATTTGCATATTTTTAAAATTCAAGCATCATTTACTTAGTTAATGTTAGTTGATTTATTCATATAAACTACATTTAAAAAAATCTACAAAATTTCTTTTTTTTTTCATTTCATGAAATATAGAGCCCCGTACTTTTATGACAATTAATGATATATATATATATATATATATATATATATACAGAGAAACTGAGATTGAATTAATGAAATAGTGTTGTGAATTTTGAAATAAAATTCAATTTTTGAAAAGTATACGTATCGTAAAAAACGTATATTTTCTAAAGTAATCTCTATACGTGTATTTCACAATTTCTTAAGAAACAATTTATTATCCTAAGGATATAAAAAAATAAATCAAATTCAACTAATAAATATCTCTAAATGTTTTCTAAAAACGTAATAGATCCATATATGTTTACTCCAGTTCACTTGATTAAACAAACTGACTTAACAAGGCAAAATAAATCCTGTACAAGCAAAAAAATAGTGTCTACTTAAACACCTTCAAGTAAGAAAAATATGTGAATGAATTATGCATCCACTCAGTGAGTCAAAAATAATTTACAAAGGAATGTTTTCTTAATAAAAGTTTTAAATATACATTATTTTATAAGATATTTATATCAATAGGTATTTCTTTCATACTGCATTGAAAGTACAAGAAATTCATTGCTTAGAATAGTTGTTTATAGTAATAGGTACATAATATTAATTATCATAAATTATTTTTGAGCAAAAATGAATTAAAGCTTCTGAAACTAAATAATGTTATATTTATTAATTTCTTTATAAACGTTTAGTCGGAATGTGCAATTGATCTGTTATTTATTTATTTATACTATAATTAGTAAAAATGTTATGTTTCACCTAATGCTACAAATGATAACATTAAGTCGCCATAAATCCTGAATGTAATTTTCAAGGCTATTGATTCTATAAATGGGCAAACGATTTCGAAAACATTTAAGAAAGCTAATGTTATAAACTAAGCAAAACAATAGGCATTGAAGTAAGAAATTTGTACTATCACAGTTCAAATAAAGGGGGGAAATATATAATTTCAACAATAAGTATAAGATATTGTTTCTAAAATAAATTTTTATGAAAACAATATTTTCTCTGTAGCTGATGATTATTTTTTTGAAATAATCAATAAAAAATATTATTTAGAAAAAAAATATATATCTTTGTGTATTAGTATAAATTTAAATATATGAGAAAATTTAATAATATATTTGGAACAATTCCTATTTTGATCTTACAGCTCCTAATTAATTGAGTGACAGTGTATTAAAGCTGAACTTAGTTGCAACGCTAAAGCTATTAGTAATCTCCAAGGGTGACCGAGAACATTCAAGGGTCTACATCTGTCAACTGGTCTCCCAGGAAACACTACGACCCCAGCAATAAGAGCGGGATAATGTGCATCAACACACAAATCGGCATTTATCGAACTGAACAATATTTATATCAAAAAATTTACACTAAATAAGTTATTGAAAAAATTCGGACTATTATCTTTAATTCAGTAAAAATGATTTTTACAAAATATATACAAAATAATGTAGTAATACAAAAATAATTTTTTAAGTAATCATATATATATATATATATATATATATCGTATACATGTATGTATGTAATATACGGAAGCTCTTTTAATTATTTTTTTTAAAAGAATGAAATTAAAAATGTATTTTTTATATGAAATTTAAATATTTAAAGTAGTTTTAAAGAAAAATTACACGACACTCAATATTAAAATCTTAAGCAATAACATGATATACTCGTAAGTCAGTGAGACCCTGCAAACAACTGTCTCACAAATATTTATTTATATCCTTTAATAATCATCATTATATAGATAATAATTTTAATTTGAATAGATAAATTCATGATGTTATAAGATTTCAAAATAAGTGAAATTAAAATATGTTAAAACATATTTTTTTTTATTCATAATATTTCAATATATTGCAAAATAATAATAAATCTCTTGGAAATGATACTTAGACATAAACTGCTGTTTGTAGAAAATGCAACACCATGAAGGAATCATCAGAATCAAATGAAATTCGCAGCAAATGTCAATTATAGGATATTATGCAAATTAATAAAGTTTCAGAGCCATCGCGCGTGCGCGGCGCGCGCAGCGCCCTCTGAATTGATGCTGAAAGCGTATAAATAAAGTGCTGTAGCGGGACGTTGAAAAAAGTCTATAATTATTTGTTAGTGGCAAACGTTTAGTGAGACCTGAGTATGCCTCCACGACGGAAGAATAAGAAATTCAAGCAACTTACGGAGTTTGAACGAGGGAGGATAATCGGCCTTCGAGAAGGAGGATTTTCCTATCGCGCAATAGCAGCTCGTATGCAGCGGAACAGTTCCACAGTGATGCGAGTTTGGAAGCAGTGGACCGACGAGCACCGAACAACTCGAAAAACAGGCACTTGACGACAGAAGGTGACGTCAGAGCGCGATGATCGACACCTGCTCCGCATGGCGGTGAATGATCGCACAGCTTCCTCCAGGCAGCTGGCAGCACGTTGGTCTACTGCTACAGGTGTACAATTGTCGGCTTCGTCAATTCGTCGTCGTCTGCTGCGCCGTGGATTGCATGCAAGGGTGCCTTTATACAGGATTCCCCTCACGGCGAATCATCGACGGCTGCGTCGGCAGTGGGCTCTTGAGCACAGAGACAGGCGAGCTGATTGGCACCAAGTTGTCTTTTCAGATGAATCACGCTTCAATTTGTGGACCCATGATGGCCGTGTTCGTGTTAGACGTTATGCCGGTCAACGCTGCCTTCCTGAGTGTATTATTGAACGACATAGTGGTCGAACACCCGGAGTTATGGTCTGGGGTGCGATTTCGTATCATGGACGATCCAATTTGATACGAATTGAGGGTAATCTCAATAGCAACAGGTACGTCCGTGAAGTGCTACAGCCCGAAGTCGTTCCTTTCCTTCAAGGCATCCCTGGAGCTATCTTTCAGCAGGATAATGCACGCCCACATGTTGCGTGGACTGTTCGAGACTTCTGTTCAGCACAACGCATGCAACTTCTTCCTTGGCCTGCTTATTCACCGGATATGTTGCCTATTGAGCACGTGTGGGATATGGTTGGTCGGCGTCTCGCTCGTGATCCGCGTCCTGCAGTTTCCAAAGACGAACTTTGGTTGCGCATACAAGCGATATGGAATTCTCTTCCTCAAGCAGATATTCAACATCTGTTTGACTCCATGCCACGTCGTATAGCAGCACTTATTGCAGCGCATGGTGGCTGCACCAAATACTGATTTCGGACGCTTAATTTGTTTCTTTTGTTTTGAAAATTTCATCATTTATTTGTATCAATACAAGTCGTTTCTGCATTAAATTTCATTTGATTCTGATGATTCTTTCATGGTGTTGCATTTTCTACAAACAGCAGTATATTTATTTAAAAATGGTTGACCATGAAATGTATTTTCCTATTAATTATAAGAAGAGAAATTTTAATTTAATTGCACACACAGTACCTTTCTGGAACAGTAAATAAAGTTTCACGATTCTTAAAAATATTTCAAATAATTACATGTTATTAAAAAAAATATCATAGTTATTTCTATATTCCTTAAAAATTAACATCATTTTCCAACATCAGATTTTAAGTTAGTTGTCTTATTAATTTAATTAAAACAATTAAAAGTATAAAAATTATTATATGGAATAAAATGTATTTGTGTAAATAGTCTTACAATATATTTTTTTCGAAAACAATTTATACATTTTAATTTTTTAACTTCAATTTTTTTTTTCTTATTTTGTAATTATTTTTTGCTAATAATAGTTTCTTAAAAAAACATTTACTGTTTAAATTGTTAACTCATTCACCAATTTTCTAGTATAATCTGATTTTCTAGTATAATCTGAATTTTTTTAACTGCATATCCGAATAAATTAATATAATTCTGAAGTAAGGTAAATTCTGATTTTTCTTATAATTTAATATCTCTACTTATTTTTCACAAATGTCAAAGATATTTTAAAATTACTTTATAAGTTCTTTTTTCAAAACAAATTGCTCTTTATATTCTTCTTCTTCTTTATCTTCATGTTTTCGTTTTACTTGCTCTTATTAAATATTATCAAATCATCAAAGTAGTTGCTCAAAAGGAATTATATATTTATCTAAAATAATTTTCGTACAACTGTATTAAATATTGCATTTGATGTTAGTATAACCCAATATATTGCCTGTATTACACATATTTTATTCCAAAAAGTTATATTAATCATTCCAATATACCGCAAGTTGTTACAAAAGCTAAATTTTCAGTATCTTCAGCATGATTTGAAATATGCTAATATACAGAAGCCAAATGAAGTGTTGAAAATTATATAGGATTATTTAATTTATGTAATGAACTATACATTATGGATAAAAGATCCACATCCATTTTACATAATACATTTAAGCTTTTAAAATCGTTATGCAATCGTGTCTTTAAATTTTAATATTTCTTTTACATATTAAAGTTATTATGAATGAATAAGGCCTATTGCTTTCTCGCGCGAATTACGCCTGCTTGCTGTAGCCCTTGAATTTCTCCTTTCATTTTAATTTCTAATTCTCCTGTAACGAAACATTTATATGTTTTTGACGAGACGGGTAGATCTGAATTCTGTTTAATACGAGAAGCTTCCATATTGATATATCTTACATTACTTTTATTTTTAGCAAATACCTGGTCATATTAGTTTATTACATTTCCATTTGTATTATTTACTTCAATCGTATTGTTTTTATTTTTGATAATACTATTGAAAATACCATCATGACACTTTCACATGATTGGACGTAATAGGATTGTAAACTGATTAAATAGGAACTGACTGTTTTTCTTTTATATATATAAAAAAAAAAGTTTGTTACTTTTTTGGATATTAGTGTGCTGACTTAAAGGATACAAATTCAAGACTTTCAGGTAAGTCAGATTTATTCTTATTTGCTAATTTAAAGATGAAGACTGAAGATATTAATGTGATAAGCGATGCACTGAATAATCTGAAGAAATAAAATATTAAAGCTTTACATACGTTTATTTTTGATACAGATGGCGATGCTAAAAATCGAGAAAAAAGAAGAAACTCCACTGTTTTCGAATTCACAGTAGATGACTTTAATTTTAAATCTAAATTAAAAACTATTAATGATACTTTTTTCATTACATGAATTTATTAGTAATTGTGATATTCTGAATATTGCATTCCATGGAGCAAAAATCGAAATAATCAAGAAAATATCAGTTTTATTAAATGATGTTAACTCGATCTATCAATATATTCAAAATTCGAATCAATCGGAAAGCGAAGCAGAAGGAAAACAAAAAGCAATACAAAAGATCGGAAGCTATATATATATATATATATATATATATATATATATATATATATATATGATTTCTCATACAAACTCATTTTACCACAATGGCTTATTCTTGTCTTAATTTTCTTATTATTTAAAAAAATAACTCTATATTTGTGCAATCCATTAGTAAATGAAACTTTCGGTATTCCTCACATATATCAAAATGTGTAGTTAGCCAGTCTTATTAACATAAATCTTGCCAGTTCTACATATTAACTTATCGTTACACTTAAAAATCAAGTACTATTGATTGAGTTTAACCTTCAGTATGTCCTATAATAATGTTTTCAATATTGAGTTGGGTCTTGGTATGGTATTCTTTCATTAAATTCAGAGGTTTTATCGATGCAGGTTATCCTGAATCGATAATACATTCGTTTGGGATTGAGAAAAATGCCACACTTAGTCTTTTTGAATATTTACTGATGTTTTTATTGTATGCATCCGAATAATTTTAATACGTATATATTTGAATTATCATTTTGATTCGCGTACTGCGTTTTTGTAAAACTAAGATTAGGAGCCCCTTTTTTATTGTTAATTTTTTGAATAACACCTTGTGCCTCACTTATTTTGAAAAGTTCAGGTAAGTAAATATTTTGGTAAAAGTTTTTAAAATGTGGCTCAAAATTCCTTGATCTAACCCCATAATTATCACCAAATTTTCAAATAGTTTGGTGTCTAGTTCTAAGGTTATACTGATAATAAAATGGTGGAATGAATTTTTTGGTTTCTGTGCCTAAACATTTTTTTTTGTCAGTAATGTCGAAATGAGATATCATCTCACACTCGTATGTTCTCTTGATATAGTTTCCACATCCCCTTTGACTTTTTAAATCATGACAGTTAATCAATGAGTTCAAGAACTAGGGCAATTAATTAATATTCTCTTCTTTAAATTACTAGGTTATCCTTTATTTAAGGATTTAAAAAAACATTTTTTTTTATAAAATTTGTTTACATTCTTATATTCTCTTTGTTTGTATAGTACGTCTAAGGTCTTATGATGTTTTGAAATAACTGTCATTAAATTACTAAAGTTAATGCATTTGCATTTATCCACTAAAAGTTAATGTATTTCGTAGATGCACTAAAATTTAATGCAATTCGTAGATGCACTAAAGTTAATGCATTTCATAGATGCACTAAAGTTAATGCATTTGCATATATTTCTGTCCTTCTATTAGAATCAAAAATCTTATATAAATTGGTTTAAATATTCATTAATTTTTAAGATTTCTGCAATTATTAGTATTTAGAACTTTCACCACTAATTGCAGCATTTTAATGTGCTACGGGATCATTCATGTTTCCTTGTTTCATTATTGTACTTGATCTCAAAAATAAGGATTTACTTACAGGAAATAACTAAAATTATATCAAATTCTAAATAAAGCAGATCACCATATTAACTACTTTCTATTTTTTTAGATATTTCAATTAAATGTAACATAAAATAATCAGTATAATTAACACTTATAGCTTAAATACTGCACAATAGTTTGTTTTTTAAGTAGAAGAGATATATAGCTTACAATAATATACAGTTTAAAATAATCAACTCAGAATATAAATTTATTCATTTTAAAATTTTCACATTCTTAAAAATTTTCCCAAATTAATTTTGAAGCAGAGATTTACTCAATGTTCAAAAAAAGTATTTTTTACATTTTATGTTTCATTTATTATATAAATTTTTATCATCATTGTACCTACTATAAATGAAATAACATAAAAATACATAAATTCAATACTGGTACAAAAATACATAGGTTAAGTTATATTTATTTTATAAATAACAAACTATGTAAATTGAAGATGTTGTTAATCAATAATTTTAATATTATTATTTGGCATTTACCTGTGTATATAATAAAATATTCAGTGAAATTGCCTTTTTCAAACAATAAAATATAACAATATTATTAGCCCTTACCAAAAAAAAATTAAATTTTATTCAAAATCTTAACAATTCTTAAAATTGATTGATTTGATTAATCAATTTTAGAAACGCCTAGTACCTTTCACAAGATTTGGGGAATTCGTATCATAATGTTTCAGTTTTACTATTTATGGGTAAATTGTTGATGCACCGTTTTTTTCCTCTGGGGCATGGTCTATCATCAACCATCCAATTGCCTTAAAATCCAGGTAAAATCATCATTTCCCTCAGGATTCCCATCTTTTGTGGACTACGACAAATCTTTTATTTAGCAGTGGAAATAAATCTTCTTCAAGGAATACGTGACTGGAACAGACGATTCAACTAGTAGACTATTGGTGATCTTTTCTCCCACGACTTTCTTGAAAACATCCATCAAAACAAGCATTAACTGGATTCTTTGGAACAGTCGAAAACAAACATGGATGCTGCGTAGAACAGAAATGGCAGGGTAGAAATATAACAACGTGTCGGAATGGTCGGAGCTTAGATTACCTTACTCTACCGATTAATTGAGTCAGCTCACGAATGTCTCTGGTATTCAATTATGCAAAATTAAATGAAATTTAATCATCTTTTAATTTTAAAGATGCTTATTAAAGTTCCTGGTACTTTCATATTATGAATTATCATTTGTTGCATTGAGGCAGCATTGCAAAAAGTGATGCTAAACAAGGACATACAATACAGCAAGAAGAAAACGGAATGTTAGTGGAAAAACCGTGAATTTTTATACTTGAGGGAAAATAGGCATTTCTTTAAATGGATCTCGTAAAGCTAAGTAGCAAACACAAAGCCTCTGACTGTAACCACCGGACTTGCAGTAAAAGGAACTAGACTTGCAGTAAAAGGAAGAATCCCCTGGTTTCAGAAAGTTTACATTTCAACATCGCAGATTCATTCTCTATCCCAAGTTCAATTTAGGAAATTTTGGTGGGATAAAAGCTGGGTTAGACTGAAAAACGGTTTACGCGGTAAGCGATTTTTCACATGTTTTCAGTTTAGTGTTTGCGTATGAACAGTTCCAGGTTTGAATATATTTCAGCTCTTAGGATGGATAAAATTAAGAAAATCTCATCGATCGCTCAATAATTCCTGTGCCGTCTTAATATTGTGTAATCTTCGTGCTACCTACCGTTTAGATAAGTCTTGTATTCATTTGTTTAGCACTAAGTTTGTGAAATGTGTTATGCTACATAAATGACGCAATTGACATTTTACAATATATACTTCTTTTTAATTGAATGAGAAATCATCACAAAACTTATTCTATGTCTTACTATTTAAAAATAATTATTTAAATCTTAACTTTGGATTGCTGAAAGGTATCGAATTACTTTTCTATCAACAAGCTAAAATAAAGGCTTCAAATTTATTTGGTCTCAGAAATCCAGATTTATTTGGATTTTACACTCAAACATTTTTTTTTTTAATTATGTAAATATCCTAATTAAATTGCTATTTTCTAATATTTAATTTTTTTTTCCTCACAACAGGTTTTAAAATTTAATTCAATAAGATTATTTGAAGAATCTTTAGATATATCTAATGTGTTTTAATACTTTTATTACCATTTGATTAAATTGTCTGGTAATATTTGTTACTTTATAAATTGAAAATTTTCAAACTTGAATGAATAATTAATGCAAAAACACTTATATAATTTTATAAAAAAAAAAAAAAAAAGAAATATTATATTGTAGCATCTTTAAAAAGCTCCTATTATATCCTAAGAATTGTTAAGATCAGTTTAATCAGTTTTGAAAATAACTCTCTTATGAGTATTTCTTTGTGTATTGACTATATTCGCAATGTTAAGTTATAAAAATATATTTAGAGCCTTACCTCGTGAAAAGACATAAAATCCAATAGCTTTTTAAAAATTATTATAGATCCGTGTTAAATATGATTTTTATTTATGTAAATCTTTATGTACGATACTGACAATTTTTTCCAAAAATGTGTACCATTGCATGTGTGTACCGTTTATTTTTTGCAGGCTGCAACAAAAATATAGATTGTTTGGATTATTTTTATTTTAGTCTGATCTAAAATCTAAATAAAGGCAAATATAAGCTACATTTTATATGCTTTTTTATTGAATAACACCATAATATTTGAAACGCAATTATATTTATAAAATTTTAAGCTTTTTAGTCCACTTTGCCATACTTTCTTTTATAAATGACTGCACAGCAACGTTGCTTGAAAATAATTCTATTTTTTTAACTTCATAAATAAAGTTAATGTAACTTAAACAGTTTTTCAACTGATTGATAAATTACTATACAAATTCTTATATTTTGTTGTTTTAAGATATTTCGTTATATATAAGGTATTAAGATATTGATATATCAAAACAATGTAGTACATCTGTTTTTCCTTCCCATAATACAATATAGCGATCATAAAATAAGAATTTATACACAGGGAATAAAATGTTTGCAAAAATAGTTTCTCTTCCAGTTCATTCTTCAACCATTTGAAGGATATTTCCGATGCTTACGAAAGAAGTAAGATTTTTCAGAATAAATATATATTTCTTAAAGAGTGTCATATTAGTTTAAACACAAATGAAATCTGAATTTGTAAGCCAAATGTTGCAAAAATTAAAGTATTCGGGGCTGGATATTTAAATTTAATTCCATGTTACTAAATCCAACATTCATTCACACAGAATAATTAATAAATTAATTTCTTTTGTATTCGATACGTGACACAAACACTATATTTATATATATAATTCATTAAATTTTACAAATACCTTTAAATGTTCAACATATGATAAAGTCGAGCTTATATATATTCCAGGCCTTTTATTTGACAAGAGAAATATTTTTGTTTACTGTCCAAATCGATCACATTTATTCATAATTATTCCGAGCTTTATATTTCTTATTCAACGGACTTTGTAAGATAATTCCGATATAATATAAAGGTACTTTATGTATGTATAATGTTTAATTACACAATTTAATAACTTTAATTAACTTTAAAAAGTATATTAATAATATTTTTTAAGAAGGAATTATAAAGTAAAACTGAGGTTCTATTTTGATTCTTGATTCTGAGGGGGAAAAAAATCTTTTTTGCATGACAAGACAGCGTAACAATTTATGTAAAATTCAAGATTAATTCAATACATGTCTTCCTATTTCTTAAAATAGTATTTTGTATTTTTTTCCTGTGGTATCATTTCCAATAAGAATACAACTTAAAAAGTAAAATTTCATATATATTTTAATAAATTATATCGATTATCAATAACATAAATTTTGGTATGTGACTGCTATTCATATTGTCAGAATTTTGATTTTGCACTTTATTTTATATTAAAACATATAACTAAAAAATAAATTTGATTAAAAATATTACGTTAAATAAGTAAACAAAAATTTGGTAGAATCTTAACGTTAGAAAATTATATAATGAATTTGAAATAGTTTATGGAATATTTACATATACACATACCTTTTTTCAGGTAACTTAGAATGATTAATGCATTTACTTAAATGTTGATGATTCCTTTTTAAAAATTATAATCAACTTATGATTAAATTGATTTTGTTTACAATTTTTTTTAAAAAAAAGCTGTAGTTCAAATTATATAATTACAATTATTTAAATCATAATTCTGTATATAAATGTTACAACTTAATTATGTATGTGCTAAATAAAAAGTGTTTAAGCATGAAGAATAGTGCAATTCAGAATTGCATAGTCAGTATTTAACTATTCGCATTTATTTTCAGACCTTTTAGAATAATTGCAATATTAGAATAATTATCGATGCATTTATTTTTACATGTTATAATCAACAAAAGATCTAATGATGCATAACAAATATTTATAAATCTAAAACCTTCTATTTTGTAATACAAAATAAGTTTAATCGAAACATAAAGGTAAGAACAATTGAATAATTGTTAACAGTTTAAAAATAACATGGGTAATAAACAAGTTTTTTGAACATGGATTTTCTTTCTAACTTCACACTTCGCGTAATATAATTTTCTTTGAAACTTCACATTTTGGGTAACATAATATTTTTAACCTTATAATATAAAAGTTTTAAACCTTAAATTTTAAGCGCAAAAAGGAACGTTGAGAAATTAAAAACTTATTTTTCAATAATTTCTTATCAAAAAATAATAATTAACAAAATAGAGTTTTGTCAATGACCTCTTCATCTTGGCAACGAATTGGCGACCATTTGGTGACTTGGCGAGAAACTAGAAGTAAAATTTAACTCCTTAAATAGTTAGTTTTAATCAATTAGTTTTATTAATTATAGTTAAATTTTCGTACTATCATCCAAAACAATCGTGTATGGAAAATTACAGTTCAATTGAGCGCATTAAAATGTGAGAAAACGGCTTTTAAATTTTTGACTCAGACATGCAGTGTGAGTAGAAGAAAACCCGTTAATATGTGATTTTTGAGGAAAAAAATAATTTCAAACATAATCACAAGTATACAAACAAGCGCTACAATTGTACACGGGCTTACCTTAATGAACTGCATTTTAACAGCACAATTAAACAAGAATAAAACAAATGATACGTAAAAATTTTATATTATTTCCAGAGTAAAAATAAATTGAACAATATAGAAAATATGATGATGATAAACATAATGATTGGAATGATGTACAAGATGTATACAGCTAGTATGTAAACAAATCAGACGAGGTCGCGGGGTATATTTTTAATAATGATATTCAACCTGAAACCGCTGGTTAGGAAACTCGCAATTAAGTAGCCAGAGTAAAACAGAAATGGTGAAAGAAAGTTTAAACTAGCGGTTTACTTTTTCTTAACCTCGGAGTACTTAACTCCTGGTTTATAACCATTATAGTGATTATTTTATTTTACATATATAAATTATCCAATGTTTTCTATCAATCTACGTCATAAACCAATGCCTCAATATCCAAAACTTTATTATTTGTTACCCGATTTTTTCAAAATATTTGTTCTAGCAGAAAACTATATATAAACTAAGTGGAATTCTTTGTTTCATTTGTTCCCAAATGTTGTTCGTTGGCTGAAAACTGAAAAAAATAGCGTCCACAAGGAGATGAGTTTGAATGCAATGTGCAATCTCTAAGTTTATATCATTCGAGAGTTGCTACTCTATCCAAATTCGTTTCCAAAAAAAAAAAAAAAAAAAAAAAAACTGATTACAACGATACTTCTGTTTATAAGTACGGGAAGATGGAAGTCTAGGATGCTTGAAGATGTTAACCCAACTTCATCTAGTGAAATGGATCAATCCCGTGACGGACAATCTCATATCAGTGATATATCGAATCACTCAGTAACACAATACCTCATATCGGAAAGTTTTTCATGAAAGGGTGCGCGTTACTATAAATGATGTTCCATATATCATGAAGTGTGTGCTTCAAAAGAACGAAATGCAGATGAAGTTAATTTAGCAAGATGAGTTAGTCTTGTATGAGCTGGTGAGGTTTACTTCTATAGTATTCTCACGGGGGATGAATTCTGGGGGCCATTACTTTGATCTTGAGTGAAAATGCCAGTACTTAGAATATCTCCGTAGCATATCATCACATCCCAAGAAGTTTTAGATTATCACATTTAGGCAAAAATTTATGATCATTTTCGTTTTTGGAATTTCGAAGTTTTTGTGCTCATTATTTTTTGGAGCAAGGAACCATGTTATGTGGCAACATTGGAAAGCCTCCGAGCATAGTTGTGCAACATCTGGAAGAATTCTATGGCACAACATTTGTTTACACTCGATATGTCAAATACATGAAAAGTTGCGCTGTCTCCTCTTCAAAGAGTTCTTATATATATATATATATATAACTTTTCTTCAAATGACTTTAACTTCTTCTCATAGAGAAAAGAATAACTATCTTAAGGGACATCATTTTTGCTCTGATGAAGAGTTCAAAGATACTATTAACAAATAGTGTCGACAATAACTATCTAATGTTTTCTGCTCTGAATTTAATTGTCAAGTCATGAATTAGTGCAAATGCGTGAATAATTATTGAGGTTATGTCAAAATGTAAGTAAAGCATTGCATAAAGTATACATATAGCTTCAGGTACAAAACAAATTGTATAAAAATTGGTAAATATATAAAAAAAATACCAATAGAAGTATTAATTTTTAATAAAAAAAACCTTGTAAATTATAGCATAATATATTTAATCTCATCATCATTCAAAGATAAAAACTGATATCACAATAAGAAAAAACCGTGAATGATAACCACAGATAATTGTTTATATCGTTACGAAATATAATTTAATACTTTAAAACAGTTCACAGATATTTGCAAAGCAAAAAATTTTCAAATGAAATATAATGCCAAAATAAAAATAAGGAGTATTTTTAATCCAAGGATTCAAATAATAGATAAAGGAAAAACAAATATGCATTTTGTACAATATATATACTATATGTGAAGATATAACACAAAGCGTTTAAGAAGAGTAAATAATAGAAATATAAGAATCAATTATATACAGAAAATATACTAATAAAAAGATGAAGCAGATACAAATAATATAATGCAATTTATACAAAATTGCTAACAGATTTGAGAATGTGAACAATCGAAGATCCTCAAATAATAAAAACATATTAACTTAAAATAAGACAAAATAAACAGCAAGGAAATATAATGAATTAAACAATAAAGTCTTCTTTCAGTTCAAAAAGGTTTTAAAAATAAAAAGATAATACAATTCTGTATTTTAAGACTAAATCAATTTTAATATCAATATCGTGCCCGGTGAAAATATTGAATTCAAATGGAATAACAAAAACCATGGAATTTTAATTTACTTAACAAATTTTGCTTAGTGTTTAAAATAAAAAATAAACTAATGGAAAAAACTACTGTATTTTATCAGAGATAATTTTTTTTTCCATTTTAAAGCAATACAAATTTTTTTTCGTTGGGTTCATTATTAAGATTTTATACAGACATAGGAGAAAATAACGTATAAAATAAATTATAATTATTTTAATAAAATAAATTAATTCCAATAACATTTTAATCAACTAATATTTTTTGAATTCATAAAATTATGTATATCAGTCATTTTAAATTTCTCTAATTCTTTAATTTATTTGTTTCATAAAGGAAATATTGTAAATGTCATTCCGAATTCGAGCTGTTCCTTTGAGTAGCCTTCTCTAATCCAGCCATTTTGACTGTCTTTGTCTGGTTTCTGATAGTAATATATGAACAGAAAATCTTAGATAGAGAAAAAAGAAACTGTAAATTAATTCTGCTTACAAGTTTAATAACTTAGACAACAAAGATCAAACAATATAACATTACACAAATAAAATTAAGAAATTGAAAAGATAAAGCATTTTCAATGAAAAGATAATTTTCATGCTTTCTAATCCAAGAAATAAAAAACAGCTTTTTTGAATTACGAGGACTATTCAGAAAGTAAGGAACATTTTGGAATTAAAAAGAAAATATGTACAAGAAAAAAAATTTATTATATGCATCAGAAAGAGCGACTAAAATTCTACTTTTCTACATAATCACCAAGCAAATTGAGGCACTTATCATAGCGGTGGACAAGCTTTGAAATTCCTTCGTCCTAGAATTCTGCCGCCTGTGATCTCAATCACTCAGTGACCCTCACACGCAGCTCCTTGTCGTCTCACCCACACTCGTTACCAGTTACGATTCGATTCAGTAATGAATCACCATGTCTGTCGTAGGCCTCCAGAAATGTCAAAGCTGCCCCCATTCGCTGACCTTTATTGTGGTCTGTAAGCAATTTCGGCACCCATCTTGCACAAAATGTGCGGTAGCCTAGCTTTTGTGTGACAATTTCAAACAACAAAGTCCGTGAAACTTGCGGAACACTAAGCGAAAACTTCGTTATTGTGAAACGGCGGTTCTTACGAATCTTTTTATCAACTTTAGAGACCATTTCGTCAGTTACAATGCTAGGGCGTCCTCTCTTCTCTTCATCGCGAACGTTAGTTCGGCCATTTTTAAGCTGAATGCACCATCTCCGGATTGAACTTTCATTCATTACGTTGGTTCCGTACACTTCACACACTCGCCGATAAATTTCCATAGGTTTTAGGTTTTTTGCCAACAAAAACCATATCACAGACCACACCTCACAACTGGCGGGATTTTCTATTGTAGCGCAAATTTTAAATTTGAATGTCGGAAAAACGGTCAGCGTGGAAATGTTCCCGTTGTGATGGCTGGACGCCGGCTGAGATGCCGAGCACGCAGACACCAAAATATACGTGATCGGCGAGCGGAAACGTCAGACGGAAACGTTCCTTACTTTTTGAATAACCCTCGTATATTGAGACTGTTGCACTTAAAAAAAAGAAGTAATCTCACAGCATAGATATTCGTTTGTATATTAAGGATATTGTCCTAAGCATCTGACAAATTGAGATTATTCGATTATTCATGAGCAATATGAATTTTAGACAAATTGCACGTAGTTTAGGACTGCAGTTGTTTTTCTTACCTTGAATATTAAAATTCAGTAATTCGATTCCTATGTTTCATTATCAAAACGTTTTGAGAATTAATATATTTATCAAATGACTGCTAAATGAATATATTCTAAATATGGTTATGAAATGATAGTGGGTTTAATTACACGTGAAAATTTGTCTGGTAAACATATTTCTCAAAGTTAATTAAGAATTTTAATATTACTAATTAGTAGATTATGACGAAAGCTCTATTCATCGTTACTAGACTGCAATAATGACTGGTAATTTCCACACATAGGTAATATATACACATTGATACTATACATTTTCCACTGTGTTCGGGTGAAAGGTTAATTGAACTGAATGTTATCCTATTAATACTGGTTTTATAATGTATCATTTTTGCTCAATACATTTTATTTCATATTCAGTATATTAATTAACACTCTAATAATATATCTGAAATTAGTTTAGTTTCAAGTATACTTAATTTTTTGCTTAAAAGTTATCGTTCTAGATGAATTAAATCATTCGTTTTTCTCAATATTTCATCTCAAACGAAAAAATGTTTTGAATTATTTACTATTCAATATGAGCAACTTCAATACAAGATAAAAAATAATGCTCATTTCCTCTATTACAATTTTACAAATATTTAATAAAAATTCAGTTAATATGAATTGCAACATTTATATATCGAAATTTATCATAGCTATATCTATCCACAATATCTATATCTATATCTATACAATATATTACAGTAAACAAAAGCAACAAAATATAACATATGACAAAACAATGTACAAAAATTAAGAAGGATTATAAATATCTTCAATACATTTGACTAAAAGAACAAAATAACTTTTACTAAAAATTAAATTAATAAGACTTGGAGGTCAGTTAATGTTTAATTTTTTCAAAGCTAATTTAAGAATATTTCTCTGTGAGACAAATTTTGAACACAGAAATAGATTGTGCTAGATGTCATCATCCCCTCCGGCACTGCAGTTGAAAATTGTATTCGAACGTAAATTGAATCTATTCAGATATTTTATAAAGATACCGTTACTTGTAAGAAATTGCGTAATTTTAAAGCTAGTGAAGAAGTGACGGCAAGACATTCTTATATTGACGTCTGGAAAAAATAAATTTTTGTGATGCTTGCTGTATTTCAGGGATGGCGAACCATTGGCAAGTGTGCCATTGATGGCATGCGACACAATATTTTGGGTACGTCCACCGATCACTAAGTTCACTATGAAGCATATTACGAAAGAACACGAGTGATCCTACGCTACGGAGTGTTCGGGGGTGGGGCGGCGGACAGGAAGTGCGCTCGTTTGTTATTGTAGTTACATTATGGACTACAATTGCTAATGACGCATAGTTTGTTTACGTATAGCATAATAGTCAATTTCATTAAATATATTCCTCTATTTAGTAACACAACGAAAGAAAGAATCTAAAAACTGGCCGGAAATTTAGAATATCAACAAAAAATTGACATTGCTCCAAGTATGTTGGGCAAAAAAAAAAGTTTTCATAAGTTTATTTCAAACGTAGAACATTCAATTCTTGAATTCCCCTGCATCATTCACCAGCAAGCCTTGAGTGCTAAGAGTGGTTTAATATCTCTTGATATGTAGTGGCAGTTGTCACAAAAATAGTCAATCTCATTTCGTCGCAGGCTTTAAATAAGCTAAAGTTTGATGCTTTATTTCTAATGAAATCACCTCGGTATATAATAGCTTACTGATGTTTAATAACTTTTGCTGGTTGAGCCCCGGGAACATACTTCAAAGATTTGCTTATTGCTTGAAAGAAATCAGACTGTTTCTGCAAAATGAGGAGGAAATTGAATAATACCCACAGTTGTGTGGCTTTCAAAATTGAAATTTTTTACAGACATATGCCAATGTTTCAATGAATTGAACATTCATGGCACAAATAAAACAATTATCATCATGATAGATTTCATTCGCGGTTTTGACGCTGAAGTGTATGTTTTTACACAGGAACAATATTATTAGAAGAACGATAAACTACAAGTATTTTCCAAACTTGAAAAAAAATATCTACGATTTTAATATACATGAGAAACCAGGTGAAGAAACAGTCACTGAAGAATTTATTTCTGTAATTGATTCTTCAATCAGTGAATTTTCAAAGAGATTTTCTAAGTCCAAAGAATTACTGGAAACACTCAAGTATATTATGTACTTTGATATGACTTCATTTGATAAGCTGAACTTGTTCCAATTCGATTGGTTGGAAATTGAAGAATTTGAAATGCTGATGATAGATTTCCAATCCAGTTCAATTTAGATTCAAAAATTTTTTTAAACAAAGAAAGATATAGAATTAATTGAAACAGAAAGATTGACATAATAACATCATAACATAATTATTGACATAAATAAGTAAAAATATCAATGACAAAATTTTTGAAACATGGAATTCATTACCAGACATATTTGACTGTTTGAAGAAGGTGGCTCGTGCTATTTTAACCATATTTTTTTTATCTATCTATGTCTGCGAGTCATTATTTTCAGAGATGAATAACGTTAAAGACTCGATTAGAAACCATTTGACAGATGACTCCAATTCAGCATGCATTCTGCTAAAAGTAACATCTTACAACCCTAATATGTTATTTGTCATCTAATCTGCAGCAAGAGAAGTCACACTAATGTTACTTTAATTTGAATTACGCGTATAACTGAGACATTGTAAAATGTATTTTTTTGTAGTAAATGAAGAATTTTGAGTTGATAGTATTTAGTAATATTATTTTCCCAATAATCATGAAGTCAAAATTATTTAATGGCACGTCTATGACCTCATTAAATATTTTTTCGAATAAATGGCACATTGATACATAAAGGCTCGCCACTCCTGCCGTATTTGATTTAATATATATTTCGTTCCCTTATTCAGGACACTTTCCATCATAATCTTTTAAAGTACGAATGATGAATATTAACTTTAGGATCAATTTCTCTCTTCGTGGTAGTCTTTGCCAGAAAGTCAGCCCTCTCGTTCCCACAAATACCACAATATCCTCTTACAAAAGAAAAACAAACAGTAATGTTCGGATCTTTGAGGTGTTTGAGATGCCTTTGAATTTCAACAACAATATCATTCAAGGAAGACATGTTTTTTAATGTTTCCAAAGATGAAAGTGAATCAGAACAATTCAGATAGCTTGCGGCAACACAATTTTGTTGAGCATACCGTATATTGAATTAACCATATATTGAATTTTTTTCCCTGAAACAATCAACAAAATTAACTTTGGTTAGCTTTATGAGGTAACAAAGAAATTACTGCTATTACTTTCTTTTTACATTTTATTCTGTCTCTTCTTTAGCAACTTACGCAAGCTTATTATTCATTGCATCATTTGCCTTTTGTTATATATAATTATTATGACTCATCAGAGTACAGTGAAATATATATATATATTTCACTGTACTCTGATGATATATATAAATAGTATATATACATATATATACTATTTTTTTGACTTTATGTAAACATTCTTATTAATTACAAATGATTATATTTAAAATGTATGCATATATTGACAGCTCAATTTATTACTATCAATTATGATTATTTTTAAATGTTATGATTAAATACTACAGACAACATTAAAAAGTATAATAAATGATGAACAGTTAAAGAAAAATGTTCGAAAACTCTTGCAACTTATATAAATTTACAGATGTATCGCACGATTTTAATGGGCCTAATTATTTGATTAGATATAACAGCATAATGAAAATATTTCAAATTATGAGAATTATTTAAGTTTTAAGTAATCTATTTTAAAATGTTTACGTATAATAATAAAATATATTCTTTAGTAGAATATACTAAGGAATTAAAGATGATAGTTTTAACATCACCCTTTAGGACAGAAATCAGCTTCTTTTTTTTTATCTTTCGTATATAGACTTTTCACAAAAATATTCGTTCATGGATAATTTATTTGGCAACCACTTTATCAAAAAAAAATCATTGTAATTAAATATTTTAGGAAAACAATATTAAGTAAAACACACGAAGCAAAATAAATTTTGCTGCTCATAATTTTAAGATTTATGGTTATTCTGGTTAAACATTTAAAATTGTCGGCTAAATTATTCCCCCCGTATCCCACCCTTGAGGTCTATTCAATCTGTTTATATTTTTCCCCTCATAGAAATAAGTTATTGTCATGAACTTTTGTAATATGAAAGAAGAAAATAAAAGAAATATTTTTCCATTAACAGTAAAAAAACACGTTTGGATGTTTGCCATGCGAATTTTACAAAATACATAATTCTATAGTATTTAGCATTCAATTAGGCATAATTTAAGATAAACCTATTGTCTGCTATATGCCACTAACAAAATTTGTTTCTGTAATAGTTTCTGATTGGTTTGCAACAAACATTAGTATTAATTACTACAAATACATTTAAACACTCTCAGCATATATATATATAATATATATATATATATATATATATATATAGTCTCCTCAAAATAAATTTTCTGATTATGTTTGAAAGAGAATGAGGATTAGACCTATTTAATTAACATTCTAAAGAAGTTAACTTGTCTAATTAATTATATCCTTTTCATAATCCTTACCATAGGTTAATATGCATCAATAACGTTTCCGATCTAAAATAAATTCCATTTCAAAGTTGTTTTAGAACTCTATTTTAAAATTGAATTAACACGATTCTAGAAGAAAATAGTACTAATATTTGCTGTGCAATAATTCCTTCTTACCTGAAAAAAGTATAAAAGATAAATCGAATAAACCAGTTAAAGATATCCTATGCAATATGAATTAGAATTGAAATGTTTGATATCGGAAACTCATGAAATGGAATTTGGGATTGAGACTACTAAAAAAAAAAGCAGGCTGAAACGGATAGATATAATCTTGTTTGAAATGTCTTTACGCTATATCAAGTTTTACAAGAAAAACACAGTATGGAATTCTGAGTTTTCACGTTTGCTTCATTTGAGAAATACAGCCAATTCTGTCACAAAAGTACTACTAGAAATATATAATTTTCCAGTTCCACTTCTCTGGGCAATAGATTTTAAATCCGTGTTCAGGAGATTCCAAGTATTACGATTTATCAAATTTGTCAATAAAAAGGATGGTAGCGTAAGGTCATTTTTTTGAGTTCATAAATTTTTGTTGTGTTTTTAAGTCCTGTAAAGTAAGTGTTATGGGAAGAATAAAACTTTTGAAGTCAGTGTTATATGTCCCAGAGCTAAAATTGATACAATAGCAGGTATAGTAAATATGTATTTAAAATATATCCGAACACAGTATTTCGTATGTAAACAAAAGAAACTATAATGTGGTAGTTTAGTGTATCCGGTGTATGTTGGTGGTCCTATTGCGCCCGCGTCAATTTTTATTTGTCTTTATACACCATTTCCACTAAAGAAACGTACGTGAGCATCTCCAAATTTTCGCTTTTTCAAAATGATGGAAATATTTGAAGGACGCTTTTTTATGTCTGGATATTCTAAACTGAAATCGATACTCAAGATTAAAGCAAAATTTAATGTGCGAGACTTTCTTAAGTTTTTTGTCTCTTTTTGTCAAACACAAAACCCATTACCAATATTATGTATTTTCTCATTCATATGTGATCTTTCACTTGTTCTTTACCTGAAAGTCTATGAAACTCTAGTAGCTAATTAAAATCACCTACAAAAGTACATCAAACAGTTCATCCCTAGCACCATATACCTATATATGAAAAATAACGGGCGGATATGTTTTTGACTCCACTATGTATAAGCTGAATATTCATTTAATTCATGTTCATAAAATGAAAGCACGTAAAGAAACAGTCTAGTGTGTTTCAACATTTTTATAAGAAGTATACTAAAATGCTCACAATGTTTAAGTCATAAATATTATCGATAATATCATTTAAATAATTTCGCGTGTTCTATCTTTAAAACCTGTATTTAAGTAATTTATTATTACGTATGTGTATCAAGATATTATTAATTTTATTTGCAAAAAATATTGTTTTGCAATAAGTACGGTGTTCTAATTGCTCCTTAGGGAAATGATCCTTCGAATGCTGAGCGGCTTGAATAAATGTATATTGGAGTGTATATTCTAAAAGAAAAAATGTCCAGCTAATGAAATAACACTTTTTTTTCTCTTTTGAATATCTTAATTCTATTGGCTAAGATATTTATCTTCATCATTTAGGTTCATTCAATACCAAGTGTCTAAAAGTATTTCCACTTTTCCTTGATAAAAAATTAATATATTATACTTGCTTACAGTAAGATGTGCATTTATCATAAATCAATTAAAATTGCTTCCTCAAGGTATTTTAAAACATTTTTTCAACATATGGCACATATCTTAGGGTATTGCATTTTATATGATTTTGAATGACATACATCACTAGTACTGAATTTAAAAGACATAAATTTGTCATAAACATATTAAAATTTATTTCAAATATCACTTTTAAATGAACGAGTAGATCCTTTTCTTTGCAGACTAAGATTTTACATTCAATTTTGTAGAACTAAAAAAGAAAATTTGTTTTTCAGCTTTTTTCCGCAACAAAGAATACTTTATAAGAGAGAAATATGCCAATATTTTTCTTTTCAATAACATTATTTATAAGTCTAAATTTTATTAATTACAGTTTTTTTAAAATATTTTATGAAATACAGTTTCCTTACAAAAAAATATCCCAAGTCTTAACAGTATTATTACAAAACTTTAAATGTTATATAAGTTTGTATAAAAATATGAATGTTTAATGAGACAACAACCAGACGTATGAACAATATCCCTTTGATTGCAGATATTATGGATCGGTCTCAAAGCAATATATATACTTGCTCATAATTTAAGTAGTCTCTTAAAGGCTATGATTTAACTTTCAGCTATTTTTAGGATTATTCAAAAGATATTTTTTTTAGTTTAAGTAGCGCAAAACAGACGAAATGAAAACACCAATAAGCACAAGAATTAAAACTGTTACTCTAATAAGATAAAAGTATGTGGGATGAGTTTGATTATCAATTTAATTATTATTTGTGTGTATGATGGAGGTCCCGTTGAACATAAATAATTTTATAAACTTCGAAATGTTATTTTTGAATTTGACTTGTGAAACATTGGATGTAAATTTTATTCTTTTTTAATAGTAAATGTTCAAAGTTGTGACATTCTGTTGCAAACATCCTGTATTTTGAGCTACACAAAAGAAGTAAAACCCAATTTTACTCAGTATCAAAAACATTTCAAAAATTTACAAAATTCCTAAGTTAGTAGGCTTAAAGGTTTTCAAATGCTTTATTATTTCAAACTGTAGAATTGCTATTAATCTCAGGAGTACTGCCATTAGACATATTGGCTAGCATTGAATATTGTAAGTTTCTTCTCCATAACAACTTGGAGCCCCCGTTTGACTCTGTTAGTGGGGAGAGGAATTCAACAGTTGAAGACCAGTTTGACATCTGGAGCATACACCCAACACAACGACTTCGTATCGATCATGTTCTGTCGGAGATGATGGGGATGGAATAAAGATCTATACAGATGGATCGGGCCTCAACAATCAAGTTGGAGCTGCCTTCGTGGCCTTTTACTACGGCGCAAAGATAGGCAAGGTAATGTTCCGTCTGGAGAACCATAATACGGTATTCCATGCGGAAGCTTTCACTCTGTTGAAGGCAGCCTGGTGGTGCTTGAGACTCTCAACCTCTAAGAGAGTAAACATCTTCACCGACTCTATGTCGGTTCTGGAGGCCCTCAGGAATCGAGAAGTCGACCTACATTGGGTTAAAACCCATGTAGGAATCTGTGGAAATGAGGCTAAAATGATTTTTACGGGACTCCGGTCTAAAGGTGTGGAAAAAGAGGTGCCAAGACAACGCCAAAGGTAAGCTCACGCACCAGAACCTGCCCAACTAGGTTTTACATCTCCGTGTCAGCGATAAATTGATAGTTCAGCTGGTGACGGGCATGACATGTTTTCACGTACTTCCAGAGGTTCGGAATCGTGAGGAAAGGCACTTGCGAGTGTGGGGGAGACGGCGACATTCTCCACTACCTCAGCAGTTGTCCGTGAACCAGGAGGTGAACTTCTCAACGGGACCTTGAACATGGGTTAGCCTTGTTGCTCAAACCCAAAAATCATGTAATCCTTCGGGATATGATGAGAGTTATTGATGAGATGACCTCGGTAATCTCTAATAAGAGAAAATCGTTCTTCGTCACGACTATCTGAGAGAGGGGATATCGTTCTCGGTGAGAAACAGCCCATTATGTGTCTAGGGCTGCTATGACACCGGGGTCCCAGTATCACGGCGAAAGGTATCCGATCCGGTGTTAGAGACTGCAAAGATGTCTAGATTTCGGATGCAAAGAGAGGACCCTCTCAAAGTGTCTAACCTGACAACCACTACGTACGGCTGAGACCGGGATTAGGATAATGGACTAAAGGAGAGCCTTATAAGCCTGAGAGAAAGGTTCCGCGGTGGGATAAAACCCATCATTGGCCAATAAAGGACTCTAGTACTCATTGCTCTGGCACCCGCCTCTGGTGATAGAGATTCAAAAGAACTTTAGGTAGCAGAGCGACAGGTCGGAGCTAATCCCAAGTTAGAAGCCCACGCCTGATTTGCCATGAGCTCACCCTAGGTGGTAGTCAGCCAGTTCACCAGTCCGGAAAGTGGGGAGATAAAAGAACACGCCATCCCAAGCATGTGCGACTCTTTCTGTGGCCGAGCGAGACTGTAATATGATACGAGAGCCTTCCTATTCCGAACCCGTACTGCACCATGTGCGGGGCGGGAAGTTGTTCTTTCGAAATATGTATTGTAGAACAAACCTCGCCAGGAGTGTCCAATCTCCTGCCCACCTCAAGTCCGGATAAAAAGGGAGAAAAGATTGGGGTTCTATACCCTCAAGTCACTTCCATCAAGAGTAGTACCGGTAAGTTTGGATGCATTCCAGTTCCTGGAAACGAAAGGTACACCCATTTTGTATGCATTTGAGTCCTGGGGCAATTGAGGACACAAGCCATAGATAGACTGACATCCTTTCTACACCAAAACTGAAGTGCAGTATATGCGGAACGCTGGATTGGATTCTCGAACTGTGTCCTTATGTATTGCGGACATCCTATTAATTTAATTTATGTATTTATCTGTGTCTTGCTAATTTTTGGATGGCTACTTCTACTAAAATATAAATATAATTTTTAATTTTTTTTTAATCTAATGAAACTTGAATTTATTTATTGCAAATGGTTGTGAAAAACAGATTTCAGCATGAAAAGGGCACTTTTTTTGTAATGCGTTAAAAAGAGTTTCTTTTATCAAAGAATTACAATATTTTTGGTATACGTAGAACTACTGGAGTAGATCATAGCTGGCCCATGAAATTCAATCATGTTATTCTTAATTTTTATCATAATGGAGAAGAAAAACAAATCATTTCGTGATTAATATAATGGTTTTTTTAATGAGTGTTTTATAAAATGTTGCTTCTAGAATATGATATAATAAGAAATAATCATAAGTTTTTTTTTTTTTTCTTTTTTAATTTCTAATCGCAGAATACATACTTTAAGATATTGGCAATTTCTATAAAATAAAATGCACAAATATCTTTTAAATAACATATGCTTTAATTAATTTAAATTTCATGATGTTTCCACAGATTAAAAAGATATTAAATCAATAAAAAATTAAATATGTATGACATTTCACTTACATTATACTAATATTTTCGAAACATTTCACACAGAATGCTATATTCTTTGCTTTTTTTTTAGCTGTGCAAAATCCACATACAAATTTTTAACATTTTTCATTCACAATATTAGTTTTATTGCCCTTGCATTGCTTTATCTGGCAACGTTTTCGCATGTTTGAAACGTCTGGGGTAGTACATGGATAGAGAGCTTCTGTTTCTTTTGCAACATATTTCTCTCTTAGCTCCTCTGCCTGATCTCTTCTGCTCAGATTAAAACCTGTTGTCTCTTTAAAAACTACACATGCATTAATCACCACTAGAAAACCATGTATAGGCTAATGCTTTGATGCAGATTTCACGGAATATTTTCTTGCCACCTGATCTAAAACATCAACGCCAAATTTTACGGAATTGTAGAAATTTATCATTTCTGGAATTTTCTTTTCATTTCGAATAAATTATAATAAAGTATGCAATGTCCTAAGAAGTTCTATATATTTGTGTTTCTGACATTTGTAAGAAACAAGAATGGTGTTATTTATTATGTGTCAAGAAGGCTGCTAAATATATTTTTTTTGTTTTCTTCTAGGATTTTGGAACTTCTCATTTTGCTCTATTGATTTTTCAGACATAACTCAAACCATTTTTTTTCAGATAAGGCTGAACTAACCTTTGAGCAGCCTTTTCACCAATATTTAGATCATTTGATTTAGTATAATCTTTTTCAAGAATTGAAAATGTGTTGATTATGTACTTTGAGCTCACATCTACAGCAAACCAAATTTTGATGCCAAATTTGTCAAATTTGTTAGGCATATATTACAAAACTCTACAGCATGTCTTTGACGGAAAGAGCTTCTCATCTATCGCAATGTTTTCTTCTGGTCTGTAAAACACATGTGATAATTTCTATGAATGCATTACAAACATTTGATATTAGTGCATATTTATCATCTTTTAATCTATTCTATCTTGAAATTTTCAAGTGAAAACGAATACATCGCATGATTTCTAAAAATCTGTTCCGGTTTATCGTTCAAAGAAAAAATTGTGACCTCAGATCTTTGACCAAAGGGTAGTGATGGAATCCCGTTTTGTAGCTAAAGCTTTTCGAACATACAATATTGCAATAAAGAAATCTAGTTCATCGAGAGAAATTCTCCACGTTTTATAATTTAATTTCGATCTTTCTTCAACTTCTGTACATTTACTTGATATTCAAAATTTTATCATTTATGAAAAGTCTCCAGGAAGTAATAGGACTACTATTAGCAATATTCTTTTTTATTTCTTTTTTAATATGATGTAGATCCCGGATTTTCTTTCAGAATATTTTGAATAGGTCATTGAACAGAAGGAACTGAACACTGATAATATTTTTTTCAGATAGTTTCATGGTTCGATTCTTCCAAATCACTTTGAATAAGGGATTACTCTCCTTTATTTTCGGTTAACAGTTTTACAATATTTTGTTGCTTTATGCATTCCAGAACTGTATTTTCATTCAGCTCACTGTCACTTCAACTGGATTCAGAAGAGGAAATTATCTGAATGTTTTACACAATATTTCTTTCGCCCTTTTTAGCAAAACTTTTATTATCACCATCAGATGTACTTTCGCCAGAAGGGTCATTTTCAGAAAGTTCATTTAGTAATTTCAAAGATTCTTCTTCCTTAAGACCTCTTCTGCTGGATGCCATTACTTAACGCTTACAAAACTGAAATGTCACTAATTCGTTTTCCTTCTGCTCAGTTTATAAGAGGAAAATATTCTTTTTACTTAGTTTCTAGTATATAATAGAGTTAAGAACATTCTACATCACTCAATGAATAGATGCAAACCTTCTAATCACAAAAGTTTAAACATCTTCCTAACAGGTACATGCCAGATGTATGGGTATTCTCTCTTGTCATAAATACCCTTTTGAAAAAAGTAGGTGCATTCATCTTATACAATTGCTTTATAACTGACAAATGTAGAGTTAAAATCCTGGTTGAAATTTAAAAAAAGGCAAATATCTTGTTTGGGTCAGCTATGCCCCCCATGGTAGTTCTAGGTATACAGGCATAAAAATAAAAAAGTATTTCTTGGAATTCAACTAAATTCGTTTTAATACATTAGACTGAATATATAGGAAAAATCAAAAAATTAGAAAGAACAATTTTGAAATACAACTGCGAAAAGAGCAAAAACTTACGTCTTGGATTGCTGATGACCCTCCTCGATAATTCTAGAGTTAAATTAATGTATTATAATACGTGATCTACTTCGAAAGCATATTTATGGCTAAAATTGTCAAATCTATTATATTAAAATCATTTGACCCAAATAAAAAAATTCAAAAAGGAAATCAAATTAAAAAGAAATAGTTTGAATATCTAAAAGCAGATACGGCTGCCACAAAACTGAGAAATTTATTACGACATGTTTTTAAATATTAAATTCTTTGCTGCTAAAAACATTAATCAAATATGTATTATATATGTTTCATTTCAACATATTTATTCTGCCATATTTTTAAAAATTTAAGTTTATTAATGGTGAAAAAAACATTAAACAAATACACGAATTGTTTTATGACAATATTTTAAAATGAGGTCATCCAGAACGTTTTATCGTTGACATAAACAAAAACCCATTTGTAGGTAAATAAAAAGATCAATTTTACAATACTATTTCAGGTAATGCTTTCAGTATTTATTTTTTAAAATCATATATCAACTTGCATTGATAAATTTAGATTTTATTATTATACATCTTTATTATTTCATTCTAAAAATGACAAAGTTTTTGAATATGTAATAGGTAGAATCAGAGAGAGGAAATATAACTAAGAATTCATTTCAACTAGGCAAAAAATATATGAATAGTGCATGTTACGCTTAATGTAAAATTTAATACACATCGTTAATTTTAAAGCATTGGAAGAATTTTTAGAGTTTATGTATATTCAAAATTTCTTAAGAGTTTTCTTCTCATTTCTAAATAAAATAACTAAAAAAGTACAAAACTAATCAAACCTTTTCAATGAAAACTATAACTTTCGAATAAATGTAATACTAATAGTTGGTGAAAAAATACTAAAGGATATTTTCCTCATTAATTGCTTTTTTAAAAATTTGTTTGATTTCTGATTAAAATGGAATTAGGAGCAAATTGATTTTGGAAAACACAATTAATTTATGAAAATTGAGTCCCTATATAGTGAATTTCTCATAAAATAGATTACAATACATTACCGATTTCAAATACTGAACAAATACATCAGAAAGAATGTATGGTAGACGCACATTCCGATAGTTTCTGTGACAAATCCCTGCACCCTTCTCCCACCACGTAATCTTTCGAAAGAACTTCTAGCAAAATATTTTCAGCTTTCATATTATTCATTAGATAAATAATACAGTCATCTCCTGAACTATTATCTAGAATATCTAGAAATAATCTTAATCCCAAGCCTCTCACTTCCTAACACTTTCGAAGCCACATGTAATTTGAAGACATATAATGCAAACAAGGAAGCATTTAACAAGGAGGAAAATTCCTCTTTATTAAAGCATCGAATTAATCTTTTATGCATGGGCTCATTGAAAATCCAGATAGTTGAAAATTTTTGGACTCAGCTTTCTTGGATGAATTATTATTTCCCTGGGGTAGTTAGTGTTCATCAAATTTCATAAGCTGTTCAACCTGAATAAATATTAAGTTTTCACAGAATTAAGTGTAGAAACTGTTCTTCTCAGGAATTAAGGGAAGCTTAAGTAATTATGAATTAATGCTTCTAAATTGTCAATCGAATTAGTTTTCACATTTACATAAAATAGCATATAACTCTAAATAGTTATAAATTAAGACACATCTCTTTATGTTTTTATAATGACTTGTTTTATTCACTTAGCAGTAACTTATTCTCAATAATCTTTAAAATAGTAAGTTATTTAGAAATATTGAAATATCTCAGTGCAATTGATGGAAATGAGAAAAAGTAAAATATAATAAATAAAAATGCATAGATAAGTTTCGTTTTATTTAATATTATTATAAATGTCTTCGGATCCAAAATTACCTTGACATGCAAAAAGTCACGGATTTTTCAGAATCTGTGAAATATAATTTTATGAATTTGTGTAAAAAGATACATAACTTTATAACACATAAATAAAATGGAAGAAAATAAGAGCTCTGTAAATGATATAAAACTGAAACGTAAAAAAATAAAAATAGAAATAACGTGACTAGTAGTATTCGGAAATAATTACAATAACTCAGAAAAATCAATGGTTACGAGTTTAACGTGATATGAAATCAGACCCTTACTTGTACATATTTATCACATCATCATTTAATAACAGAGATAATTTATTGTTCACTCTTTACGGGTTTAAGTTCCATTTCTATAGAACTGTATTTTTTAAGGCATTTATATGTCTAGGAGCAGGATATCTACATGTATTTGTTTATGCAAGGGAGTCCTGTAAGTTCCTTGTCAAAATCAGTTTAGTAGATTTTTCTGACCATGGTAACCGCGCTATATGGCTTCACTTTGAAAGATTTTGTTAAAAAAGTACCTTCAATGTTTTTATTCATTATATTTCATAACTAAAAATTTAGATCACATGCTCTTGTGAAATATCTTACATAGAGTTCTAAGATCTCATTTTGATACCTTTGGTCGATCAAAGATTATCTATTCAAATTTTACAGGATACATCCATCGCTCCCTATTAATCCCCATACCATCACACCTGTCCTATCTAAATGGCCATATCCTTTAATGTTCGATAACTCATTTTTAATGTTCGAAATTTTTATCTTGCTCCAGGTATAAAACCTTGGAATCAGATCTTACAGGTTAAGTTAAGCCTCAACTCAGTTGATTCACTCTAATAAATGAATTACTACTTACTAGTTCCAAAGTTCTTTGTACCAATTGAATTCCTCTTCGTTTGTGGGTAGACAGTAAATCACATACCATTGACATTCTGGAATAAAGTCATTTTCATTAATCATCATGTGTACAGATTTCGGTGCTACAAACAGATCCATTTTCGGGTGCAAACATGAATTAAATTGTACATCTGTGGACTTTTTGTTACGACGGGCAGTTAAGGCGGCATAACTTTTTGTTAGGACTGCCATACATAATTCTTGAGAACAGTTTTTATATTGGGTGTTATAAGTAATGATCGGCTACATTGTCCAGACCACCTTATACTTCCAGAGTTGAATAGCTACAACATTTATATAGTTCTAAATAATTTCTGTGAGATGGAAGTTGTTTGTTTTGAAAACAATTTCACACCTTGTTGGTTCCATGATTATTTGCCGTATATATAAGCAGCAATTAATTAATTACTTCAAAATTCTCCCAAACAATACTTCGTTATCAAAACAAACTATTTTGAGTGTTTACATACTGAAAGCAAATACCGTAATGCAGAAATTCACCTACACATATTCGATTTGTATAAAGAACTTGATTTATCCTCGGATGACGTAACTCTTTATTTGATTTGCATATCAGAAATTTTTTTATCACTTTAGATCTGAGTATGATAATTAATCTTGTATTTCATTAATTTCCTGGAGAACGTGACTAGAGATTTCATAAAATATCATCACTTTTGGTTATGAACAGTTAATTTTGATCGTGAGGGACTTTTGACGAATCCTTTTACTTATGACTAAACGAAATAAAGAGTTTTATTATGAAACATCTTGTGAATATTTTGTTTATCAACTATTTAAGCTTCAGTCAATTAATTGTAACTTGAAGTCCTAAGACTTACATAAAATTAGTTTTGGAAACAAAGTAAATTAACTTAAATTACTGGAAAATATCTCGATTTTCTGTTGTAAATGTTTTTGAATTCATACAATAAGGAAGATTATTCACATTAGACTTTTTAAAGTAGATATTTCACTTATGATAATAGGAACTGATTCATAAAGTGAAAGAAACAAATTAATAATATTTACCAAATCTTTTAATTCAGTGAGACAACATTTGAGACATAACAATAATCAAAGTAGCACAAGTAACTGAAATTATAATTCATCAAAAAATATTTCATGTCATTCATCAAGTTTATAAAGAGAAATTGTGCATTTGAAAACATAGGTAATATGTCACGATAGCACAACTATTTAGGAATTAGGAAAATAAACTCATTAAGATTAAACTTAAATATAAATGATAGCCATTATATAACAAAGAGACAAATAGAAGAATTTGTAATTAATTACTAAATTGCCAGAAAGGTAAAGCAAGCACGCTTATTTGATCTATATTTAATCCATATAAATAAAAATATAATTGTTTGCTTTATAATAAATACGTTTACGTATATATATATATATATATAGTTTAAACTTTTATAATGATTTTGCAGCCAAATCTCCTGGGGTGTTATTCTGTGAGATAATTATAAAATAAACACAATCAATCATTATGGGTGCTAATCTATTAAAAAGTTATTTTGATTTTAAACTGGTAATAACCAATGAAATTATATTTAAAACTCTCATAAATATATGAACTAAATATTATGTTTGATGCATTAATATTTTTTATTAATAATTTCTGGAAAAAATTCATATATAATAATTTAAGAAGTACTTAAATATATTTCAAGCGTAAATCTTTTAAAGAAAAAGGCAATATATATCCATTTAATGGAAACTTTCTGCAGATGTCATAAAAATTCGCATTACTTATAACATTCTCATTTCTAGATTATTAAAGTAAAATTTAAATGTGAATCAATATAATTTATTGAAGTAAATCATTAGTTTAAATCATTAGACAAAACTAATATTTTCATCTTTGATGAAAAACTTCTTCCGACAATTAATAACTTAATCCTCTTATCTTTCAAAACTACTCACGAAAAGACTATTAAATACACATTTTAAGAAAATTTCAACAGGGAAAGATTAACGAATTATTTCCCCTTTACTTTTTAGTGTTTCCTTAATTTGTGACAGGAAAAAAAAGGCTAAAAATGAGATCATTTTGTTGTTCTGAAATTAATTCAGTCCTTATTTTAGTGATATATGTGACATACTGTAAGACTTTGCTTGGATAATTTGGATGGGAAAAAATATTCGAGAAATGAGTAACATCTTTCTAATGAAAGCAAAATAAAATTTAACATTTTTTTTTTCTTATAAAAGAACCTTTAAGAAAGAAGGTATAAGACTCATAAAAGCTTCTTAAGTTGCAAATGTATGCTAATTTACAGTGATATAAGTCATTCTTAAAAGCTTTGTTATGGCTAAAAACTCTTTTGAGAAACTTTTTTTTATCTTCATAATACTATTTAATTGATTTTTTTAACCCCCGAAAAAACAGACTTTGATCATTTCATTTAGCTTTCTAATCTTTTTTTTCATAGAACAAAGTAGAAAATGTAATCTTTATACAGCTTTTTTTAATCTTATTTTTTCCCTTGATATATTTAGTTTCCTTTGGACAGTTAAGAAGGTGAATTCGTTGCTTTCTTTGTAGATCTTATTGACCCTTGGACCTGTATTCGTTTGCTGAATCGAATTTAATACAATTATATACACACATAATTATAACATTTTTATTCAAGGAATGCAATTAGAAAATAAAACGATTATTAATTAAGTTACATAGGATAATTTTGAATTGATTAATATACAAAATCCAGTCACTCAGTCAATAATAAAAATCTTTACTTTACTATTGCTTAAGCTATTAGGAACTTTTAATTATGAGTCATATCTTATGAGATATCACTTAAAAGTGAACTTCCTTTTAGGTAAGATGAGGCCTATTTGTAAAAGTTTTTTTTCATACTGTAATTAAAAAATCTCAATATATAACACATCAATCAATAACTCCCGAGACTAACCCAGAGATGGCGCTCGTAGTAAACCAGTAACCAGGTATTTCTAGAGTACTAACCTTTGCTTGAAACGTGTCAAAATTTTAAGTCGATCGGACCAGAAACAGCTGAGTTGTCGAGGTTAAAGTAAAGTCGTTTTGTAGTTTGTTTAAAAAATGGAAAAAACCGAGTTTCGTGTTCTGATAAAACATTGTTTTTTAATGGGTAAAAACACCGTGCAAGCAAAACAATGGATTGGAAAATGTTACCCGGACTCTTGTCCATCAAAAGCAACGATTTGTCGGTGGTTTGCCGAGTTTAAACGTGGTCGTACCGACGCAAATGACGCGGAACGCTCGGGTAGACCTGTGGAAGCCGTTACACCGGAAAATGTGAGTGAAGTGACAAAAATTATAATGGAAGATCGTAAAGTGAAGCTTCGTGATATTGCTGAGATGACACAGATATCATATGGAAGTGTATTTTCTATCCTTCATGAAAAATTGAGCATGAAAAAGATTTTTTCGAAGTGGGTGCCGCGATTGCTTTCGATGGAACAAAAACAGCAACGAGTCGATGGTTCAGAAAGCTGTTTATCGCTATTTACTCGCAACAAAAAAGATTTCTGCGAAAAAGGAAAAATTTTTGAAAAAGGCCCGGAAAACTGAGCAGTTATCACCCTAAAAGGTGATTAACAAAAGGTGTTATGTTGATGAATAAAAAAAGTTTGCAAAAAAAATGTTGTTTTCAATGTTAGTCTCGGGAGTTATTGGTTGATGTGTTACATATATACATATATATATATATATATATATATATATAAGCTGAAAATAATACACTTCTCTATTATAGCTGTCCTTCTATATTATTCCTTATGGGCACTTTCTATATTCATCATATCTGAAAAAGAAAAAAAAAATCGCAATATCAACACGATGTTGCTCGTCTCCAGATACAAAGCTCTGAACGCACTGTTGACATTCAGAAAACATCTGTAGAACACAGTACATAAGTTAAAGGATTATGTTTTTGGTATATGGAAATTACGACAATACTTATTGCAATATACAGTTGACTTGAAGCAATCGTATTATGCACTTTTGTTATAATTTCAAAAGGAACAAATGATGTTCAGGATCGCAATCTTATTCCTTAATATCCAGCTTCAATGAATTTTATTAGAAATTGGTGCACAATTTTTTGTGACCTCCGAAATCATAATTCGGTCGAGTTGATAAACTCGAGCCGTTTCGGTAAAGATTCCTTCGTTTAGATAAAACAGTTTAACAAATTCGGTTGTTTGTTTCAGTGTATCTTTCTGTTAACACGTTCGAACACCTGATTGAAGGATTACTTTGCAAATGGTGTTCTATGATTTATGCTTCAGATGTTTATCTTTATTAATTTTTCAAAGAAAGTCAACGCATGTGTTATCTGTGTTGTAATTGATCCTTTAAAGTATTCTTCTTTGTAAATGTTTGAATCCGGCATTTTTTGATATGCGTGAATCGTTCCTAATCCCTTTATAATTTTATGTGCAATGATGAATTTATATATATATATATATATTCTTTGACCAGATAATAACACCATTTCCCAGTTTTAACACAAATTGTTCATACCACGAATATTTTGTTTCACAGTTCATACAAATTCAAGAGTTCGTCCCCGGAACAAGATCCAAATCCGTTTATGCTGAGGCCTTCTGGATAAGTTTAGGATTACGGTTCAATTTCACCACAATAACTAAGAGATCAAAACTAAATAATTAGTAAAATAACCAATAATGAAATTAAAAATACTTATGAAAATCAGACAAATTTACTTACAAATAATCAAATTATCTAAAATTTGAAACCCTAAAAGCATAAATAATCATGACAAACTACATATGAATAATGCAGTTTAAAACAAGGCAAAGTAACTGAAAATCTAAAATTTAGAAAAAAAAACTGCATCTAAAACTGTAATATATAATGGAAATGAATAATATATGTTTATATCTATAATTACATTTAAATGTAGCACTTCTTTGAATTACATTATAAAGAAATGGTAATAATCCAAAAACAGAAATTCAAAAATTCAACTATTCGGAAAAAAAATAAGATAAACATAGTTAACATATTCAATTACACTTAAAAGTTCAAAGTACACTTAAATAATCATTTAAAATATTTTAACACCAATTAATTTTTTAACAAAAAATACTAATTAAAAAATAGTTAGAAAACAAAGCTAAGCAAAATAAAAACATAAATTACTTACCAACCACAAACAAAAATACAAACAATTAATCATCATTTTTATGAAATAGGGAAATATCACAAGCAGACTGAAATTTTTCGCATAATCCAAAACATCTTGATCATATAGCATTGTGAATAATGAAAAGAAAGACTAATAGTGTAAGAACTTCAAAACTTATTACCAACATGACATCTTTTTACAACCATGAATGAAATCAGGAATAAAGTAAAATACTTTTTATTTATTTTTTGAAAGAAAACTAAGAAAAATAGATTACATAAATGTACTTATCAAAAGGGTTTCAAAAATTATTGAGATTAAAGGACATTATTTAACATATTTAATACTTTGTAAATGGAAAATAACTGGGGAAAAAAGAAAAAACTGATGAAGAATAGATAGAAAACACATTAAAATGTTTCGCCATCTAGTAAGAAAAAAAAATTACTTATTTAAAAAAGCATGTAATAATAATAATTTTAAGAAACAGAGAAAAAGAGAGAGAAAGAGATACGGCCAAATGCAAAAATAATAACAATGAAAGGTAAAATTAAGCAAAATTAAAAATTAAAAATAATATTGAAGAAGAAGAATAAAATAAGAATAAATGAATATATAAAAAACAGAAAACAAAAAAGGGAAAATAGTAAACAAAAAAATACATAACTTTAAAGCTACATACCTATACTTACTTACACAGATACTGAGTAAATGAAATAGACCTATACATATAAATATATATATTTACACGAATACTTAATAAGCGAAACAAACATGTACAACATAGAAAGCTATACACCTTTATTAACATAGAAATTATAACTGTTTCTCTTGTCATAAATATTACTAATAATCTCATTGTTAACAATTTTTAAATTGATATCCAAGAAATATATTTTATTGTAAGTTACATTTGCTTTGATAAGATATTTGGATAGAAGAATAATTACAATATAATAACTCTCTCTATTCAAATTAATTTTTAAATCTATTAAATCACATCAATATATCTAAATAACTTGAAATTTGTATATATATATATATATATATATATATAAATGTGTGGGGGGAGGGCATATAGATACATACGAAGAAGCTCTTAAATGTGCACAGTAAAATTAAGTAGAATAAAATTTAAAAAATTACATATTTCTGAAAGCATTGAAATGTTTTTAAATCAAAGAAGTGTTTCAATTATTTAAAAAAGTTACTTAAAATTGAATACTTTACTATTATTATTATTATTATATTTCCTTTCATTTAAAAAAATGTCAAGTGTTTGAAAAGATTTTATAGTTATTAGTTGTTAAGACATTGCTTCAGATTTTTTAGTTTTGCATATACATTTTATCTTTGAACTTAGATTAAGGATTGTTAATCTGTAAACAAAGCAATAATTTAAAAAAAAAAACATAGGAAATAATCTCAATTTAATCACATAAAATAATTCCTGAAATTTTATTCTTTTGAAAATATTTTGTATTTAAAAATAATATTTCAGAAACTGAATATATCCTACAGCTATCATTAGCTTCCATCAACTGCATCTTTCGTACATTATGACATTCATAATTTATCTCAATAAACCAATACGCGTTATGAACACTGAAATAATAATTTCCTTTTTTAAAAAAAGATTCTGGTATTTTAAATGTTACCTTAAACTATAATCTATGACTTCCACTGCATGATTTAATTAACTCGTGTTTATTAACAATCTTTACTAATGTCAAAATTTATTTTTCTTATTGAGAGGCTCCGTTTCTTTCCTAGTATTGACTATACTTGAAATCATATTTAAGTTTAAAAGCCCGTTAATGAATACTCACGAGCACTTCAGTAACTGAAATAAAAAAAAAATTATTTCTGAAAATATATACTCGGAGATACAGAATCAGTGTCATGTTATTCAATGAAAAGTATCTTAAAATTAATAAACTTCATAGAAAATATTTAATATTTCACGTCTGGTTGATGAATTAACTTTACTTATTACATTTCAAAGCATTGAATTACTAGTACTAATCTTCATTAAAATGATGATTGAGGAAAGCATAGAAAAAATAGAGAATTTAAAAATAACTTTTATCAGGTAACACATACTATTAATTGCAATTTATTGCCCATTATTTACAGATGGGTAATCAGAATTATTAAAAATATGTTTATCTTTTCAAGTATAATTACTAAAACAGGCCATATTTTTGTTGCCAAACTTATGGAAAGTGTATTAGTTCCGAAAATAAAAGTCAAAACTTATTTATCCTCACTTAAGTTAAATTAGGTTTTAACTTTAGGTAAATTTAATTTTTCTGACACTTTAATTAGGAAAATCCAAGTTCAATGATATTAAAAGAATTATTTGATTTTCATTGAAACAAATATTTTTGAATGCTTGAATTTAAAATTATAAAATATGACATGATCACTTACATGTGAAAAATGTTTTCATCTTTTTTGGCTTACAATAGTAATTAGTTTCCTCTAATTCTTTCATATACGAATTAAAATAAATTATTTGCTAAATTCAGCTGAAGATCGTTATTTTCTATACGACAACATTTAATTCTTACGATAAATAAAAAATAATTATATTTTTCATAAAAATGTAGTCTATTGAATAAATAGTTTTTTTTAACTTTTATATTCTGGAAAATAAAAGTTTCGAGATTTTATTAAGAATAAATATATGTGTAATTTTAAACACACAAACACACAAGTTTGTAATATTGGAGGTATTATTTTGTTATTAGCCTAAGAAACTGTTATTATCCAATACAATTAAATTTTGTGACAATACTTCATAATCTTCAATTAAGGGTTGTCTCAGAAATGTACACATCTAGTTATGTACATATTCAAAAAATCAGCATAAGTACAATATGTCCATTAATGACTAAAATATGTGTGTTAAATTTTGTTATATTACTTCACAATTGTCAAATAAGCATCGTTTCAAAAAAGTAAACGTTGAGTTACGTACATATTCAAAACCCCAGCATGAGGAAAATGTGTTCCATTAACATTTCTTATTCGTGAAGTGTAAATTTGCTTGTACATAAGTATCAAGTTTTCCTTTTTATTATTCAAATACTCACCATTTGAATATTCAATGAATATTTTATTAATTTTTAAGTGTATTTTTTTAAATTCTGATTATTATATTTATTTTTTAAATTCTTTTCTCCAACTATATATTGATTTGAAGGTACTTTATATAATCCACACTATATATCTGTAACTGTATTTTTTCTGATAATAAGTATATAAAGTCAGTTTGCTGTTGTGAATTTAGTACATAATTACTTAGAATATTCAATGTAGTAAAAATGCATATTTTCTTTTATAATAAACTAAATATGTATGTTTTATGCTTCCTAACTTGATGATGCATGAGAAACATACTAAGATTTTGAGGCATCAATAATTTTTTAAAAGCGTCACTGTAAAAGAATAAAATATGTGAACATATGAATGATGATACTTTCATTTAAAAAGCAGTCACATACTCTTGGCTGGTGTGATACCACATTCATGTAGCGTAACTGTTTATTTTTTAAAACAAAATTTCATAATGTAAATTTTTAATAAGCATAATTCCTGCTTATGTTGTTTTGCATGTATACTTGCAATTGTAATAAATGAAGCACTGATTATTTACTGATCAATCATTATCTGGAAAATGTGAATTTCTGCACATATAATTAAGGATTTTAAAGAAACTCTAAGACAAAAGCTCTATTATTTTAAAGTAAATATTTTAGGAGTGCATTAGCTTACATATACATTCTTTTTGAAGCACACAAAGTTGAACTAAATATCAAATTCAAAACGTAGCAAGGACTTATTGAATGCCTATATTCGTAATAATTATTTTATAGTATAATTATTAAACTAAAGTAGCTGTTATTAAATGTAAAATAGGGAAAGTCATTAAAAGTTTCAAAACATTTCAAATAAAATTTCAATTTATTTTATACATTAATTCTTTTTGTACAGAAAATATTTCTATGAAATTTATACTTTATTAATACTCTATTATGAATTGCAGTTGAAATAAAACCTTAATAAATATATAAAATTACATATAAAACTTAATTGGTTAAAATATTAATTTTGTCCAAACTTTTTAGGAAATGCATTCATATTATGAACAAAGTATAGTATTTTATATAGAAATCCAAAGTTTTTTATCAATTGATAATTTTCTCTGTATGTATAGTATATATATATGTATGTGTGTGTGTGTGTGTGTGTCTAAACGTTACAATAATTCTTAAATTTCGAAAAAATATGAATGTGAATTTGTTCAAGCTAAGTTGAAGAAAATGATCTGTTGAAGATAAAATTTTGTATTTATACACAGGAAAAAAATACATTTCAATTGACGTCTTCATGTGTAAATTATTTTTACTAATAGGAGCACGAATAAATGTTGAAGATTGCTATTATAAATTTCCGTATCTCTGCCTCCTTAAGTCTAGCATAAATAGATTAATCAAATTTGTTGCCAGAATATGGCCATATAATTGATTATTTTAAGATGTCACATTGAATACGTAGCAAGGTTATTAATGTAAAGATTGTTTATTTTAGAATGTTTCATTCCAGTAATCATTTTTTTTTTCATTTCAGTAATACCTAACCATTCTTTTCTTCAATAAATCTCCTCAAGCACTATAAAAACTTTGGAGAATTTTCGTTGAAATAAAAAGAGAAGGAATGTTGTTTACTAATTCAACAGAACAAATAATTGCACAAAGACGACTCGTGGGCATGTGAAAGAAATGAAGAATCATTGGTGTGCTCGAATCCAGATCATCACGGAAACAAAATGATTATAATTATGTTTCAGATTGTGATCTTAAGACTGTATCAGAGTTTCAAAGTGCGGGAAACTTTGATCGACTATCAGTTTAAGACGATAGAAAGCCTCAACCACTAAGTTTGTTATCTGGTGATAACGACTTTAAATGCGGGACGTCAACGGAGCAACTGCGCCATAGAACTGGGCTCAGCACTCTGAGCCTCATAGGAGTATGGGCTTGAAGTAATGTTGCATACAAGATACTCAGTAATGTTGATCTCTTTAACACACTACTAGGTGTTTGAATTTCCTTCACCTCTACAAATGAACGTGTTCGTTTAACTCAAAGTTTGAAACATCAGTACCGGAGTTTGAGACAGTTTGGTGATGTAATGATCAATGAAAATTATGTCTTTATTTTGGACATTGATTCTCGTCATCTAATGATATGAGGAGAGTTTGAACTCATTTTAAAACAGGAAACTTAACTGCAAAAAATAAACATTTTTTTTTAAATGTCAAGGGAAATCTAAGTGTGAGCAGGCATTAAGCTGGGAAGTTGAACAGATATCCAGATATATGAAACGGAATCACAGATTTCTAAAAGATACTGATATGAAGTTCCAATCTTATATCGACCTCTTTTGAGGTTCTATCAGTTCTGACTTCATATTTATAAATAGTTATGCCCTATTTTGCAATCCAAGCTTGATCGACGACTTCTTGGAAGTGGTAAATGTCCAACTTATTCTGTGTCCTTCTCACTCGCTTGATCTGAATATTATGAAGCATGTGTGTTACATACTCGGGAAAAGGCTTGTAGCCTTTCCATACTCACTAAGTTGTGTTTCAGATCTGAAAAGAGCTTTTCTTGACATTTGAAACCCTTTGAGCGCACCACTCAATCCATATTGTCATAGTAGACACGGGAAAATCATATTATAGTATGCTTGGTAGTCAGAGGCAACAACACTCCTTACTACATCCCCTTTTATTTTATTTGCATGTTTTTCACTAAAGTATAGATTTTTATATGCCCAGATTTTTTAAACTTTTTTTTCGATAATAAGAATGATTATTATCGTTTTTAACATAGCATTTTTGTGTTATAACCGATTTACGCTCGCATTCAAAGGTTCCCGCCATTTTAACACAGATGTCCTTCCTTCTATAATCGCATAATCACCAATTATGCTTAACTTTTAACTTTTGAACATCAATATATATATATATATATATATATATATATATACATACATATATATAGGGGGGTATGTCATGGAGTAAAAATTTGAAGAGGGAAGTGTTGACTCAATGGGTAACTTTTTATCTTTTTATCACTGAATCAAGTTTTAATTTACGAGATCCTACACCAATAGCCCTCGTACAGCTTCGAAATGCTACGTTTATACGAAATCAACACATTTTCTAAATAAGAAGTAAATTCAAAGATGAGATACAGAGCATTCTAGTTAAGCAAATAAAGATGACCGAAACCATTTTAGTGAAAGTTCTGTACAAAAAAGAAAATTTTGCAAATTTTTGAATTGATAAATGAAGCCCTATAGAATGTTCAATTTTAGGAATCTTAGAGAATAAAACTAATACATATGCTGCACCTAAAGTCAGAGTATAGATTATTAAAGTTTTTTAATTAATTAGTATAAAACCTATTTAATGATTAAATTGAATGTATTTATGATTTAAAAAATGAATTATAGTCAAAAGTGTATTAAATAAAGGTTGTGCTATATGGGAATTTTTGTTAAAGTTTGTTTATGAAACGAAAGGAATACGTACAGTTTTCTTTGCAAACCTACATTAACGATAGAGTATTGGATATAAGATATACAGTACTTAATCATTGCTAATCCAATTTTATGACTATAATTTACTAATATAAAAAAATGAAATTCGTGAAGGGCTATTATTAACAGATTTTATGTAACTGACATCTTTCCTCACAGATTATTTTTGACTGTTCTTATTCCAGTTATGAATTACCTAACATTAAATAACGTGATATTATCTTTTAATGACAAATAACTCTTTATATATTGTGATGGGATAATCACATATTTTCCATTTAAATTAGAAATTACTATTAACCTTTTTTTTTAATTTATTTCATTAAAGAAGTTTCTTAATTATGTCAGCATATTTAATTATTTATATAATAATTTATTTATATAATAATCATCAATTTATTTAAAAAAACATTTAAAAATAACATGTTTACAAATAAATATACTTGTATGCAAAGAAAGAAAATAAACACATGGAAATACAAATAAATTTTTATAATTGCATTTGCATACAAATAACAGGAAAAGTATAAAATGATTATAATTTCAAAACTATTGTTCACGATTATGACTGTTATTTGCACATTAAATATTACAATAAGTAATAAATTAAACATTTCATACAATATATGCTATAATGCATGATTTTGTAATGATATAGATATGAGGTTTGTTCAATATAGCTAAAGAAAAACATAGGAAAGCAAATCATTTCTGGTAGATTTTCTTAATTTTTAAATTTTTTTATTTCAAATCCAAACACATTTCCGAGCGTTTCTGTAATATTTAAAGCCATTTAAAAATGATAATTTAAGAAGGTTTGAATAATAGGCATCTATTTGGTCAATGACCTCTTTATACGATTTGAACCGTTGTCCACCGAGTAATTTTTAGTATGAAAATAAATCAATGTCACTGTGGTCAAAATACGGTGAATATGGTAGTAATAATTTTAAATTTAATTGCATGATTTTAGCCATCGAAACGACAAAGGTGTTCTCCCGAACCTCACCTCGCTGGCCAATTTCGCCATCTTTACTTTCTTAGGAGCCCGTTCGCCACCAAATTATCACTGTCTTGACTGTTCCTTGGTCTCAGGAGTGTACCAGTGTACTTGTATTCACGTTTTGTTCACAGTTATGTACGCAGAAGCTCATCATAATAGAGAGGAAAAAAACAATGAAATAACCGCAGAGTTTGCCACATGATTGCGTTTAATTTCCTCTAAGAGCAAATGCGGCACCCATCTTGCCAAGATTTTTATCATAACTAATGTTTCATGCCCAAATGAAAACACTGTTCCTTGTGATAGGCCAGTAGCCAAAACTATTTTGCGCACTTTGAATCGTCGATATTTAAATACCATATTGCTGATTTTGTCAATATATCTTGGAGTACTTACTCGTACTAGACGTTCAGAACCACGTTCATGTTTAGTGAATGTATGATTAAGTTTAAACTCATTTACCGAGTTGTAAACAGTTGCAAACACTAGAGAAAATGTGAAATGAAATTCACTCAACTTAGCCTTGATTAATTTCGATGTCAATCCTTTTAAATATAAGAGTTTAATCACCATTTGAAACTCAATTTTTCCATTTTTCTAAGTAAACAAAAGGTTCTTGCTTCAGTTGATAACAATATTTGAATCACGTGAAGGAAAAAAACTGAGACTTAGTAAAAACTGAGTATGGAAATAAATGATTATATTATTAAGTCATTAGTATCTCAGTATAACTGAACTGTCTAGTGATTCAGACCATTAAACCTTATTAAAAACAAACCATTTTCAAAGCTACGAGCGGAAAAATTATTTAACGACTCTAGTAAGAAGTGATATATAGTCTTAATATTAATCTGTAATATATATTTCTTCAATATTTTCCCTGTAAATGCGTCACAGCTTTGAAGTTTCATGATGGTGATAACTACAATATTCAATTGTAGAAGTTTTGATAACTAGGTAAAAAGAAATTTAAAATTCCTGTGACATTTCAGAGACATGGTTGTTCATTCATGACAAATAGAATACGTAAGATATATTGAAATAAAACTAAGATATAAGATTAATTATGGAACATTACTAAAATTAATAAAACCAATTCTGGGAAATAATTTCTAACTTTTCCGTACAAATTAACAAATTAATAGAAATTTTATTACAAATATAGTTTTAATCCGGAAAGCCTGCTAAATTTTAAAGTACTGGCTTTTAATCAAATATTAAATAAAATTTTAGAGCGTTTTGACTATCGTTCACTCTATATAGTTTTACTTATTGTTTAAACATATAGTTTTACTTATTGTTTAAACATATAGTTTTACTCATTGTATTTAAAATTGTTATGAATAAATGTCTGTTCTTTTTCACCTTATGTATTGTAAGTCTTAATGTTTTATATAATATTGCATAATATTTAAACAAAAAAATAGTATTCTAAGTAATTATATTGTATACAATATAAATGTATTTCAGGAAATACTACATTCAACCAATGAGAATTTGTAATGAATAATACATATTTTAGACCATTATTTACTATGAAATTAGGTCGTTAAAAATTTCTGTCTATGAAAAACGTCTTAGTTTTAGTTAATTGAGAACCTATTCACTATATTTATAAGAATCTATTTAATTCAATCAATTTCTGTTCATCCGAATATAAATAGATTAAATCAGATATTATTTACCACTAGAAAATTAATATTTAAACAAAACTAAATGCTTAATATTATTTTAAAATGGTACAGAAATTCAGAACTCGAAATATTATTTCGTTAATATTAAATATTTTAAAAGATGAAATATTCTTTACTGTGATCTAAAATCTGCAACACGACATATATTTCTCTAGAGATCTAGCGTGTGAATTAGAAAATTTAAATTAATCAATCCTTAAGTGTATCCATCTTCTTTACAAGTAAATGAAAATTACGTTTCAATTTAACTCACATATTTTTTTTTTTCGAATCCCTCTCCCGAATGAGATAATTCCTATGGTTTGGTTAAAGTTCAAATTTAACATGTTGTCTTCATACTGATCTCTCTTATAATTATTATAAAATGACAAACACTACGTACATTTTCCTCTGCAGTTTGATTTCTCTTGAGTGTAAGCTAGAAGGATCCAATACCATCTTTGCTTTTCAACTCTAATAATACTTATTAATAATAATTATGCTATCATTAGTAGAGGTGCTGAAGCTATGAACCATCTTAGAAGCTTCCGTGTCCTTACTAATACCCATTTAAGTACTACAGTTAACGATTCCCGGTATGTCAGAGTTTAGTTAGCCTAAGACACCTTAAAGTAAAGGTAATCATTTTATTTATAAAAATGTTTCATAAGTTATACACAATTTTTAATGATTTATATCGAAATATTTTGGTTGGATCCATCAGTTGTAAACTCTGGAATATTTTTTAGATATATATTTGATGAATTCTTTGAGATATTACCATGATTCTACAGATTCACGATTTCTTAGTAAGCCATCAAGACTATAATATGTCAACTGACCTAAACAGTGCAGTGTTCGAATTATTTGTCTCAAAACAAATATCATCGCCTATAACCAGTACTCAAAAGGCTGAGCACTGACGAAATCATGCGCCGCGTTGAAGTTTTCCTTTTTTCCCCCAATAAACGTATTTCACCGACTTCACTGTCACGTTATTCAACCCTCTAAAGATACGTTCCCCTTCTATGTTATATCTATACCTGTAAGATCTGAGCAAACTTATATCGAATACCATAACAAAATTCAGCGTAAGTTAATTTTTAGGCATTCGGCGAAAGATTCGTTTTTCATTAAAATGTATTAACAAATCATAATCTTACCACTTTTTACACCTAAAATTATAAAAAAAATATTTTAAATCCTGTTCCCGTAATTACTTCTCAAGAAAGAAAGTAAGTTGCTCGAAGCCCTCCCCCTCACACCGACATTTAAAATAGTGTAAAAGAAAATTTTGACATAGATTTTTGCACTTTCGAAATTATACTCCGGCTAAGTGAAGTTCATATTTGCTCGAAAAGTTTAAAAGAATCTTAGCTATTAGTCTTTTCTACTTTGTTAATGACTCAGATCACTTGCTGTGTCACGAGCACAAGCTATGAACCTTAATTGGAGAATATCTATAAGTTTTAACTTATTAAAATATGTTTTACTAAACAACTTTTATTATTATTTTTATGCGGTAGTTATGATCAATGAATAATCAAATTTCACATAAATTCTTATTCTAATCTGAAGATCGGACTTTCACTTTCTGTTGCACATAGTTAAGCAATTTCAAGTCCAAATCATTACGGAGAGATAAACCTTAGCTCCACTCTAGTCAAGTCTTACCTGGTGATTAAACCATTTGATTTTTTTTAATCCTACAATAAAATATCTATAAAATACCTATAATAACGTTACAGCGTTACCTTGTAATGCCCGATTATGAATTTGATTACAAAATCCATCAAATAATATTTTTTTTAACTATCACATGAATTAAAACAATTTTACTAATAAAAATTATTTTTAAATAATTAATTTTATTCTTATTATTTTTAAACATCTTCATTGAATGAAGTGTTTTTATTTAGGTTTTTAGGTACATATATTACTTCTTTTTCTCTCTTACAAATCATTTGAAATGATTTTGATGAACTTTACTCATCCATTGTACAGTTTGGCTAATTAACCCCTTGCCAGTGTCGCCCGAATCCAGTACGTGAAGAATTTGTGGTAGCCGAACTGACTTCGGGCAGGAGAAAAATTAACGTTTCTATTTTATGAAACCCGACCTGAGTTCGTTTCTACTTTAGAATACTTAATCCACTATTTTCCTAATAGATGGCATTAGTGGTCCTAGTTTTTCACCGATTACGACTTCAGTCGAGGGAGGGAAGATGTAGATGCTGTCAGATAAATTAAGACACACTTGGATTGATAAACAAAGGCAGAGTTTAGCTTTCTCAATTAGTTTAAGTTGTTTTCAGTGAGTTTTTTTGCAAATAATTTTTGTTTTTTACAATGTCTGTTTCAGACACCGATGTGGAGTACAGTTTAGCTATTTTTAATTAATTAGATATTAATTTTCATTAATTAATTAATTAATTTTTAATTAACGGGAATATTTAAAACTTTATTTTTGTAATAAAAAACAATTTTCTAACTTTTATAATAATACAAAGAACAAAATTAAACAGTCAAAAAAAATTTCCATTTTTGGTCCATTTTTCTGAAATATATGTCACAGTTAAGGGGTTAATTCAGCTTTAGTAATGAAATCGAGTGTTCTAAGATGCGGTAGATTGTTACAAGGATATTACAATAAGTTGATGTAACGGAGTTTCTGTGGATTACGAGATCTCACTTCGTCAAATTCTCTAGGTGAGAACAAAAAAATAAAACGAATATTGCAGATAAGGATCTCCATCGAGTTCTGAAGCCAAGAAAATAATTATATGACGTGAAAGCTTTTAATACAGGGTTATTCAAACTAGATCAGCCGATTTTAAAATTCCTTCTTTTCAAACCCAAACAACACATAATTAAAGGTAATATAATAATACTAATAATACAATAGAAAAATATATAAATGTGATATTGTGATGACTGGGTGTTTCTTAGGTGCTATAGTTTGTGAGATATGGATCTGTAGTCATTCGATTCGCGTGAATTTCTTACAAAGTACAGTATTAATACACCTACGCCTTAGAATATATCTTCAAATTGAGAGCAGAGAATGTATTTTTAAAGGGAAAAGTTAAGAATATACCATCTTGATATTATGCGTGTAACTAAAGGAATTTATTTTTATATTTGTAAAAAAAAACTTCCGGGTTTTCTTTAGTATTAATATATTACCATTCTATACTGCTTATTTATAAAAATACAGCATTTTGTGGTCAGATGATTAATATGAAATAACTCTGCATACATTTTCATCAAAACATTCAAATTCAAAAATAACTTTTCGTAGATTTTATTGTAAAAATTGTATTGCATTTGTTTTTCTACGTGAATATCTTATAAATGTTAGTACAATTCAGTTCCAGATAAATGAATAGTAGAGCATTGTAAATAAAGCTAACAAATTTATCTTTTTAAAGGTAATTCAAATTTGATTGTATGAGTGTGTTTAAGTGTGTGTGTATCATGAGTCCCATAATTGAAATCATAGAGCAAATAAACTTTCTTAAAAAAATAGTATTTCTTACTATACATGTTTATTCGATTGTTTTTATACAATGGATGAAGAGAACATTTCGTAATGTATATTATTTATTTTAGTTATTAAAATAAATTCGTTGAAAGTAATTTTAAATACATATGATAGGATAAATAGGATGTTAGGAGAGGGGGGTGCCAGCTCAGGTGTCGTCCTCGTCACTTGACCGTGGTTCAAAATTACGAGATCCGTCGCCAACAGCCCTCGTGTTGCTTCTAGTGCGAAGTTAATAAAAACTAAACTAAACTAATATATATATATATATATATATATATAACGTAATTTAAAGGGCCATATTTCCCTAGGATATGCAATTCCCTTGCAGTTTTGAATTGCAATAAAAAGCCTTGTACATGGGTCAACAATTATTAAAAGAACCGATCAACCAAAACATCGATTAATAAAAACCAACTTCCTGGTAAAAGTGTGCTCAAAATAAAGTTTTTCCAAAACTTTATTTACTTTTCCTAATGAAATAAATGCAGTTTCAGTATTTTGTAAAGTGAAGATGAACTTGTTGTTTAACAAAAACTTCTTTTCTTAGATATAATAAAATTGTGCTAGTCTTAAAATTTATTTTTGAACGATTTTTCCAAAAACTTCTTTTCTTAGATATAATAAAATTGTACTAGTCTTAAAATTTATTTTTGAATGATTTTTCCAAAATCATAATTTTTCTTTAAAGAAAGATTATAATTTAATGTAAAGATTTAAGATCATCTGGACATTCACTGGAAAATAAAACAGTGAATTCAAGACGCTTTCTTTTTTGAGAATTATTGTCTTAAAAGTATTCGTAAAGCTCAAATGTTTTTTACTCAAAAAGATCTGTTAATCACTTGATTTTACTATTAAAATATATTTTTTAGTTAAAAAGGTTTTCTTTCATTTTAATTGAATATGAACATAATTTTTGAAATATATTTGTATTTAGTTACTACTTTTAGATTTAATATTCAATAAATATACCAGATACCTTACTCCTCATACATAAAGTAATGCCCAAAACATAATGAACCAAATTCTCAATGATATTACTGTGTTTTCTTTGGAAAAAGTCAAAGATTATTGGAAGTTCATAAATTTTAATGTTTTTGTTTTGTTTTTTTTTTGTTTTGTTTTGTTTCCCTATAGAAGCTAATTCCGAAAAATTTAGGTATTACTTAGAGAAAAATATTTTTGGTTCACTACATGCATAGGTACCTTTTATAGAAGCAAAGAAATTTGGAACCATATTGTGCAACAGTTTTCTTTAAAAAAATGCACCAAATGCAAATATTCATTCAACTAAAACCAATTCCTTATTCAACTAAAAGGGGGAAAATATATTAAGAAAGAAATTACTGTTATACATCTACAGAATTGAAGGAAATATTATTATGCACACATAAAATCTAAGTACTACTAATAATATGAAAAAAAATATGTCTCAAAAAATGATCTTAGATTTATTTTTCCACAATTCCTTGGATGCATCGGTCAATTAAAACGACAAATGCATAGATTACCTGAAATAAAATCTTGAAGTAATATCCTTATTATAATATTTTACTAAAACATTTATTTTTAACTGGAATACTTAGATACTTTCTTAAAAATATCTCTTAGTTGTATAACAGTACATTTTCTTAAAATGTTAAATGTTTAATATAAGAACGTTAAATTTTTAATTGCAACACCAAATGAAATTTCAATAATTGTGGAAAACCATTTCAGCTATTAAATAGAAACTCCAGAACGTAATTATTTATCTTTTTAATATGCATCCTTAGTGAAAGAAAGTATTTGAAATCAAAGAAAACTTTGGTGAAAGCTTTAGGCTTTAGTGTTTTTTGTTAAGTAAATAAGTGGAATCATCATTATTTAGAAGTTATTCAAATGTATTATATCTATCATCATTGATAATTATTCAACAGCAATAAATTCTTCACTTCTTTTGGTCCAGATAATTTAATGGAGGTTTTTTATTTCTAATTTTATTATTTAAGTACAAAATTATTTAAATAAAGCAACTTTTTGCGTTAGTTGTTTAATTTTACAGATTTTTTTTAGAAGAAGTGAGTGCTTAAAATCTGACACTGTCTTTGTAACTAATTATAGACTACAGGTAACTTCGATAGATGGTTAAAACATTATTATGAACACCCATGGGATTTTACATTTGATACAGTTTTGAATTTTCATTACTTAAAAGGATAAGAAATTTTACAAGATGATTATTCTTACCACAATTTAAAGTAATTAAGTTAGCTAATTAATTTTGTAACAAATATATATTGCATGATTTTGCTTGCAACTTTAAAAATGATTTTTATCTTGTAAAGAACAATTCGAACAAAAAGCGAAATGCAGACTTCATCAAACAATTTATTAATTATTAATTTATTTATTTATCCCCTTCATTTCATAATATTATTCTTTATTTTAATACATATCAAAGAAATTCACTCTCTTAAAAGGTGAATTAATAAAGAAACAGAGATTAAAGATTTATATGACAACAATTTATGGAAAAAAACATATAGTTTTAAACTTTATGGAAAATTCTAAAACATAAAATATTATGAATGAGATTTGATTACATTAATTTTTTATTTAAAAGCAGGAGAAATAAACTTTTTATCTCTATTCATGCTAAAAACAAGTGAGAAGTAAACATAGAAGCAAAACATGCTCCTGGGAACTTGTGATAAATGTACAACCTTCAAGAGTGACAAACAAAATCTGTTAGTAATCATCAAAGTCTTCCGGGATTTGGGTTGTCGGGTCCAGGTTTTACAACTGGATTTCAGGGAAGTGTTCTTTCTTTTAGATACACTTTAAGGCTCGCTGATGTGGGTTTTCAAGAAAAGCTTTCTTTTCTTGCAATCATTTCTTGCTACCATTATTTAGTTCTTTTTTTAAGTATTGGCAGAAAGCAAGATTAGTTTATCATCCTGTTTGTGGCCTCAGCAGGTTGGATTACGGCTTGCCAAACTGATAATAGATGATGCTTTGCAGATATTATAGTTTTGAGATATTTATATTTTGCTAGGTATCTCTCTTACTTCAGTACAATGTAATAAAAAAGTAATTTTTCTTCTGATTTACTTAGAGAAAAAGAAATGAACAGCAATAAATAGCCAGCAAATAAAAAATAAGGGAAAATAGATACGTTGCGAAGAACAAAATTTTGTTATAGCATGATAAAATCACAAAATTCATATGTAACAATAAAAAAAGTGTTTTATTCATAATAGGAATTTATTTTAACAATTAAATTATTAATTTAAAACAATTTACTTAATATGTTTTCAACTTCTTATTTTTTATTTTGTAGCTATGTTGAGGAACTTCAAAATAAAACTATAAATTCATAAATTGTTAAGTGTTCATAAACGAAACCAGAGAAGTAAGGTAAATAGTAACTCTAACACAGATAAGCAACATTTTTAATAAATCGCAGACCATCTACTTACATCTGACAATATAGTTTGACAAAGAAATGAGAATTAATGAACTTATATATATATATATATATATATATATATATTTACATAGGTTCCATTAGTTTTAATATATTTATTTTATTTTGTGTAGGTCTTTTTCAGTATTTCAGATAATTCGTATATATATATATATATATATCTGTAGTTTTATGTATATGTTTTAATGCCTTTGTTTAATTGAAATATTTTAAAAATTAATCTTAAGAGCGGTTTATTATTATGGTGCAAGAAATTAAACAGTACTAACACCAGAAGTTGTAGTAAATTATGATTCAACACACACAAAATATAATTCAATTAAAATAGCTTTAAATGTGCAAAAAGGGAATAACGTTTCATTTCCTCCGCAAAATGAATAAGTTACATTTATAGCAATATTTCTCTGTTTCTGTAAAGTGTGGAAGCTAGCTTCTAAAAATTTAAACAAGACCAGAATATTTATATCAATAAACTTATATTTCAGAAAAAATTCGATTCAAACAAAAAATATGGAGACCCAAAAAAGATCCATACAGGCGAAAGTTCGAGTTCGTTTAAAAAGCGAGTTAAAACTATGCAATTTATTTCATAATTAAGATTTGCTGAAACTTCTTTTAAAGAAGAACAATCGATTTCATGTCAAAACTAGTTTTGAAAAAACCGCTTTCCCATATACCAAGGAAAGCAACTCAATTTTCGCCTTAAGTGAGTAGTGTCATAAAGAAGCATTAAATGGCATAGGTTTGTAAAAAAAAGCTATTGATTCTTAACTCGATTACCGGTGCAATTTATTCATAACTTTTTTTTTACATTTCGCCTCGATTAACGTTGATTAAGAGAGGAAGTTAAAATCCTATTTTTTTTTATTTCATTGGCAGTAAAATAAAATGAATACTTTTGGTGACATTTAATATGTTTTATAAGCAATAAAAATGATTTGCTTCCTAAATTTATTTCAAGCTAATAACCTATCATGAAACTAATTTGCAGTTGTGATAACTGAACATAAATTATGTTAAAAAATCATATAAAAGAAGGGTGAGCTATTTAAAAATGTAATATTTTCTTTAAAAAAGTGTGCAAAAATTAAATTTAGTTAGTGAAATCCGAGGTTTTGTATTGAGTTAGTATATGACCAATATTGAATCTATTTACCATTGAAATGTATACATAATTAATTAGTTTTTAAGGACTAAAACAAGAAATGTAGGTTAAAAAGTTTATTAAATTTTCCTTTTCCAAATATGGAAAAAAATTTAGTAGAAAATTTCTATGATATATCAATGTATTTTAATACATATAAATACTATTTCAATGGATATTTCTAGATTAAATACTTAGAAACTCACATAAATACTTTAATAAGTAATTTTATTACTAAGAATTGAATTGTTTCATTTTTGGTTTTACTAAACTATTTTGGGTAAACAATCGATATATTTTTTAGCAAAAAGGTTTCTGTAAATTTTAGAAAAGAAGAATAAATAAAAATAAATATTTTAGATTAAAAATACTACAAATAAAATTTATCGTTATACAAAAATGTAAATATAACTATAGTAAAATTCTGTAAAGATATATAAAATTCAATTTTATGGTGCAAAAAAAGAAATAATTAAAATCGTGGACACTAACTATAAATAAAATTTTCAAAATACGAAAAAACATAAGACAATATTTACGGTAAGAGTATAAAACAGACTCACGCATTCATAAATTTTAAATAATATTTTGAGTACTATTGTTTATTCTTCATTATGATACAATTATTATTTCTTAAAAATTACTCTAAGTGTTTGAATTTGTATTGCACTTCCTTTTCTTGAATTTCCTTTCATTTAAAATGGACGAAAACTTTTTCGTATGTAAAGGAAGTGTAAATTTCAGTATAATTCAAAGAAAAAAAACTTTTTTAGCAGAACAAATTTCTTAGGATCGAAAATACAATAAACAAAATGCTATTAGTGTTTTAAAGTGTTTTAATGAAATTATCATTTTCGAAGTATACTTCAGGTTAGCTTTATATTACATACTAAAAAAATTTCATACTAATCAATCTAATTTATTTTCAGAAAATATTTATACAAATAAAAGTTTAGAAAGATTTTGCAGTTTTTACATTTTATACTCAATTAGAATTTATTATTGAACGTATACATTCCAAAAATTATGATGTATAAATTCCTTTATTTTCTAATTAAATTAATTATTTAGAAAACGGATTGAACAATTATGTACAAAAAATCAAATCATACAAATAAAAAAAAATTTGATTGATTTTATTGAATGTATAATGTTAGAATTAAATTAATTTCAATAAATTTAAGTTAAGATATTTCATTTCGGAAAATATATTCAAAATTCGTCAAGAAAACTTTCGAACGTATATTTAATTGCTATATCTTTGCGATATATAACAAATATTATAAGTGTTTTATACATTAAATTCTTTTTCTAATTTGATGATGTTTTGATAATACAATAATCTTTATTTATTTCAATGAAATTAAACATTTCAAAAAACTTTAAAAGTTGAAAATGATTTCTTTTTTTAATTTTGGCATCTATTATCATCAACATTGTGATTGCTTAAGTTCAAGTAGAAAATTTATACTTAATAATCAAAGTTTAACTCTGACTTTAAGCATGTTTTCTCAGACGAGACTTTGAATTGTCTTCGAACTATTGAAAATTGAGCTGAATCAAAATATTCTAAGTATCTAACATAAATTTTAAAAATTACTAATGCTTATAAAACTAAAAAAATTACGTTCCAAAAGTCATGAAGTTTCCACCTTATTTCTAAAATTAGAATTGTGCTAGATATAGCAGTTTTCATTGCAAAAACTCCTTTTATCCACAGAAAAAACTACAACAAAATCTTATTTATAAATATGTTAGTGCTTTGGGTGATGTTAAATTCTTCTATTTCATTGGCCGTTGTTGTTTTTTTCTGGTGTGTACAAATCACATACCCACACACTTCATTAGACTGCTGTTGAAATTTTGCAGCTTTAACGCCTTTCTAATGTAAAAAATTAGTCACACCGTATATTTCACAATCGGAGGCATTTTCAAATGTATGGGAACTTTTAAATGCGCACAAATAGACGTACATTGAACAAATGTTTCTATGTTGGAATCTGCGATAAATATATGTGATCAATGCACGTGCATGAATTAGCAACAGTGGTGCTGCTGCTGCTGCTATATTTAAAAATGGTAATTATGTATAAAACACCCCTAGTATAAGCTTCATTTTCTAGAATGGAAAAAGTTGACAGAAATTCTTTTTAATTCATGTGAATTTGAAAAACTTAGAATACATTAACTATGTACATTTATTGAAACTTAAACTGTTAACTTTAAGTGCGGGAATCCAATTTGATATATTAGGCAACAAATGTTTCCTTTCCCTCTTTAAATTTTTACCCTTTTCTTGTTTATATGTTACACGGGTTGATTTTTCATTTCTTTAAAAAAGAACTTTAAAACTACTGTTATATACATAATAAGTAATTTTTGTGAATAACTGTTTTTAGCGAGAGGTAAATATTTATAATACTTTACCTCTCGGGAAAAACAAAAATATTCTTAAAAACATCCTAATTTTGTAATAAATATAAAGTTGTTAAAATCATTTTTATTTCACTGGAATAAATAAATTTTCTCATGATCATATCCTTCTCTAAGCGCTTCTAAATATTTTATATATATTTACTTATTAAAAATCACACTTCTTTATTTGATTACGCATTTAATTTTAGGCATATTTGGTCTTTTAAGATTATTATTTAACCATACTATAGATAAATTGTAGCCTGATAACTCTAACCGTTTGTTCTTGAAGGTTTTTATGAAAACACTTAAGACGTTACTGATGGCCGGGAAAATTTAAATTAGGTTTTCTTATTATTCAATGACAACATTTCATTTCCATGGAAACGAAAAATACTTTTGTGATTATCTCATTATCTTTAGATCGTTAAGTGGGTTAATAACCTTTAAGTAGTTACGTACTAAGTAGAAATGTTTTAATATCAACGCGAAAAAATAAGATTGCGCAGAATTTTAATTAAATCCAAATAAGAGTGAGTATACTCTTTTTTTCTACCTATTACTTAAAATGACAGTTCACTCAAATTATGTTGTTTGTTTAGTAAGAGATGGGTTCCTCTATATTTTTACTTAACCCTTTGACAGTTAAGAGATTTGACATTTTTCGCTCTCTCTCATTACACGCAGGGCTACAAAATGTTAACCTCTTTTGAAGTGATATAGATAAATATCATGTTTTCAAAAAATAGTCCTATAATAATTATTTGCAATACATTAACGAAGTAATTACAACAGTTATCACAAAAACTTACAAACAATTC
>BMAW01100977.1:0-14873 GCA_019974015.1 Nephila pilipes | reverse complement strand
TATATATATATATATATATATATATATATATATATATATATATATATCGTGAGTTTTCCCTCCCCACATGCTTTAGATTTTATTAATGTTGTGACAAGTTATTTTAATTCTTTTAGAAATTAAATAATTTAAAAATATATAACTTCAATACTGTGCATTTCCATTGCCTTGAAAAATATTGATGCAAATCAAACTCCTATTTTCGTGGCGATCACAGATACAGAAAAAGCCTTTTTAATATAACATTAAAAATCCACAACTTTTAATGCAAATGTCTTTGATAAAGGCTTCAAACGATTCAAATCCCCATCAAGTAATTTTTTTAAAAAAAAAACCCGGATGATTGTATAATATTACTTGTTCGGATTATCGGAAATTTTGAGCAGACGATAATGAGTAACGCACATCAAGGCAAGCGTTGGGTGGTAATATTGCCACTCATTTCAATTTAAATTTTGTACCACCAAAGCGAAGTCAAAAGAAGAATTGGCACAAAGGTATGATATCAAAATATATATCCAACAAATAGATTTATTATTAAAACGCAATAGAATCAAATTTGACCAGCACTCAGTATCTACCTTTATAATAAAAATTCTTAGTATAAGGGTTGTCCAAATGAAAAGTGGGCACGTGTGATAGCTTGATAAGAACAGCAATGACACCAGCGCCATCATTCAGGGTTATAAGAGGACGTTCGGGGAGTGTGCATAGCTGGTAAACCTGTTCCATTGTGAGCATTTAAAAAGAATGTTAACTCGCACCGAAGATGGATACTTCCAGAAAAGAACAGCTCTCAGTAGAACGATTTTTTGCAGAAGAGGAGTGTCATACGGACATTTATCGTCGAATGTTTATGGTGAGCTCTGATCAGGTCGAAAAATCGGTGTAAACGTTATTTTGAAGGATAATATCAACATTGGATCTGTCAAGACCAGGACATACACTATGATATATATATGAATTCGTTGCTGCAACTGATGAAATGATTTGAGATAATCGAAGAGTTGCGACTCGTGGCATCAGAACAGCACAGTGTCTAAGTAAAGAAACGGCGCAATCAATCGTCCATCAACATCTGAAAGTACAGTAAAGTCAGTGCGCATTGACACCGAAACACCTTACCCCTGCTTACAAGAAGCAAACATTTGATCCGTTTTGACGAACATACAACATTATTTAAACGTATTGTTGCGGGCGACGAATATTATACGGGAGACGAATTTATTTGAATAATATCTGGGAGAAATTATTGAGTTAAATACAGCATTAATTAAGAATCTTTGACTATTTAAAACGTTGAGCTAATAAACAGAGTTCCAATCTTAAAAAATTGCTTTAAAATGTATCAAACATATACTCACTGTTGTTTTTGTTGTCATAGCTCTTAAAATGCCATCTAATGATAATTGTAAAAGATGAGATGCCCAGCGTATTTCAGCATCGCTGCCGATTTCGACGCCCTCTTGACCATGTTTTAACTGTAAAAAAAAAAAAAAAAACGAAAGAGCCATTTATTTCGAAAAGGGAAATAAAGTAATGAAAACAGGAATCGTAAGATCTATTATTCGAATTATATGTATTTTAAGATCTAATATTTTCAATTTAGGAACTATATAAAGTGATTGATGTATAAGTTAATTGTGTACAAGAGTATCTTATACAAAATGTTTTTTTACACCTGTGATATGATTTCAGTGGTTGCTTTTTTTGTCTATTGTATGAAAAAATTCCACTTAAAAGGACTGATGTGTGAAAAAATTCTACATCGATAAATATTAAAATTAATTTTAAAAAAAACGAAATACGTTTACAAATATTTTAGACAATATGTGTAAAAGTTGTACCGCAATTTTCACAAAACAAATTTTTCAACATTAAATGCAATAAAAAAATGACATTATAAACATTTAACATTTCACTGAATGGTACAAAAAAGTTTTTAAATTGCAGAAAACAATTTTAGAAAAAAAGGAAAAACGTTTTTTCCCCACAAATGTTTCAAATTTAGAAAAGAGAGAGATAATGTTTTTGTCATCACTTAAAAAGTGGACGTGTTTTTAAAACAGTTAAAATAGTAATAAAATCTTGTTTTAATAATAAAACGTGGAAAAATGTTCTTGTTTTTTTTCCTACTTATTCTAAAAATGCTTCCTGAAATTCGTATAAAATGAGTTTTAAAAGTCAAAAGTTGCACTAAAACCTCAAAAATGGGGAAGATAAGTAACAACATACGAGTAGTAAATGAAAGTCGTAAATGTTTGTTTACACATGTCTGTGAGACATTTTTGAAGAAATGGGTCGATTGAAGAAAAAATACATTCATCTCTGTGTATGGATGCGTATGTATTTATTCCAACCGAAGACATTTTGTGTATTTGTGTGAGTATATACATATAATTTGATGAACTTTCTGTGTTATTTGACCATTTGATGAAATTTTCTGCCTGTTTGATTCCGTATGTACGTACTATTATTTGAAATTTTCAGCGCACGTGTTCATGTGTATATATACGTAATTTGATGAAATTTTCTAAAATGTGTTGTTTTAAATCAAGTATAATTAAATCTTACAGATCAAAATATTTAAAATTCATTTATTTTCTAAAATTAACGAAACAGTTCTTTTATAAGCGTAATATGTTGCGAAAAGAAATATATATATATATATATATATTTTCTTCAGTAATTCAGATATTAGAAGCTAATTATTATTACTGAAAAACGTAATCAGACCTTCTATTTTTATATTATTCTCGTGATCATAAAAGACAGTAACAAAAAAAAAACATTTATAATGTAAATTATATATAGTTTAATACAATACCCAAAAATATTAAAAGCATTCGGAAGTATAAAATATAAGAAAAACAAATTTGCCCTAAACTCGCTTAAAGTTGATTAATTATAACACACAAACACTCACTTTCAAATTATTAAATATATTTTAAAACGTTTTTATGTATTTCATTTGGTGTGTGTGTGTGTCATCAAATTTTCGATCGTTAATTTAACCAACTTTCCATCAAGTTGGAGCTCTGAAACTTTGGGAATCGTTCTTCCTCGCCTAACAATGCAATATTTAGACATTTGCGACAAGTTCTAACTAATATTTTCTTTAATAATGCAGTTTAGCCCAACCACTTGGCTCAATTTCAAAAATTGGCTCCAAACGGCGATTTTTTTTTTTTTTTGGCTGAACGTTAAGTCCGTAAAACGGACCAGGATAGCCACATTTGGCAAAATACTGCCAAATAATTCTTGTCGCCAAGGGTGGTTGGGTTAAACTGCATTCCAACCATTTAATTTACCGGATAAATTAATTAATTTTAGTTAGTTTTAACGTTTTTATGTATTTCGCTTGGTGTGTGTCTATCTGTGTGTGTATCAGTGTGTCATCAAATTTTCCATCATTAATTTAACCAACTTCCCATCAAGCTAGAGCTCCGTTCTTACTTCCCTAACAATGCGATATTTAGATATTTGCGACCAGTTTTAACTAATATTTCAATAATTTTCTTTAATAAACTTTGCCACCCTATAAAAACGTTGGTTTTTTTTATCTCGAATTATTATTTCTGAATGAACCTTGGTAGCGAATAAACAGCCACTTATGTACCTTACTCACTGATGCGAAATTGGAAAAAAAAATGAAAATTTAACATTTGTTTACAGAATATATTTTGTTTCAATTTGCGGACAAATAACCACAGGACTGATCCGAATGTTTTATTTGCCTGTTGCGATAAACAGGTGGAAAGTTTCCGCAAAAGCAATGTTATTTATTTTGTATTCCAAGATGTATAACTCATGGTAAACAGTAATTTAAACTGTGTTTATCAACATGAGAGAATTCTATTTATCCAGTTTTTCACTTATAACATTTTTAAGAATACAAGGGACTTCAAAAAATTTATCGCGTATCCTTTTTATCTTTCGATAGAAGTTTGGAATAACTTTATGCGATTTTACCTGTGTTAGCGTTATTTTACGCATATAACCATTCAAACTTATGAGTATTTATCCTCCAGCAAGTAAACCGATATGAATGAAATTTAAATAAAAATCTGTTTAAGTTTACATTTTCTCGCTTGTTTAAATAAGAAGTAACTTGTATAAATATTTACAGCATCCATAAAAAAGATTTTCGCCGCCGTTTCGATAGGATATTTTTCATTTTGAAATCGTTCTTGACTCAAAAATTTCTAACGAGAATTTTCTTCACTCTCGTGCGGCCCATGAGCTATTGACAATGGACTGCGCAATTTTAAACCACACTGAAGAGAACGAGGATGGCACCTCAGTTCACTCTCCTAACTTCCACTCCACACTAACTTTGATTACTTGGAGTCACGGCACATTTAACATGCCTGAGCACCGGAACACGTCTTCAATGGGACCAGGACTCAAACCTTTGAATCGATGGAAACAACGCCGACCACGAACTTGCGACCACGACACTACAGCTGTCCCATTTGAGTGATGGAATGTTAGTTATTTACAGGGGCGAACCGAGGGGGCACGAAGAACCTCGAGTTTTTCAGTGTATGTACTTATATGTAGGAATATAAAAAAAGGAACTTTGTTTCTGGGAGTATATTCACATATAAATGAGGCGTGTATGTGTTTAAAAGTTGGCGTTAGAAGCGCTGCTGCTATTCTTTTACATAAGAAGTTAAAACTAGCACAAAACAGTTTTAGCTAATTTCGTTCATAAAGAAGTTAAAAACAGTTTTTTAACACCAAAAATTGTAGATTAATAAATTTTTTTTAATTAATTTCTGCTGGATGTAAATTGTTTTTCTTTTAGTCTTAAGATTTTATTCCCTAAATCATTGTGACTATTTAATTTTAATCACACAAATGTTCATTTCATAATTGTATTGACAGTTTGTATGGTTATCCTTACAATAAAAGGGGTCTCTAGGAGATTTTCGCCCCGGGCCTGGATAACTGTAGGTCTGCCACTGGTTAGTTCATTAAGTTTTGTTGCGAATTGTAGCTTAAAAACTAGAATTAATTACTTCGTTACAAAAGATAGATAAGGCACATTTCGAACTTTAAAAAGTCTCTTAGAATTTTAAACATAAAACATCAAAGAACTACGTTTTTATATAAAAAAAATAATCTGGAAGTCCAAAAAAAATTGATAAGAAATACTCACTAAACAGTGAAGTAAAAAACAAATTTTAGACACTGCTGAAGTACTCACTTGTTTTCTGTGAAAATAGATGTTTCCTAAATGAAGTACGGAAGCTAGAATCCTGAAAATAGTGTCTTGTTCTTCTGAAGTGAAACTGAGAACTTGCATGGCTGCTAATAACGCTCTGAAGTCCTCAGCGTCATCCTTTGATTTGATCTTGAAGCATCCTCCCTAATAAAAGGAGGGGGGAATCGAAAAAAACAAATGTTCAAATCCTTTTTTTTGATCGGTACAATGCTTTCACAGAACAAGATAAAGAAAACAAATTTTATTTTATCTTTTTTAAAGTACTTTATCTTTGCCGTAATTCACATAGATTCTAATTTAAGAAATTCAAAAGGTTCAGATTTCAATTAAAAATATTCAATTAAATATATTAGCAAGCGATTGCTTCTATAAATGGTTTTTATGTGTTGGCAATAATATAAAAGATTAAAATTAAATATCTAATTTATATAAAAAAAATATTATTAACTCGAACACAATGAATTTAATATAATTTTTAATGACACCGTGCAAGCAAAAATAAAAAATGATGAATCCTGTGTAGTGAATAATATAATTTCATTTTTAAAAAAATCGTAAGATTTTTAAATTTTACATTCTAGTTTTTCTTCATTTACTATTTTTTTTTCTTCAGATAAATCAATTGAAAATCGTTTTTTAAGTTTTACTGATATCTTAACGTCAGTTAGAAAATAAATTGAAAAGATTTACTTTTCTTTTAAAATCTTGGCTCAAAACAAGTACATGAAATTCTGATTAGTTTTTCCGAAATCCGAAGTTTACACGTGTTCAAAACCAATTCGATAACAAATTTAATTCAAACTTATTGAAACTTGATAGAGAAAAGGGTGATTTTCTTAAACTAAAATTATATCCAGACATCAATCGTTTTAAAAACTAATACCGTAACACAAATAACGTAAATTTATCATACCAAAAGAAAAAAAAAAAGCAAAGTTGTCACATTTATGAATTAGTTGATGCAATATGACTCATTGTTGATACAGATTAGTTATATATATATATATATAAAGAAGCAACACAAGGGCTATTGGCGACGGACCTAGTAATTTTGAGCTTCGGTTAAATGAGGAGGGTAACACCTGAGCTGGAACCCTCGCGCCTAACTTCCCCATCACGCCAACGGGTGGACTTTGAACCTCTACCAGATTTAACGCGAATAATCCTTGACGGTCATTTGCTGCGTCAGGGCTCGAACCCACAACTCGACGGAAACAATGACCAGGACAACTCAGTTATTGCGGCTTGTACTTTAACGGAAACATATCCTTAAAGTTTGCCCGTGGTGTGGTGTAAAAGCTTGGAAATGTGGAGTACTACCTCAGATGTCCATGATGAGGAAGGAACAGAATTTTATTCAAATATCATTGACTTCACGACAGACTTAACGTGCATCATCCCCGGCTACACGACAGGTCTTTACTGGCATCAAGGCTCGAACCTATGACTCGACGAAAAAAGCCAGTCGCTAGTCCGCGACCAGGACCATTAGGCTACCGCGGCCGGTAAAATAAGGAGCCAATAGGGTACTTAGGGATCAGGATTCCTTACTTACTTAAAGATGGTAAAACCCTGAAGGATCAATTTTTAATATGACAACGTTCATTCAAAAATATTTTTAAACGTTTCCAGACAGGTAAAAATAATTCCCACTCAAAACAAATTTCTGATTTTTTGAGAAACCTTTCACGAATATACAACTAGTTTTATTATCCCCGAGGGGTGCCTTAAAATCCAACATGTAGGAATCGGTGGGCTCCCGTTTTAAAGCCAGTTTATGGCGAGGAGTCATTTTGGTTATACTTTATAAATTGTCTAATTTTATGCTATTTTGAACATGACAATATTCAAAAATTAAAAAAAATAAAAAAAAAAAAAAAAAAAAAAAAAAAATTCTCAATCAGGTATAAAAAACTTCCATTCATTATAATTTAATTGGGAAAACACACACACATTTCTCGTAAACAATAAATATTTCCCAATGAATTTTTAAAAGATATAATTACGTTCAAGCAAATGTAATAAGAAAACCTAATAGAAAAAATATTTCATCTATCATTTTTAATTTTTACTCCCATTTTTGAAGGAAATAACAATTGAATAACACAACACAAAAAAAGAAGGAATGGAAAGGAAAATATTGTTCCTTTCATCATTCTTAATTTTCACTATTTCTTTTTCTCCTCTTTACATAAAACTTTCTCACTCTATTCACATTTAACAATAGAATAAACCTGTTCCATATTTTTTTTTGACGCCAAATAAATTTTAATGGATACATTTTCCTATGTGTTTTGGATGGCTTCTTGAAAAGTTGTGATGTACTTACACAAGTGTAAAAATAAAATATCGAAGCCGTAACACATCACCACGGTTCCCAACTCTCACCTGATTGAGATAAAAGTAGTTGTCCGCAGTTTGCAGTCCGTATTTCTCTTTCTCGGTGTCTGCCAGACCACTCAGCATTTCGTAGAAGACGTGATAGTTACGTTCGTCCGAGGCCTGAAACAGTTCCACACCATTAGACATGTCAGCGAGATAACTTCTTTAACTACTTCCTGTGAGGAAGTGCTTATTCAGGAAAACAAGAAGGTGCTACTCTACCTGTGTGACTATTCTTGATTTTTCCAGCAAGTACTCGGTACTTCTGGCTCCTGTTATGACGCCACTGCAAGAGGAAAAAGGATGCAGTTATTGAAAGTGTTAAGTTAGAAAACAGAACATGAATATGGATTCCTACAGAATAGATAACATACAGTTGGTTGAAAAGTAATGTCTGCATAGCTATTCTTTAAATTTAAACTGAAAATTATGTCTGAAAATAACAAGTGTCATATGTATAATTAATTCACTTGTTTTTTTTGTTCTCGCGTGTCGATGGTATTTTGAGTATTAAAAAAGATAATATGAAGATGTGGTTGAAGTAGAAAAGCATCATTGCATCAGATAGTTAACTTTGACCATGTAACGGGTCTATCAGCGACCTTGTCACTTATAGTCCTCTTAGGGAATTTGCACTCCTCAACAGTTATTTGTATCAGAGGACTTCCTCCGAAGAAGAGAACGGAAACATGTAAATTAAGACTACTATGTGTATATATAGTGTAAGCTTTCAAGAGAGAAGGCGGAGCCAAAGGGGGGGGGGATTGAGAGGAAGAAAGAGATATGATAGATTTCTAGTTGAATTGTTCTGATTGTTCTGTAGATTTGTAGCTTGATTAATAAACTAGATGTTTTAGAAATGTCGACCCTTCCTTCCCATCCTTACGTACCGTCCGACCAAATATTCTCACAACCACTTTCATCTCTTCCCAAAGATGGAAGAGCTCTTTAAGCAGCATCAATAATGTTCTGACGACGAAATAAAAGCTTCCATCAAAATCTGACGCCGACAACATCCACGGGAATTCTTCTCCGACAAATGTGGTTGTCACTGTTCATTCAAGTCGCACTCAGAAGCAACGCTTCTCGTAATTTTGAACCTCGGTCAAGTTACGAGAACGACACTTTAGCTGGCACTTCCCTCTATTCAGTGCTAATGGGAGGACTTGGGCCTTCAGCAGATTTACCAAGCATCAGCCCTGCTACACAGCGGATCTTTAGTGGTATCAGGGCTCGAACCAAGACTAGAGGGAAACAACGCCCGCTCGACAATCGTAGTCATTCTTTTCCGTCGAATATGCCCGACAAGTCAATCATTGGCGCATGTGCGTGGAAAGAGATGGGGACTATATCGAAAAATGAATAATGTACCACATTAAGTATATATAGTTTTCGGGTTCAGCAAGAAATGTGAAAATCGGTTTGATTGATTAATTGTTAAATAACGGCGGACTCAGAGGCAGTACAAGGTCTATAGGCGTGGAACTTGTATAATTTTGAAAAAGTATAAAATAAAACAAATGCAGAGAAATAAAATAAAAGTTAAAGCAAATAAAAGAGTAGCAAAACAAACCAAAGGGTTATGGCCATGGAGACATTTCTTCATTTGCAAAATAACAGTAGATAATTTTAACACATTGATCAGTTACATATTTTTCCATAATTAAAGAACTAAACTTAAAATTGCCAGATTCTGAAAATAATCATATGCATACAAAAATTATTAACATTTTAAATTGTGGAGTTACTTTTTATCCCTTCCTGTATGATATAATTAGCTGAATCCTAACACAACATGGGTGCTTTCAATGTTCGAAATGACCGCTTTCCATATTTGGAAGAAGAATTCAAAATCATTTTATTTGAAGACATAAATATTGTGACTCTATACATAAAGGTATTTTCCTTCGAGAGTAATTCACGTTCTATCTGAAACTTAAACATACTGGCCAGTTGCTCAGGATGTAATGCAACTTTAACCTTGCATTTTTCTAAACATTCATCAATAATTGTTATAAGTCTGCAATTACTTCGTTCCATCTTCATTGACGTAAGTTGATCACGTGACATAACACAGGTGCCTTTATATATCCCATACCAAGCACATAAAATTGATTTTAAGACGCTTCAAATGGCGAGTTGCTCTACTTTCGAGATTTATTGTACAAAATACTCGAAACAACGATTTGTTTTTCTTTTTGTTGGAAGAAACGTGATCTTCCAATTCAGTGTCACGTGTCTGACAATCTCTAATTGAAAGTCATATGTGCAGCGATTCTTCCATTTACTCGTAAAATCAGTTCCACAAAATTATCGGTTAAATATGAATTATTACGATTAATACGGTTGATACAAAATAACTCATATGAACTGTAGAACTAACATACAGCTTATTAAAATTTAATTTACCCAAGTATATTGTTAATATTGGTATAAATTATTGACACAGAGATAACCTAAACATACTAAATGCCATTAACCGTACATCAACTATTATCTGTTCATAGAACTGTACTAAATCAATGCGAGTTCCAAGGATTTTATGAAAAATGAAATCAGTTTGACAAAATAACTAAAGTGATATTAACAATTACAGCTAGAATTTACCACTGTAAGAGGCTGAATCAGAAAATAATAATACAATTCTGACAGAATTCGATTGTCGAATTATAATTTTTAAACAGTTTTTTAACACAGTACGGTTAGGAAAAAAAATACGTTTTAATATAGAAAATTATTTCTTTCAAACAAGCGCAATTAACAATGGTATGAAAAATACAAAATTAATTTACTACGAAACGATATTTTGAGAAAGTTATTAATTGAATATTTCAACAGCAAGTAAATATTTATTTTGTTTATTTATAAGGATAATTTTACACAAAAGCTGAAACACTATTTATTAAATGAAAATTTTCTTATAGTTGATAATAATTATCGATAGACCTAATCTATTTATGATGCTACAAATGCTCAAAAAGGGAAGAAATAGTTATAACAAAGGTGAATTTTAAAAAGAAGGAAGAAAAAAGTAATAAATAAATAAATAACGAAGTACTTGAGGAAACTAATAGCGCAATTAAAAAAAAGAATAACAAAATATATTCAAAATTAGAATAAAAATTCTGCAATTTATTCTATTTGATAACTTGACAGTCAGTTTTAACAATGTTGATGAATAAAAATAGTTTCTGCATTAACACTTTCAATAAAAAACAAAAATTCATTTTTAATTCCCATTAATTTTTTGTTTAAAAAAAAAAAAAAAAAAAAAAAAAAAAGAACATTATTTATAAATTTTTGGTTAATAACTAAATAGAAAAAGAATTAGATAAGCTACACATATTTATCAAATCAGCAACATTACCATTTTTGACACGCAAATATTAAGTAAACATTTCGCCCTATATTTTGCAAAGAAAACAATATCTAATTTTATTTCAGATAACAAAGATAATGAAATGCTTTAAATTTTGCATTTTTTATTTTATTTTGCAATTAAAAAGGCGTGTTCCGTTGATTCCATAAATGTATTATTTATGAGAATTTGATAAATAGGTAAACGAACGACAGAAAATCGAACTTTTAAATTGTAAACAGACGTACCACGTCATAGCGGAAAAAACCTGTCTTTGCTTTTCTTCTCAAATGTTTTTTTTTTTTTTTTTTAAAATTTTTTGTACATTTTTTAAAAAATTTTTGTACACTTTTCTCAAAATCTACTTTATCCATATTGCTAATAGTTTGCGTATTATGAAATGAAGATATTTTCTATGAAGTGAACATATTTTTGCCTAAAATATACTCACACATTTTAAGTAATCCGCAATATTTGTATAAACTAATTTGTAGGGAAAATTGAATCATAAAATTTTTAAAATTTTAGATTTAATTTTTTTAAAATTATAATTACGTTTATTGTATAAAATGCTATGTTTATAAGCACTCTACAAATTTTTAAAGTCATGAAAGCAGTTGAATTTTTATAAGATGTACCTAAAGGTAAGTACGCGACTTACAAATGAAAATTCAACTCATGATTATTAATTGATCATACAAAATTATTTATACTATAAATGTAATTTTCTTTACATAAACAGATACATATTTATTCAAATACCTCAACGTTAAAATATTACCTCAATTGCTTTTAATATTAAATAGTAAGGGTTATTTAAATTTGGAATGAAATAAGCTCATTTTTTTTGTCAATGACATCCGATTTACCTTAAGATATTTCCTTAAATACGTGCAAATTTTTTTAAAAAAATAATGAATCAGACTTACTCTTTGAAGTGCACTTCCATGTACTTTCCAAATCTGCTGGAATTATCATTCCTCACCGTCTTCGCGTTTCCGAAAGACTCCAACAAAGGATTGGCTTCTAGGATTTGTTCTGTTATGAGGTTGCTCGGGGACTTGTTCACGGCGGCCAAATACTGCATTATTAGTTTGGTACTTTCCGTTTTGCCTGCTCCACTCTCGCCGCTGCAACAAATTGACCTCATTAGATCGGAAGCAAGGATAACACCAATTAACGGCCGAGCGGTCGTGTTTGAGTGATGTTAATTAACCTTCTGTTTTAAAAGTTACAAGATCATCCCGCTGCAGCACGTATAAATAGGCATGGCACGAGTAGGGTTCAATGATGGTTACGGGTTTGTGTACTTTGCAGGTTAAAATTAACAGATTTTACCTAATACTCGCTAATTTTTCGATGAGATACAATCTGAAGGAAGTAGACCGTTTCCTGCCAATTTGGGTGATGGTATTTGCTGATCATTACACTGTACTCAAAGATTGACATCGGAATTTGAGAAAATGAAGTGAAAAGTATGAATGGAGACGGAGAAAAACAAAACATCCGAATATGTGTTTTGAATTAATGTGCTTGGATGGCGGATAAATTTAGAAGGTATTTTTGAAATGGTACTTTTGAAAAGTACAAGCATTTTTTTTTTCGAACGATAAACTGGTGGCACTTACGAAGCGGTATCAGAAAGCAAGATTCATTAATTTTTATCATAATTATTATAATCAAGAATTTTGACTATAAAATGAAGAAAGTTTAACATATATGAAGGTGTCTTTTACCTTACTTTTATACATTGTTTTACCTTTTTTTTTTTTCGTACCGGCAGGTCATGGAATCAAAGCATTGTTAAGCAAAAATATATGTTCTGATAATGAAGCTAATTAGACTGTTCGAACGTCATCATTCGAGACAAAAACGTCGTCCTTTAATAGAGTATTAAGCTTGGGGAATAAATTCAAGTCAGAAAGGACTATACGGAGTATGACAGAATTTCCCAGTACTAAGAATCCAAAAGGTTTCCTGTCACAATGGCCTTGGCGTTATTATGCAACTGCAGAACTCATTGGGACAGTAAACCAGGTCTTTCTGCAACGAATATCCTTCTTAAGCTACTCATAACACCAGTACCGTATACAGTAGTAATTTCACGATATATTTTTCAGAGGCTGGCATCCCTTTAGCTAAATAATACAATTATTGTTCCAATTTCTTCCTTGGGATATTTGCTACATCTGTTCACATTTTAAAAGGATGCCAAATGCGTATGTGTTAAAATAAGAAACTTTACTTTCTGATATACTCGCGTATTTCGCTTGCTGAAATATTTCACAACTAAATATCCTAGTGAGGATTTCAACCTTATCTAAAAAAGTATTTAAAATAAACGTATGTTGGAAATTGTCCTTTAAAAATAATTTTTTCGTGGTTAGATTTGATTAAATTTATTAAAACCTTTCACCGAGATGTTGGAGAGTCATAAAGGAATACATTTTACTAATTTCCGGATCAATTTATTTGGATTTAATGAACAGAAAGTTTCACTTTTGAATACAATAAAACATTTTTTCATTTATTTTAGTATTTGTAAGACTTGCCTTTTACCTGAGCGGAAAGGATCAAAATTATTAGAATTAAATAAAATAGATGTGTTAACATTTTCTCATTTGAAATAAATACTATGCTTTTGATATAAATTATCTGAAAATATTACAGTCGTATAGCAGTTGTTCCTCCAAATGAATGATTAAAATAGATTTTACACAGCTTTAAAGTTGCGAAATTGAATAACTTTGAATAGCCAAAAATTTTAAAATTTCGGGATCCCGAACTTTTGTTACCTAACAGGTCACCTATTCAGCTTTCAGTTCAGAACGCATGATGAATTTACTGGTTTTAAGAAAAATAAAGTTCTTTTCAAGCCAAAAGAATTATGTTCACATATTTCAATGAACCCTAAGAAGTGGATATCGTATTACTGGATAAACTGTTTAAGTGTATAAGTTATTTAGAAGTCACTTTTAGTTTTCATAAATATTAATTCTGGGGGAAAAAACTACATTAAATGGATACCACTTAAGTGGATCATCCACTTAACTTAATATTTTTACTGAGTCCTGAAACTTCAAATAAAACAACTCTAAAATGTAAAAAAAATCTTAATAAGCGAGTACTAGACTAATGTTCACTATCTACTTACTTATCCATCTATTTCTGTAATAAGTAAACTCTTATTTATTTTGGGTCATCAATGTTGACTCGAATCGACGTCATGTTTGGCTCAATATTTATTATATAAGGACTTGACCTCTTGGCAACTAACTCAAGGTCAAGATAAGACTATTATAAGGCTCAAGGTTTACTAAATACTAGGTTAAGATATTACTATTTTTTAGATAAAATAATTTTAAAATTGAAGCTCAAGACAGAGAACAAAATAAAGTTTAATAGAATTATATGATACACGCAGTAAAACCAATGCCATGTAAGAAATTAAAAATATTTAGTAGAGGAATTTCTCCAATCAAGTCAATTAGAAAAAGATTATATGATTTAAAATATCTAAAACGAACAAAGTTAAAAGTAGAGCCTTTAATCAAGATGTGTCTCACTGTCAAGTAATGATTACATATAGGGGACATTTCTCCCAGAAAAATGTATCTATGTATCAATCTCGTGTGTCTGATACGTAGATGTGTTGAAAAATGTATTGTCTTCTGTTTGAAAATGGATTCCAATCAGATATCATAGGTCTTACACGATTAAGTTTACTGTTTATCTCCAGATTCCATTGATCGCGTTAGTAAGTCATGGACAGGCGATTTAATAAATTTCACTGTGTCGCGATATGGAATGGTGGGAACAAAGGGGGGAAAAAGGTAAATATTGATCATGCCCACCCGGGGGGGGGTAGCTAAAATACGCTGAGGTATCCCGGATGTTTTTCTC
>BMAW01100973.1:41807-70320 GCA_019974015.1 Nephila pilipes | reverse complement strand
GATGTAAACAGAACTATTACGCTTATTCTAATTAAATGTTTATTTTCGACTAATCTGTTGTTATTTATGAACTAGTTGATTATAAACAAACCTTATATATAGAAATAAACCTTAAGTTGAATGTCTAGAAAAATATATGAACTCCATAAAACTACATATGCTCATATTTATAGTTCTTCTAAATGCTACTAGAATATTACACGAGCTTTTAAATGTTATTAGAACATGAGTTTTAAAATATAATTGTAGCTTGCATTTGAAAATAGGAAACTTACCTTGATGAAACATCACGTAGAAAGTCGATTGGTGCATTGAAGCAATAACTTTAATGGATTTGGTCTGGGAACGAGCTATAATCTCGTACAATTTAAGCGAATAAAATCGATTTTAAATCCTTTTGAAGTAGTGCTCATAAGAAATTGCATAAGTGCCTCCTGCTCTACTTATAAGACGCTTTTTTTTTTTTTTTTTTGTTTAAAGAAAATTTCTCATCACACCGACAAATTCTGTTTCCCTTAGGAAAGTGATTTAGTCAATAAATTCTACTTTACGGATATAACAAAATAGGAAGTATAAGTAATGAATAGTAATTTCCCACGTGCACTTCAAAACTAATACTTTTGCTTTTAGATGAACATAGTCTGGATAATAGAGGTCTAAAAATTCATAACAATTACAAATAAAGTGACTTAAGAACTTGGAAAAAGGGAGCAAAAACTCACAAATAACATAAGAAGTATGGATTTTCATAAAATAGTAAATAGTCTATTAGTATGATTATAATCATCTACTTTATTTTACTTACAGTAACACGCAAAATTTGCGAGTATAAAATGGCTAGCTAATAATAATGCTTACATTCAATATTTAATAAGTACATTTCAATGGATTCTCAAAAGTAATTATGAACCTAAACAATGAACTAAAAACGGCTATAATGACAAAAATTATCGGTTAAAGTCGGGAATAGGGTTTCCCCTAGGCGATTGTCGACGAAACTTGGCAACTTCCTAGATAGGTCGCCAAACGTGCATGATTTAAGCATTAAGTATTCTTAAGGTTATCATAACAAATTGCCACATTTAAATTATTATCGCCTCCAAAAGTCGCCAATGCTCCCTAAAAGTCACCAATCGCCTGAGGAAAATCCTATTCCCGACTTTAACCAAATTATCTATAAAAGAGGTGTCTGTGCGTGTTATAACTCCTCAGATCCTTCCTCCTTGGTGAAAGTTTCTTTCCCGCCAAATTTCTAACCCAAAAACTTTCACTTCTTATTAGTATAGTGTTGAAGGTGACACATTAGATTCTGAATTGAATGTAGTAGGGAGTTGCCAGCCTTCATAATACCGGCAAGAACCAATTGTCCGTGTTTTTTTATTAAATATGTAATCAATTTTACTTCTTATGTTAAATCTTGTGTGATCATTGAAATCTTCAACCATGATTATTAATGAACAAGAATTAGAATTACACTGAGTTTGAAAAATATAATAGTACGAGTACTTATAAGAAAGAGATGTGATAGTATTCGGTTGGATGAACAACTTATTCTATGGATTCTGAGATTCTTCAAAACTGATTAAGAGCCAAAAATGATTTAAAAATGAAAAATGGATATTATGATGAAAGAAAATCATAAAATGTATAGCGTGTCCGAGAATTTTCACAATACAGAAGAATGTTAATATATATTACCTAGTAGAATAATTCTTTCCACAGAAACTAGAGTCGCAGTCCAATCACAAAGGCACTGTATGACTGTGTTGCAACCCTATGTTCTGCGACACAGAGAATGACATGCATTATCACTCTTTTTATTTATTCCAAGAACTGTGGATAGTCTACATCCATCCTCAACTAATTGAGAAACCACGAAAAGGAGTTATGAACAAATGTAATGTTTAGAAAGAAAACGATTTCAGCAAAATTGATACCTGATGATGAATTTATACAAAATTCAAGATAATATGAGCAAAGTCTTAATAAATATAATATGAGCAAAGTCTCAGTATATAATAAAGTACAATACAAAAATAATGAAAACTTATTTACCTCTTTGGATTGAAAATATTCTATAAGGCATTGAAAAAAGGTTTTTAACTTATAATTAATATTAGATACCATAGTAATCAAGAAATCCTGGTGTCGAGCTCTTGGACGGCGTGGTTTCCTTCGATTCTGGATTCGGATCCTGATACTATTAAAGCCAGTCAAGATGTGGAGTGTACCTGTCGAGATTCAAAGTTGCCACGTTGGTGTCGAAATTCCGCGAATATTTAACCGAACTTCGATGATCGTGGTTCAAAATTAAGTGATCGGTTATCAGTCGCCTTCGTAAGTGCTACATTAATAAACATTCAATCGTTATATCAACAAACATTAAAGAAGAGAATACAAATACGAAAAGTAATTTCCGCTGCAAACTTTTTTCGTATTAATGTCATCTTGTGACTTCATTATCTTATTGATAACAGTCTATTTTGATATTGATCAGTTCTATTCGTATCATTCGATTTTATATGTGTTGTTAGACTCTCTCACATATTTATTGCTTCATTTAATATGATATTTATCTTATGCTATTAATTTTACTTCTAATTCACGCATCCCGATGTTATGTTATGCAAGCAGATTAAGAAATGAAATAAACTGAATTTTCTAGATTTATGTATTACAGGCAAAGTAGTAAGTAGGAGATATTATTACACTTTATTTTACAGTAGATGATGTAAGTTTATAATGAGAAACGTCGAGTTTATATTCAGATATAAACAATAAATCTCTCTCCACCTTTTGATTGCAAGAGTTACATTAATTTACCGCTCTATTTGATTATTTGTCCTTTTTATCAGAAACTTGCTTTTGTTACATCTCTAAAGTCTGTATAGTTTATAATATAATTTATTCAAGTAAAAAGAATTATATATTAGTACCTCCTACTAAGGGACACCCACCGGGACAGACATTCTATCCCTGATGTAGAGATGTCCCTTAAAAAGTGGTAAATACATGTACTGTTCAAAGAGACAGGGGCTAATAGATTGTCCCTTAAAGATAAATGTTTCTCAGTCGTAGGTGTCCCTTATACGAGGTATTACAGGTACTTTTTAAGGTATCATATGTACTTTTTTAGTTCCTAGATATTGTCTAATAGAGTTGGCTTTCATAATTCTGGACGCATTGAAATCAATCCAAGGAACAATCGGATTCTACAGAATGAAAACTTTATGTAATTTTAAATATTTTTACGTACATTTTCTTTATGTATTTTATATGATTTTTTTCTTAATGCATTTCTGAATTTTATAACTTTTTTACTAAAAGTTTTTTTTTTAACTTTTTATATTTTTATGTATTTTTTAACTTTATTTACTTTTGCATTTTAAATTCCCCCCCCCCAGCTTTATGTACTTTTTTCATCACAAAATTATGCATTAAAATTGGGACATTTTTCTACTTGAAAATATATTGGGCAATGGGCTTTATCATTAGACGGAAGCCGCATTTAAATTAATGCATTTCGATTCAAGGAATAACGTCTTGAAGAGTTTTGTAATAAAATTGATTTGAACTTAATTAAATGACATTATTAATGTCAAGTACCGACAGTCCGACTAACGTTTAATTAGTAAGAAATAAAAAAATTGGTTAACGTTCAGTAATTCAATTCTTGTCATTAAATTGCGGAATCTGATTCTAAATCACGAAGGAACTGGGTAATAATTAATAAAATATTATGATGTAATATATATGAAATTTTAATACAAATCCCCTTAAGCATCTCGAAGTTATAATTTAACTAAGATAAAAGTATTCATGCATAAAAAAGTTCCAAAATGGGATTCATAAATTAATTTGAAATTTTTTATCAGAATATTTGAATAAATCGTTTAGAACACCAAACAAAAATTTATATTCCATTTTTAGATTCTAAAAACGGTATAACATTAATGTTACAGGTTTGTAACATGGATTTCTTCTCGTCAAATGAATCTTCGTTATACAAATTAAGAAGGCTTTAAAAGGGGAGTTAATAAAAGTAATAAAATCGTACGAAAATGACAGAGAACTGAATTACGAAAATAAAATTATAAACGCTAATAGGAAAGGTGCTAGTGGGAAGTGCGCGGTAGTTCTGCGCGTCCACGTTATTTGTTGTAATTAGGCTCAACGCACTGACTGATTGATTGAATATTTGGAGTATGTAGTACTCGCATCGTATTTCGGAAAGCGTATTCTTCGATATGTTTTAGAAATTATTAATTCTCATGGATAGAGAAGTGAAACTGTTTGAGAGCATCGGTATTTCTGCCGATGATGATAACTAGCTCTATTTTGAAATTTAATTGACTATTTCAATTAAATTCATCTGCGCTTGAATTTAAAATAATGATTTGAGTAACTTTTAAGATTACAAACAAGACGAGTAACATGATTACGTCACAGAAGGATTAGAAAAGAATATCATAATTTGACGAGCTACAGCTACAAAATTTCAGAAGTTTCCTCCTTTTTAGACAAATTAAATTAAAAATCACTTTTTAAAATTTATTAGACTATAAATGTTTGTTATGTCTATTGTTAAAGTACTCACTTGGATATGCAACAAATTTGATTGTTTACACAGTTAGAAGAAGACACCGGAGACTTCATTTTCCAGCAGATTTAATTCTATTGTATACTAGATTTCGTTCGTGTTTCTTGTAGTGGTCACCTTTAACATTTATAATTTTAAGACTTTAAGTGTAATTTTTATTTTATTTATACAAAAAGGGTGTAACTTCTTTATTTTTGTAACAGAACTCTTCAAAGATGGAATATTCTTTTGTAAACACCCTAAAAAAATAAATGAAATATATATATTAATTACAAAATGTTATGAAAATGAACTCATTTCTTTTCGGTCGACATTTAAAAGTGCTCTCAAGAGATAATACAAACATGCGATAAAATGTAAAAAACTCTGTTGCATATAATGATTATTTTTTCAAATCTGTAATCTATAATTATTTTATATTTTTGTAAAAAAATTTATTTCAATTATATTAATTCGAAGGAAGTACTTTTTTGGGAAAAAAATAAGCAACATCCAATAATCCGTATTTAAAAGTGAAGTTAATTTTATAAACAGTAAATAACGGTAAAAAAAACATTTGAAAAGCTATAAATTATGTTTCATAGGTTATCCTAATTATTCAATAGCCTTTAAAATACAAGGATATTCAAAAGAATCATCCGAGTTCCAAATTCTCTATTTTCAAAAAAAAAAAAAAAACATCACAGAATGATAATTAATGCAAAAATACAAAGAAAAAATGTAAAAGTATTGTATAATGAACACTAGGTGGCCCTCGTGTGCATTTCGGGAAGCTATTTCACCAAAGCCGTTTTAGAAGCTTTCTCGGGGCTACCTCGCAGTTGAATCTGTCACAGTGAATAAAATTGCTTGTTATGACTTAATGTTACACAGCTGGCCACCTAAATCACCTAATATGGCCCCTAAGCGACTTTTCCCTTTGGGGATTTGTAAAAGATAAAATATATGCGCCACCATTGCCAACAAATTTATGTGAATTTAAGCACCGAATTTCAGCTGCTGTTCAATCAATTAACACTAACGCTTTACAACGTGTCTGGCAGGAATTTACATATCTATTTGATATTATACATGTAATTATAGGAAGTTATATCGAACACCTATGAAAAAGACATATATTTCCCCCTTGCATAAGTGTATTACTTATCATTCTGCGTCATTTGTTTCTGAAAATATAGCATTTTGAAATAGAATGATATATATTTAATTATCCTTTATTTATGACACTTGCTTCAAAATATACGTAAACACACAGTAATTATAAATTCAGGGTGTAGAGTAATTTTAAAATGGCAAAATCAGTATAAAAAAATTGGCTTACAATTCATTGCAGTATCCATTTAATCTGAACCTAAACGTTAACATAATCAAGACGTTTCGGTAAAAAAATTAGCTAATTTCCATTTAACTACTTTATATCAAGACAAATATTTACGTTACATCTTTAGTAATACATGTTGATATTTTGCAGTGATTATAAATGACAGATGAAGATAAGCAGGTATTAAGCTTCTAAAGCTTGATTTCGTTTAATTGAATTAAATTTCGAAATCAATCTACCGAAATCAAAATGAGGTATTACATAACAGCTCCTAGTGTATAAAAAAGAGCAGCTTAACAAAATCCAGTCGAGACTGGAACTATTTGATAACATTAATGTAGTTATATGTCGAGACGTATTTAATAATTTGCGATTATAAAGTGCGTCTTCAACGAGACGAATATCATGTTTATATGCCATTTTTAATTAATTACAGTTTCAAGATTGATGAAATTCTTAAAATTTGAATTTGGATAGGGATTCCGCTTTAAATTTTAGGGATGTTTCATTATTTTATAAAGGGATAAAATATTTTGGTTTCTTTCATTAATTTTTAAAAAAAAATTGGTTTGTTTCCTTTTTCTGAATGCGAATTCAACATTAAGACAGTTTTCTCCCCCCCCCCTTGAGTAAGTGAGTGAAAGAAAGATTTAATGATGCAGATATATTTCTATGCTTCGCCAAACAAGGTGTAACTACGATCACGAATGTATCACTATCTGTCAACTTTTACACAAAATGCAAACATCAAAAAATTCAACAAACCATGTGACCGTTGGTCCATGGAGCAAGAACCAAATCCGTACAACCTGCACCCTTCTGGACAAACCTAGGGAAAACGGATCAATTTTACAACAACATTCCTTGCATATATGCGTGTGTGTTTCGCGTGTATTATATATGTATTTAGTTTAAATGTTACACACATGCATATATATACACTCTATAACAATAAAAAAACGACGCACCGAGAAGAAGTTGGCGACAAAAATTGGCGGATAGGAACATTATGCACAGAATAGAAAATGATTAAAAATTCAGAAAAATTGAATAATTTATTTCAGAGTTGCATAGTTACTAAGTAACGATCTCAATAAGGTGTTCCCATCTCTAGCCTGGATGCAAACTCCCATACGACATGGCATAGAGTGATAAAGCTCCTTGATGGTCTCCTGTGGTATTTCTTGCCAAATTTGTTCCAATTGTCGGTCATCAACATTCCCTGGTAGATGCAATCGCCTTCCCATCATATCCCAGATATGCTCTATTGAAGAGAGATCTGGCTGGCCAAGGAAGTTTTTGGCAAGCTGTAAGACAGGTCATAGCAACAAGTGCCGTTTTTTGTCTGGCATTATCTTTCTGAAAAATAAAGTACTGCAAAAGGAATGGAAGCAAAACAGGTCTCAGAATGTCGTCGACGTACTACTGTGCTGTAAGTGTGCCTCTAATGCCGACCAAAGGGGTCCGGCTATCAACGGAAATGGCACCCCAGACCATAACTCCTGCTTGAGGGCTTGTATGGTGTGTAATAGTAAAAGAAGGATCGGTAAGCTGCCCTGGGCGTCTCCAGACACGGCTTCGATGATCGCCAAGACACAGTTGGAAGCGGGATTCGTAGCTAAACACTACCTGCCTACTTCGTCAGCATCATTCAAATCTGATCGAGCCAAGCACCACTGTAATCTGGCTTGAAAGTGTGCAGGCGTGAGTGGCAGTTGGCGTAGCTATCGGTACGAGCGGTCGGTATGATCGTCTTGTAATATTTATCTTATACCCACCTTAACTTTCTATTCAGTTTTCCCACTTGGTACATGTTAAGGATACGTCGTCTTTTACCTTCAGCATTGCCCTACGTCATTACCAGACTAAAGTGCTAGCAATGGAAGAAGAAACATATGATGGGCTAACGTTGTGCCAAGACCATAATTCAACATCAAAGGCTAATTGAAGTCGCGTTGAACTTATTTTTTTAATAATAATGATTGAATAACCCTGCGTTATGTATGCAAAATGTTAATCACATCTCTCTAGAAAAGTTTAACATTAAATAAATTCAATTTTATTTTACTCATATTCACCTCATTATCGAACATTATTCACACAGCAAGTCGGAGGCGAACAATATGGATATTTATAAAGTTTTCCGTGTGTGCTTAAATGCGGTTCTTATTCTTTTGCCCGCATGGATTTCATTCAGTTCATGTAATTTTTGTACATCGAATGTTTTGTTACAATACTAGTTAAGTATTTGCAACTATCCTGTATTATCTGCTCCAGGCTGCATTTGTTGATTAGCCTTTTTATAAATTTGTCAGTTTAAATAAATGGTGGAGAGCTGTAGTGGTCGTCTTTTCGGGGACTGTGACTATTACAACTCTAAGCGATTCCCATGGCTCTCGTACCACAGTGTGGTATAGCAAAGTCCGAACAATATCACTCAAAGACTTCTTGAAAAATTAAAAAATCTGAAAAATAATAATAATATTGTCTTTGAGAATTTTGTGAAAATCTGTAAAAACTCTACTCACATGCAGCTGAATCTATCGCCTCAAAAAACGGCACTGCCTGATACCAGTACAACGATGCATAAGACAAGCAGAACGAGACCATTGGTTTCAATTGCCTTGCTTTGGTTCGTTCTCCATTGGCGAGATATGAGAGCGAATGCGATATGTCGTTTTCATGATTCAATTGATTTGAAACAGCCGAACAAAATGCTAAGCCTTTTTGAAATTTTCTCAATTTTTTTGATTTCGCGGGTCATTTTAAAATTTTTATTTTCACTATTCCCTTGAGTAAGTTTCTGACATCGAAAAGAAAATATGAAGAGGATATTTCACTTCCTCTTCATATTTTCGGGATTTTAATGCCGTATGGGTAGAACAGTTTTTGCTTACTCAGTAAATTACATCGAAGCCTAGTTGTTTGATTTGCAGAAGTTGCGTAGCAACGCCGGTATCATTTAATCTGAAACGACATTTCTAAAACTCCATAGTGATTTTAATAGTAAATATCTCACTGATTCACCGTTGCGAATTTTATCAATAAAAAAATAAATAAATAACCGACCAACAATCCCTGTTCCAGAAGAGAAGCGGTCAAGTGGAAACTATGGTGAAGGCTTCTTATAAACTTCCTTTGTTTTTGGCTCACAATAAAAAGTCTTATTCTGGCGGAGAAGAGATAATCAAAAATAGCTTGCTAATATTTACCCTAAAAGTCGATATAAATGTCAAAAATATGGCCGTTAAATTAGCTTTGTCCCGAAATATCGTCATGTGTCATATAAATGACAGTGTACAAAATGTCGGCACATAATTTGTCTGTTTACCACAATATTGTAAGTATTTTACTATCTTTGGATGAAAGCTATGACATCACATACAATGCACAGTTAAGCATATTTGTGCGTTATACGAATGATAATTTTCATTTGATGAAGATGTGATGTGTTTTTTATGAGTATTGAGAAACAACACAAGGGGTATACGCAAGGACCTCGTAATTTTGAGCCTCCATCAAATTACGACAACTCTCTCTCCAAATTTCCACGCTATTGGGAGGAATTTGAGACCTCGACAAATTTAATGTACATCAGCTCCACTACACAGAGGGTCTTTAGTGGCATCTGGGCTCCAATTCACGACTCGACGCAATTTCGCGACAATGTCCACTAGGCTACCTCCGCCACAATACGTAGAAGAACGTCTTAATTTGAGTCTAATAGTTTTAACTACAAGTGAGGACATTTTTAAAAAAACTTAAGAATGCAATTAAAGTTAACAAAGTAGATTGGGTAAAATTCGATAGTGTTTACACAAATGGAGCGTCTTGCACGATTGGCAGGATTAAAGGTTTTGTAACATTGCTCAAAACATTTTTGGGCAGAAAAATGTTTTAAACATCACTGTGTTTTTCATCAAGAAGCCGTGTATGCCAAGGACTTAAACTTGTCTTCTGTTATTGATCCTGAAGTGATGAATGAACAAAACACAAACTCGAGACGTGATTTGAATTGACGATGATTTCGCAGGCTTTTCTCGGAAGAATCGGAAGAAGATGGTGAGTTACGCTCTTGCTTTTAAGAAGTGTACTTTCAAAATTTCGGAACTTTGAAGGAGTGTGTTTTAAAATATTTGGAAGAAAACGGTGAGCTACCTATAGTGTGCTTGCTACGCAAGTATAAATATTGGCCATGAATTTTCCTTTTCTCATTGATATTATGAGACATTTAAATGATTTAAATTTGTGATTTCAGAGGGAAAGTACATTTTTCTACCCTAGGTAGTCATGTATCTTCTCTTGCGAGCAAACGTTTCCTTTTTTTATGTTTCGAATTTGGAGAAAAAAGAGTAACACATTTCACATTAATGCAGGAACTAGCTAGCAAATACAATACTCCGAACTATAACAGATTTAAAAAATTTATATCCAATTTTCAAAATTCCTTCAGTGCAAAATGAAATAAAAACAAAAGTTATTATTTTCCTAAATCCTATTTCAATTTCTTAACATGACGTTATATGTTACCCACCAAATTCCAAATTGAAATTATCAACCTACAACACCATATTAAATGAAGATTTTCTTAATTCAAGTGCAAGTGATCAAAATTACAATGAGTTTTGGAAATTTATACCAACAAGCGATTTTCCAAGTTTACACGATTTGGCTGTCAAACATTATTGCAGAATCCGATTACCGTATGTTTGTGAAAAAATTCGTTATATTATGAACATAATAAAATCATAATAACTTTCAAAATTAACTAATATGCACCTAAAACACCAAACTTTGTTAGAAATTTCAAGAGTTAATCCTAATATAGAAGACTTCGTAAAAAAGAATATACATTCAAAAACCACATTAATAAAGTAATAACTGTTGAATAATTACTTATGATCAAATTTTCAAGTTATTCATATTTATTTTATACATAACTTAACTTTATAAGGTTGAACCTTTATACTGTTTACGGACAATAAAACCTTACTTTAAGCTTTTTTTTTATACATAACTTTTTGCACCTCCACTACTCATACTTACATAAAAAAAAGATGTACGATTTGCAAACACCACTATATCAGCTTATTAATAGCATTTTTTATCTTTTATATTTTTTATGTTGGAAGCAGCACGCAAGCCTTCTCTTTGCTCTGATATGGTACACTTCCCAAACTGTTTGTTCACTCCTATTCTAAGCCCTTGATGGTGTGCATACTCCCTCTGTACAAAGAAGAAAATTAAGAAGAAAAAGCACTCTCATTGTGCCCTGGAATCTATTTAAAAATAATTGAAGTAATGACCATAACTAATTTTCTCAGTACACAATCCTCTCATGCTACATGAGCGTGATTATAAGGAGCATTCTTAAGGTACACAGATTATATAAAAACAAGTAATTTAAAAAAAAATTAAGTCAATTCCTACTTAAGTTAAAAAAGAAAACTTTTAATTTAGTTTCTTTTGTCAAATAATTACAATTAATATAAATATGTATATACATATGACAGAATCACAATTTTAAGCAGGAAAAGAAATTTTTTTCCAGCGATCTACAAGCTTCGTCACTGACGATGTTTATTCCTAAATTTATATCCTGCTAAATATCTTATATAAGAGTAATTTTTTTCTCGCATATAAAACTAAAATTAATTATTTGAAAATCAAATAAAAAAAATTTTATGCTTCGACGAGATTCGATTCGAAAATTTGAAGATTCTACTCCGCCGCTCTACCAACTTTGTCATTGCAAGACAAATGACATAGTAGAAGCATTGGCTTGTTTCTTAATTCATCCGGTAAATTAAATGGTTGGAATGCAGTTTAACCCAACCATCTTTGGGGACAAGAATTATTTGCGGTATTTTGCCAAATGTGGCTACTCTGGTCCGCTTCGCAGACTTAACTTTCAGCCAAAAAATATCGCCAAGTTTGGCAATTTTTGAAATCATGCCAAGTGGTTGGTCTAAACTGCCTTTTCACCAATTAAATTTAACTAAATGAATTAATATTTGAAAAAACTGTCAAGTGTCATCCACTAGAAGTTTGAAAAAATGTATTTGAAATTGAGTGGATGAATAAAAAGTATTTTATTAACGATTAAAAATTTGAACAAGATATATATAGGGAGAGAATGAACTAATAGTAGGAATTTAATAACTGTGCTCTAGAAAGACATGATTCGAACCATAAGCAAATCGATTAGCATCTAATCTCATTAACATGTCAGTACGAAAATACCCATCAATCACCATTCAGAACACGTAATCCTTCTTATCAATTATGATAGGAATCATTCTCAGAATTTGTTGGGTTTCATCTTTTTATTCATTTCATAAAATCCATCATAAGTGAAACAATATCTATTAGTCACTAGGATAAATTCTTAGAATTTCTTCCTAAATCGTGAAAAATTGATCTCTTATAAACACTAACATTTTCTCAGAGGTTATAAAAATTAATGTTTGTCTCAGACGGTTGAATTGTGGCGCTAAAGGATCAACTATTTTGGAAATATTACGACATTAATCACAATACATACAATCACACAAACTGAATGAAGAAACAAATGTTTGTTAATATAATTTGATATAATTCTTTATTAAATATCAATTTCCGAAAAATTTTATTCATAATTTTGAACAAATCAGTTAAATGCCAAAAATATATATTGTAGTGATATAGGAAGCTTACTTCCCTTCAATTATCCTTATGAACTTTTAATGGGCGCTACTTGATTCAAATAACTCTACTTCCAATTACGCTAATCAGAGTTCATGTATAAATTTAAGTGTAGTGAGAAAGAAAAGAAGGGGGGATGGAAAGATAAGAGATGAGAATAATAATAAGGTTACAGGGAAATAAGAAGATTGTCAGTGTGATGTACGCGGGTGTTTTCTCAAGAATTTAGCAAGTTCTATGAGATTAGAACTCAACTCTGTGGAGCAATTGAAAGAGGTACTCGCATCGTATTCCCGGAAGTGTATTCTTTGACAGATTATAAAAGTCGTTAGTACTCGTGGATAAGGACTTAACTACGGAAAGCATTCCTCTTATTTAAGGATTAATAAAATATATTTTGGATATAACTGACTGTTTTAATTAATTTGTCTGTGCTTGAACTTACGTTGAAATTTAGATCTTATGCTTAATTTTAAGATGACAGACGAGACGGGAAATAAGTATGCCGTCCAATTTCTTATAAAATATTTATATTACTTCATAACATTTCGTTACTTACATTTACTTTTTACATGTGATATGCAACAGCTTTGTTTTCCGAATTAGCTTCATTTGAGATTTTATTAAAAAAATTTAGACCTTTGTTATAAAAAAATGATCTTATTTTAGATTGCAAAAATTGTTTTGTTTATTCAAATTTTTTGCGATCAATATTCTTTTTAATATTAACTAATATCAAGTAACGGAAGAAAAAATATTTTGCTTTTTTTTAAACAATTTTTTTCTCCTTAAGAAGCGATCGATGATAACCATCGAATTTATGACTGGTTTTGGTTCTGTCGAATTGTGAATTCCTGTATCCATAAAAGATCCGCCGTGTAATAGATTAAATCACCCAAGGCTTTTAACTTTCGCATTGGAATGTTGTACAAATTAGGAGAGTAGGGTGCCACCTCAGTCGTCTTTGCATTTGACCGAGATTCAAAATAAAGAGATCCATTGCCAAAAGCCTTCTACATTCCTTTTAAATGTGATATTTCTAAACAAATAATCAACCAATTTCTTCTCAAGAAATATATTACATTCTCCTCAAATATCAATTCATTTTACGGGGGATTCATTTTACGATCCAGGAAATAACTATCGAAAAGAAGAAATTGTTAATTTTCTTTAGTTTCGTTTTTTGCTACATTTAAGACTAAATTAAGCAAATTAAGAACCTTAAATAAAAAGATTTTCCCTATATGATATGTTTTAAAAACGGGTTTGTTTTCCTAACAAATATCCATATTAAAACCCAAATATATCTCAAAATTCACCAAGATATCCCTTGTAATAATTACATTTTTTTTTTATTAATGTCACTTATCTAAAAATATCTCAAGGTCTCTGTCACGCGTGTATTTTTAGCTTAATCAGAAGAAGAAAAAGAAAACAAAAACTTCTAACACTCTCTTCCCGAAACTACTCCAAACTTGTTAAACATTCCCATTTCATTCAAAGATTCACAGAAAAAACGCAATCTATTTCCGGATTGGAGCAAAGGATTACATGTCGATGAGGGAATAAAACGTGCATCGCATATTTTTCTCCTTATATCGATCCCTGGTCGTATACGAAGAGGGAGGTAATTTTCATAACTATTTACCCTCCCCTTGTTGACAGCAAAACTAATGAAAAGCAATAGATGAACAATGAATGTCGTCGGAAGACATGCGAATCTATTGGATTTTTGTCGTTCTTGACCCAGATTTCGCATTAAGTAACATATCCGGTGACATAGTCGAAGTCATCTGTTCTCTTGATGTATGGGATAAAGGATATATATCACCCACCTTTGGGGGCGTTTTGTTTTAACCCACGTCAAGTCAGCCAACAAATCAAGGATCTATTTTCTAGTAGGGAAACTAAGTAAATATCATGTAGCAAGGACGAGTCTCGGGAAAATGAAGTGGACCTTGATTTTGTCAATAAATATCTAATTTTGTGAGGAGTTAATATTGTTAAGTAAGAATACGTTGAAGATATATTTCGAAGTTTCGTTCAAATTATAAGAGAGAGAATATTTTCTATAACGAATTCAGGAAAGGATATTTGTTCCTGTATTCGAATTTATTTCTGACGAGAAGATTTATAAGACAAAATAAATTGGGTTAGCTCCGTATTAATAAACTATTTGCTCAAAATTATTGCTTTTAAGGTAGCTGAGACAGAATTTTATGGCTGCAAGCTTTTCTTTTACTATTATTATGCTTTTAAAAGTTAGAGAGCACCTCTGAGATTCCGTAGAGGCTTGATGCCGGAGAGTTTAAGAAACAGAAAATTTGAAAATAAAATTTTGAAATTAAATAGTCGTGTACCACGCCATAGAGAAAATTATCTGTATATTCCTTTTTCTCAAAAAAAATTATTTTTTAGATTCTACTATACTTTCCGCGTCTTTTACTTCCACAATGCTTATGTTTTCCACTTTATAGATTGATGTTACTTCCTATACAATAAATATAACTTTTTTCAACTAAAAACTTACAAATTTTAAGTATTGCATAGTATTTGTATAAAAATTAAGGGAAACTTGAATCACAAAATGTCACATTTCTTAAAATTAAATTTAAGTTTTGAAGAAATAATTTCATTCAATGAATAAAACGTTATGTTTATAAGAACTCTGCAAATTAATTTTGAAAGCTATAAATACAATTGATTTTTTGCAAGATGCACCTAAGAAGCTAAGTAAATGACTTAAATCTACAAGCACAGCTGTTGATTATTAATAGTTCAAACATAATTACTAGCGTTTATTTCTTTTGGGACAATTATCATATTTATGTTTCAGCATGAGACGAGCTCCCCATCTACTCCCCGGTTGGCAAGCTGGCGTGACAGAGCGTTTCTCGTTCGTTCACGCAACTTGTCAATGGTTTGAGTACTGAGTTGAAAGATACTAAGTATGAGTCATGATGCCTCTAATGACCCGTCGTGTCGTGCGACTGACATCTTGGTACATCTGTAGAGGTACTAAGTCCTTACGTTGTTGGGGAGCGGAAGTTAAGGGAGTTAAAGGAGTGATCTGTCATCAATAGACTTGGTGTTGCTTCTCAGTAAGATAATAAACAGTGTTGATAAACAGTCAATCAATAAATCTTATATATATATATATAAAAAGAGAGAGAGAGAGATTCCTTACTCGCGTCCGTGACATACCTTAAGTCACACATACCGCCTGCATGGTGCTAAATGAGTAATGGTTGTTGGCATTATGAGATCTCGTATAGGTGTTATCGACGCCAACATATGTCCAGTCTGTAAATAAGGAATATTGACTTCCAGCCATCACCTGGATTATACGAGATTAGACAAAATTGCACAAGAACAAGGAGATCATCTTAGACTGTATTGGGAGTTAAGGGACCTCATGGACGGATTGTGGATGCCTGCTTTCTCTTTTCGCCCCTCGATCCTTGGGACTGTTTTGCTATATTATGTTACATTTTTACTGTTCTCTCATTATTCTTTGATGTTTGGGATCTTTGTATGGATTAAATTTCCAAATAAAGCCATAGTATATGTGTGTGTTCGTATGCCTTTTTTATCATTTTTAGAGAATAAAAAACATTTTTTAATTGAGGATCATTCCGTGTCTTGTATGCCATTTCTTGATACGAAATTTCCTGAATTTACATTCTCACTTAGAAAACCAGGAAACAAAATCAAATTTCAAAACCGAAAAATCGATTTTATGAAAGATGGCAGCCAGTTTTTCGATTTAACGCTTTGAACAAAAATTGTAGAATATTTGTACATGGTGCACGTTTTCGAGTCTACTTTGTTTCATATTATACAAGGCACACATTTCCATCGATAAGAGCGGAGTCGGAACGGGCAATCGCAATGTCTGGTCAATTCGTAATCAATCCGGAGTTTAAAAGATGTCTATAAAATGACAAAGTATTCTGCGAAAGCACTTCAAAACTGAAAAAATACTAACTATTGTAGCAAATAATTGTAAAATTTTCTATACTGTAGTAACCATTGTATGCATGTACATACATTGTGAGATACGCAAACTTTAAGGGGAGGTAAGGCACATCAAAAAGTTTGGAACTTATATAGCAACCCAAGACCGAAACATCATAGAAAGCAAAGGTATGATAGCAAAGGTATAAGACATGAAAAGGATTCAAGACTGAGATTATACCAGAAACATTCGTAGTACATAAAAAATACAAATACAGTGGTAAACTATTCCTTTTCAAAATGTTAAGGAGATGTTCGAAGTTTACATCCTCACAAGTGATGCATGTATTGTACCATTGGAATACAGCTTGACGGATACGTTCAAAAATATCTGGATTTACTCGGATATCCACCGTAGTGCAGAAGATTCTTGAAATCAAATCCATTTCAGACTCGACAAGCTTTTCATACCAACAGCTTTAAGGGCTCTCAGCCTCAAAGAAAAATATCAGGGTTGCTGAAATTTGGGAACGTGAGAACTAGGCAACCGCTTCACCAATCTTAATCATCGTTGACCACACGGCTCGCCTCCATGGTGTGAATACAAATCAATCTTACTTTTCTTGTCAATTCTTAGTGACTCCATTTTGCACAAATTGTGATACACATGCAAAAATAAACTGTGTCTCTTTGGAAACTATTCTCAATACAGTCGTGGAGCTGCGGTACACTACCATCAGCTAATCCATACATTAAGTGCATGTCCACCAGTTCCTAGTTCGTATAACGTAGTACGAATGAGAGATAACTGCTTGAATAGGTTAACGGATTGACGGGTGCATGTAAGGTTTTTAAGTTTTCAGTCTCCGTATTTCAGCAAATCATCAAGCAGAAGCTAACAGTCGTTAAGATATATGTAAAATTGCACGTCACTGGAGACACAGAATTGAGGAATGAGGTTATTTTTAGACTACCTGTCAATGGGAAAGCAGATTATCAGAATGGTATATTGCACGAAAGAAGAAAAACCAGATATTTCCTTCCATAGCTCTCATGTACAATGGCGGCGCTTACCGATGTATGATGAAACTTCCGGTGGTGGGTTGCTATGCGATTCTCAATTCCTTCTATGTGCCATATATCCTCTTAAAGTTTGTACCTCTATTTAGAGTATAACTTGAACACTACATACTAGGAAATAGATTAATGTTGATGTTCGTTTCAAAAAACTATCGATTTTCATGATTCTTTTGAAATTAGGAATTAAATTAATTTTCCGATTTCAGTAAAATGAAAACTTAAAAACCTTTTAAGGTTTACTAAAATCGTGCCCTCTTTCTACATTCATTCTAAAAAAATGGATGACTTTTTTTATATTTTTTTTTCTTTTCCTTTTTTTCTATTTTTTGATAATTTATGAAATATCTTATATGTTGTGAGAAGAGGAATAAAATGTGTATCTTAATCGATTAGGGTATATTTTATACGTGCATTATGGTTATATATATATCCTAGTTATAAAGTAAGATACTTAATTTACGTAAATTGAACAAATCATATACAAACAGTTAAAAAATTTTAAAACAGCTTCTATCAGAAAAACATTCGTTACTTTAAAAGAGAAAATATAATTCGTTTTAAACTAAGTGTTAATTTTTAGAAATATCCTTCGCCATTTATTTTTTTTCCTTAAACATAGCTACACACACACACAAAAAAAAAAGAACCATTTTCACTAACTGCTTATTCAGTAACTCTAGTATAACATAAATCTAACCAATAGCATATATCTAGCAGTTCATAATCACCCAAACAGTTTTTCAATATTTAGTCACTTCTTGAGCTTTGAAGGAGTTTTAAATTCAGTATTTTCGTAATACTATTTCTATTCATTCTGATCTAATTCGTATTGATTTAGTATTATTTTTTTCCATTACGTGAGGTTAAAAAGAGATATCTAATAAGTTTCAACATAAGTTAAACATCGAATTGGTCGGATATAACAATAGCGGATATTCAAGCAGATGTTTGCAATCACAATATCACCATGCGTAATTCTTCGTTTTGTATGCAAATGACGGTTCATGCATGATTTTGGTGGTCACGTAAGTTGGCTCCAACAATCACGCAATCAAAATGCGATGGATTTCTTCCTTTGGAAATACCTGTTATGATTCAAACTCACAGACGTATGATTAAATCGACTAATTTCCCAAATTTCCGACGCCGAATAAATATGAACAATGCGTGATTACTTTTGTTACCTGTAAGCGTAAGACATGAAACTTTCATGGCATATGTTATCTGCATAATATAAAAGATAAAAAGCTCTGTGGTAAATCTGATATAATTCAGATTTCAATTTATTAGTAAAATTTACTCTGATAGGTTTGTCATTTTCAATCTGTTGAAAATAGTTTCTTTGTAATTTTGTAATTGATTGCTACTACTCTTTATTTTCAAGTTTATTTTATCATTTGCAAATTCTTTTTATCATTTTTCGTGATCAGTATAAGAATATTAGTTTATAAAAGTTCTAATTCTCTCTCTCTCCTCAGTTTCATAGTGAAACAATTACTGTGACGGATCTATTTCTCATTTCAAATATTTGTTAAAAATTATTCTGTTTATTTATATATAAAACTATTTTGCTTCTATATTAAAAATGAAAGTAATGTGTTTTACATCTTAAAAATCGTACATGGTACATTTCCATATTTATAATAAGAAGAAGGAGCTATTAAATAATTAGACTGATATTGATACCAGAAGAAGTAAGCATGTAACAAACGTCAACGACCGGCAGCTGTTTAGCGTGAAGCCATCTCTTTCGAATGCAGTGCCTCTCACTTCTGTAAGCAAATCCGTATAGCCATAGCCCTCGTTTACTTTAAAATGTTTTTGTTTTTTTGTTTCGCCGGGAAAATGACATGTGCAGCGATAGAGCAAAGAATGATTGAGAAATTTCCCATGAAACTTGGAAACACTGCTACTGAAACTTATAATTTGGTGAAAGAAGTGTATGGCAATAAATGTTTATCTCGAACACATGTTTACGAGTAGTTTAAGATTTTTCAAGGTAGCCGAGAAGACGTTGTAGATTATTCACATCATGGTCGCTCTTCCACGTCAAAAACGGGTGACAATATCGAAAAAAATAGGCAATCTGGTTTGATCTGACCATCGGTTAAGTATTCGAGCGATTACTGAGACTGTAGGTATTGACAAGGAATCTGCACGGCAAATTTTTCCCTCAAGACAATGCGCCAGCTCATTCTATGTTGTTCCATCAGTCAAGAGGTTTCTAGCCAAGCACAGCATCTAATTGTTAGACCATCCACCTTACTCACAGGATCTTGAACCATGCGAATCTTATCTATTTCCGAAGGTGAAATCTGCATTAAAAGGAATAAGATTTAAGTCCATTGAACAGTTAAAGAGAAACAATACATGTCTTGAATGAACTGATAGACGTCCAGCACTGTTTCGAGCAATGGAAGATTCGCATGGAGCGTTGTAGGGATAAAGAAGGGGTTTATACAGAAGGTGATAATAAGTAAATATATAGGACATCAAAATAAAATGTTTTGCAGCGTCAGTCACATAATTTAACAGCCATATCTCGTATATAAGTACAATCTACGTTGAACTCTAATTTGGTTCTATTTATTTTAAGCATCTGTCAACAGTTTTTGTCAGAATTCATTCAGTAAAGAAAGTAGAATTCATAAGAAATTAACACTGAAAGCGAAATAAAAATAAAAATTACTAATAATCAATTGCAATATCTATTATAACCCGAATTCTTCAATGATTTTTGGAATCATTAAAAAAAGCACTGAAAACATTCCTGTTAAACTAATGTACATGCTGTATTTCTTTGCGAATTCAAAAATTTAAGAACTTAAAATCCCACATTGTATTCAAAAGTGTATCTATTCACTAACATTTATGATGATTTTGAATACTTAAGTAATGAATTTAATTTACTGTGGTAACATTTCAAGGAGAAATATTTTTAAGCTCAGTTTTTGTGAAGTTTTTCGCAGTAAATAAACTAAGTTATAAAATATGTTATTGAATGCATTTAATTTAATATTTTAAATTTAATATGTATGTTTTGCTTTTAAATTTGAGTTGCCTTTCCATTTCATCAGAAAGTTATTTACATTTCAAACATAAATACGTGTTTAAAAGCATATTAAGTCAAAACAATGAGGTTTTTGTTTCAAAATTATTTATTTACACCAAGAACTTTCAAAGTTTATTAATATTATTGAAACATAAATGCTATTTTGAGTACATGATTATAAAAATTAATCAATACAACTTGTTAGAATGTTTAGAATAAATTGGTGATAGAACCAAGTTATTTGAATGGAACTGCAACAGGAACTGCCAAAAAGGTTTCAAGGGGTAGACAATCCTTTTGAGCTGATATATGTTGCCCTCTAGTGTAAAAAATATGTCTTTTATTTAAGCAGATGTTATTCCAATATGATATTTGATTTTATCAAATTATAAAACTCATCTGTTAGTTGACAATTTGAACAATGGCGCATATTCACTCACACATATACGTATATCCTAAGCATTTTTAAATCTTTGTACTTGTCATGTCCGTCGAGAGAAATGAACCATAAGTAACTCCAACTAAACGATAATCACATCAAATAGTGGATGTGAACGAAAGGAATTTCTTTTGCTTTTATCTCTTTTGTACTTTGTACAGTAAAAACAGAATTCGGATTTTGATCAATCGCTTATTAACGTCGCACGAAGAACTATTGAGGAAGGACCTCGCAATTTTGAACCTCGATCGAGTGACGAGGACGACAACTAAGCTGGCATCTCCCTCTCCAAATTTCACATCACGCCAAAGGGAGGACTTCGGACTTCGACAGATTCAACGAGCTTCAGCCCCGCTACATTGGGAGTATTTAGATGTCTGCTTCAGAAAAAAGAAGCATTTATTATGTAAAATATATGGAATATTAACATCTGTAAAAAGAAATAATCACAAAACTTATTTTTGATTATTCTCAAAATGTTTCTGAAAACTGAAAAAAAAGCATAATCTTGCAGGAAGAGAAAATAATGTCGAAAGTGATATGTGTAAGCCTTTTCTTTCATTAGCATTATTGAATACATCTGAATGAAATAATGGAACAAAATTTTCTTTTTAGTTAAGCAACGTTTAGTTTCGATTTTTACACGTCATTTGCAGAAATTACAAAATAGTTACACAAAATCTTACGTAATTATCAATTTCTTGGATATTATGTACTTTTGTAATAAAAAAGATTTTAATATAAATAGAACTAAGTGGTATTTTTTTTTTAATTTGCGTGGGATTTCAAAAGTTACAATAGCTTCTATTGCTATAGATAATTGAAAATTGGCCTTTCAAACGAAACTTGTAAATTTTGAACAATAAACTATCTAAAATTGAGGGAAAATGTTAAATCTGATATGTAAAGTCTGCACATTTGGAAATTATTGGAAGTTTTCCTTTTTCAGTAAAAATACTAATATGAAATCTGGCAAATATGAAAGCATGATAAAGAGTTTCTAATCAAAAGCGAAATAACTTATAAAAGTTGACAAATATTTAAATAAGAATGCCAATTCATTTATAGTTTATATTTTCATTTATGAATTTAGGCTTGCTTTATGCTTATTATGTTTATTATTATATTTTAAATATGCCAATAAAACTTTTCGAAAATGTTATATGTATCAGAAGAAATATATTAATTTTAGATGTTTTATAATATTGAACAAATTATTTCTTTTCATTTTATCTTTTCCTGCTTCTCTTTAAAAATTTGTTAACATTAAATTAAAACTGCATTTTGGAAATCACATCGGAGCACGTAACTAGATTAATACGATAAAAGCACATACCTTACTAAAAATAATCAAACAGCTTTCAGTTTTAAGGGGACTTAGTACCTTTGCCCCTTCAAAAGTTCGATTTTTCAAATTTGATTTTAAAAAATAGTACTGAATGTTAGGAACATTTTAAAACAAACCGCGTCAAAATCCGACAATTATTACGTCCTGTGCAACAAAAAATGTAAATGTCTAAAGTGGCTTGTTCTATGTAATGCAATGTAAACAAACCTCTTTTTCTCAGTTTGCTATTTTCACGCTTTCCCACAGGATTAAAAAAATCTTTTGCATGCAGAGCTTTAAAATTTTGCATGAGTGTTGTACTTGTAAATCTGTGTTCTGTGAACCTCAATTTTGTTAATAGGATGATTAGATTTTATTTTATAACATGATACATGAAAAAAAAGTTACTAAATACAAACTTGATAACTTTTTTAATTTTTCAAATTTTTTTAATGTAAGGTAAATTTAAAATTTGAGATTTACAGAATAAGGTCATTATTTAGCTTTAATTTGGTATAAGAATTATAGTTCTACTGTACATCTTTCAAAAGTTATCTTGTGGGTAACGTAAGGTAAGCTAATTTATTTTTCAAATTTTTGTAAGCATATTTCATGTTGTATAAGAAAATATATTAATTTAATAGCAAAACTTGACCCATTATTTTAAACTATGCACTTTATTACACAAACTGGCAAAGTTTCATACTGAAATGAGCAAAAATTGTTGTTTTATGAAGAATTGAAAAAAGAGTTTGTCAAAATGTTCTACTTTTGATTTCGTAAGGTACTAAGTCCCCTTAATATATAAATCAAATCGGAGGATTTCATCAAACAAAAATAAAAATTTAAAATAGAAAACCATTATCAAGTAATATGCTCAGTAAATTATTTATTTGTAATTTTAATGAGAATTTTTTCATATACTGTCCATTAATTTGCTCCATGATAAGAACATTTATTAATTCTTTTCTTATTGGACACGAACACGTTTTCAGACAATTCCTTTTTCCAGTTTCGGACATTTTATTCTAGTCAAATGTTCTTAAACATTAATCATAATCATTAATAAAGATAATGCATCTCTTTTGTAGATCAAAAATATATCAGATTATTGTCTGACATTCAATCTCAGCAAATATTTTCCTTGTTTCTTCGAATAATCTCAAGTGTAAGTAATGTGTAAATTAATGATGCCATTCAACTGCGATTGAATGTCTCGTTCATCGGGTTCCAATTTGGATCAATCTTTTACTGTTGTCTTTCTATTCTATCACGGTATTCCGAATTCCATTAAATGAATTTTATTGCCTATTAAAAGCTGGCGAGCCAGTCGTTTGCTCGTTCTTCAAACTTTTGTTCTTCGATGAGAAGAGTTCTCCTTCGGGGCCTCTTAGAAAATTCTTGGAACGCAAGAGATTGATTTAATGCCATTCGAAAGAGCTTTGTTCTATTTAGCAGAGCCTGCGAGATGCATAAGGGTTGGGCATTTATTATTTAAAAGGCCAGAGGATTATTATTATGAAGAATGGAACATATTTGTTCTTAATAATCAGAAGATCTGAACTAGTTTGAAAAGTTAGTTTAAACCGTAGAGGTTTGATCATTTTAATCTAATACTAAAATACTTATTGGTTACGGTCTGGAGATAATATTAGAAGATTTGGTAGAAAGAGAATGTGGAATTCGAGAATTGAATATGACCTTATCTATTTTTAAAATGCTCAATAACCGTACAATAATCATCAAGAAAAGTATTTAAATTAAAGTTAAAAGCCATAGAAATGTTAAACTCCTGTGACCATAAGTTCGGTCTTTTGGCTGAATTTAAGGTAGCTGAGGCGATTATCATAAGGAAAAATGAGCGTATTTCATGTCAAGTTTAAATATACCCAACTTTTTTAAATTAAAAGTAATAGAAATTTTATTTTAACATTGAGATGTATGTTTATTTACATATTTGTTTATTCAAAGAAAATCAGATTTACAAACATAAATAATTCGGCATGAGTAATTAATAATCAATAACTTTATTTTCATATGTGTAAATCAGGTACTAACCTTTAGATACATCTTACATAAATTCTGTTGAATTCATAACTTTAAAAAATTGCATTGTGTGTGGGTGAATTTATTAATATAACATTTTATACATTATACCTAATAAAAATCTCAAGCGTTGAATTTCATGAAAGAATTTTAAATTTTGAGTTTTAGGATTAAAATTTCTCATAATTGTTGTACAAATATTGAGTAACACTTAAGAGATGTGAATATTTATTTCAAAAATAATTATATTCATTTCCTTGTAAATAGCTTCCTTTCATAATGTGCAGAATTTCGGCATCACGGATAAAGAAGATTTAAAAGAAAGTGAACTGGAATACTAAAAAGTCACTTTTTGAGAAAGACGTCATTACCTATATTTTCCCATAGAGCGTGGCACTTTTCTTTACATGCGTAAAACTCAATTTTCAAACATTCATTTTATCATATTCTCATAAATAATAATTATATGTATCCATCAAAGTGTCTTTTATTTTTTCAACATCATCATCAAAATTGAAAATTTTCAAGCATTTTACTCTCTCAATCAGTTTAAATTTTGAAAAAGAATTTCCTTCATTTCCCTTATTTTCTAGCCATTAATACTAATTATTAATTGTTTGCTATAATTAGTCTCGTAAGGTCGTCAACAACTTAAATCATAGTTATCATTGAATGGTGACAAAAATGTAATAAGGGCATTTATTTCCTAACCATAGGGTCAACATTACTAGAGTTCTATTATTATAAGACATTACTAGAGTGCATTTATTTCCTAACTATAGGGTCAACACTACTAGAGTTCTACTAAGCAGTTCTGTTTGCAGATTGAAAGATGGTGCTCTAACCAACTTGTCTATCAGGAAGTAGGAAGGAAATAAAACTAAACTTCTAGAAATCATAAGTATTGTCCTCCCGAAGATATGGCAATATTTTCTGGATGTACGAAGGTGTCAAATAAACTCTCAAAATTCCATATTAAGTGTAACATAGAGAAATCCAGAGTGGGTTTTTTCGAGTTAAATGATATTGCAATAATTACTAATATTTATAAGAAGAATTTACGTGAAACACATGAAGTTTGAATTTCATAAATGGTATTAAAAGTGTAAAATACACTCATGTAATGAAAATAATACTTCGAATTTTAATCAGTGATAAAAAAAAATTGCTGTAATATAGCTGAGAAAGTTATAGGATGAAGGCGGCAATTTTACTCGGGAATATATAAATTGCCGAGGGTTAAATGGGGTTTATGAAAGATAGAGGTTGAATACTAGCTTCCTGATTAGTCGAGCTAGTGGAATAAGTTAGAGATCGGTAAGAGTTGGAAGCTGGAACGCCATACACAAGGTATTTCGAAACTCATAGGCAAAAATTTAAGGGTGATAGAAAACATCTCAAAAAGCAATTTTCACCCAACAATGAATGGGCGGAGAGCAAGCGTAGTGAACTGCTGGACGGTACTGTAATGGAAAGCATAAAGCGCGAGTTTTCTCACACATCGTCATTTCTAAATTGTATTTCTGGAGGCTATGACATTTTCCTGATAACTGAACTTCTCCATGCTTCCTGAAATCCACGGTATGAAGTGTAAGAAGCCTCGCTCTTCATGCTTTCCATTACAAAGCCGTCCAGAGGTTCACTGCGCTTACTCTCAGCCTATTCATTGTAATGGGGAAATTGTTTGTTTAGATGTTTTCTACCACCCCTTAAATTTTTGCACATTAAAGTTTCAAAACACTCTGTATTTATAAAAACCAGATTACGAACTTTTTTATGGGAATTTAGCCTATTAAAAGATTTGAAATAGATTGCAGTATGGTAATGTGACATAACTAGTGATTTGAGCATGGGATCTCTAGTGAGAAAACAGCTATGGAATAGACAAAGCTTTGGAGGCTGTTCTCAAGAAATGGCTGGTAATATCAGGCTTGCTGTTTCTCAATTCGTCTTAATCTAATTAACAGTTATTGCTGATGAACTTAAAGGCTTTTGTAGATTGATTACATCAGACATCTAGGCGAGAACGTGCGTGATAGATTTTGTTGGCCAAACCATACAACGAAACAAAGTAATCCGTTGTGCTTGTCGGTCACTTACAGATAGCTAATTCAAGAAAGAGAAAATATGAGTTTTAAAAAGAAAGTGTATTGTGGAAAATAAACTGTTTTGTTTTAATGATTACCTGCATCTTTTTCCTATGCATGCAATTAATTAAGTAAAATGAACAATATGGTATTATTTATTGTGGAGTAATTGACCTCTAAGTAGACTACTCATCCCAATCTTTGCAGTCATGGAATCGTCAAATGCCTACGCAATGAAAATCAAAAATTCTACATAATACCTATTAAACCATTTACACTCCAGCCTAATGATTCCTATAGTACAGCAGCAACTCTAACATTATATTAGTTATAAGTGTATATATATAATATTAAAAATATACTGTTGTGCTGCAATAAAACAAAGTATTTATTCCTTACCTATATTATATAAAACAAGTTCAAATACATAAATCTTAAAACAAAATGAAAACATTTTATGTTTTGTAGTTTATCATAGTGTGATATTTCTTGCAAGGTTTATTGCTGCAACTACCACAAAATTCATTAGTTTCACATAGTTTTCCTTTTTTCTATTTCTTAGAAAAGACTCGCATCAGTCCATACAAAAGCTCTCAAGAAAGCAAAAACAAGCGTGTCGCCGTAACAGCGACAGTGGATTTAAAGTTCATATTTTAAATCGGGGTTATAGACGTCAACGGAGTACAAAGAGTTAAGCAATGACAACCTGTAGTAGCATTCATTAATCTATATAAAATACCGGGTGTCCATATATATATATTATCTTTACAACTTTAGACTTTAGTAATTTCAAAATTATAATAGATAATAACAAACGGTTCAAAAGACATGACAAATCATACAGATTTTTTTTTATCTTTCAGGTAATGCAGAATTGAACAAAAATGTAGATGGCACAGGAGAAAACTCAGGGTGTAGTATGGTTCATAGAGACAAACTTGTGGACAGTCAGTATACCAAAAGAAATACTCAGATTAATATATGTTGTACGGACGGTGACTCTTGTAATACATATGCTGATTTAAAATAATGTTAGGTACTATTTAACAAAAGATGGTTATTGTTGCAGTTACTAATATCTTTAGGCAAGTAAACTAAGAAACTGTATTTAAAACTATTTCCTCGAGACATAAAGCTATAAAACCCTGATCTTTTTTATATCATTTCAGAATACATTTATACAGCTAATAAAATAGAATGAAAAAGCTGAAAATGTCTTGTAGTAAAAAATGGAATATTTTCCGTGCTTTCACTACAGTCGTAAGGAATTGTTTCGCTATGATTAAGAGACACAGTATGCAATAATTATAAGCCAAAAAATTTTAACGACATAATTCATACTTTGAATCAGCAATATCAAATAAATTAATAATGTGGTGTGATTAACTAATTACGTCCTAAACCAAATATTATAATGGAGAATTCCACTTATTTGGTGGACTCCTAACAGTGGACTTCAAATCACTGGACCAAATCACGCAAACTTTTAGTGCGGGGATTTGAGTTAAATACACACGATTAGTGTATCACTTCACAGTTGCTTGAACCAATATAGTATTTCTTCGAATCTCTTTAATTTTTCTATCTCTTCCGTTTTATTTATTACACTGATTCTTGTATAATAAATCCCATTTATATATATCACGATCAATACGCAAGACGAGATTTCTATACCATAGATTGTAATAATGAGCCCTGGAGGTTAATTAAAGGTAAATAAGAGTGAGAACCTATTACAAAGTATGTATTTTGCTTCTGATCCTAAAAAAACAGATTGTATTTTTCTAGAGCTTTAAGTCCTCAAAAACGTTACAAAGCTCTAAGTGAAATACCAGGAATATTTGGTAGAATGGAATGTAGAAATGTATTATAACATTATATGTATGTATATATATATATATATATATATATATATATATA
>BMAW01100973.1:0-31807 GCA_019974015.1 Nephila pilipes | reverse complement strand
CGTTTAAACTCGGCAAACCACCGACAAATCGTTGCTTTTGATGGACAAGAGTCCGGGTAACATTTTTCAATCCATTGTTTCGCTTGCACGGTGTTTTTACCCATTAAAAAACAATGTTTTATCAGAACACGAGAAACTCGGTTTTTTCCATTTTTTAAACAAACTACAAAATGACTTTACTCCAACCTCGATAACTCAGCTGTTTCTGGTCCGATCGACTTAAAATTTTGACACGTTTCAAGCAAAGGTTAGTACTCTAGAAAGACCTGGTTACTGGTTTACTACGAGCTCCATCTCTGGGTTAGTCTCGGGAGTTATTGATTGATGTGTTATTATAAGCAAGAAGTGTTTGAATCTGAGCAAGTGATTTGACAAGCTGGGACTATTAACTAAATATAAATTTGGATTAACTTATTTAAAAGGAATTTTAGAGAGAGAACACGATCTCTTGCGCAAATATATATTCTGGATTTACGGATAATAAGCTGGGTAATATTTCTCTGACGTATTTTCAGATGGAGTTTTGAATTTATTTAAAATTTCATTAGACTTAAGGATGGTTGTGGGTTATATAAATGAAGAAAGTCCGTTCAGTTTGGACAACATCAATTGTAAGATTGGACTTCTCGCAATTTTTTTTCCAGTAACCTTGGGACTTTACAGTAAATTAAAATGCGTAAAATTGAAAAATATCTTCTCAATCAAAATATGTTAATAAGTAAATTAAATGAAGATAGAAGTGAAGTGTAATGAAGGAATTTTTGTGATATATAAATGAAATAAAACTGAAAAGAAAAGGAAGGGAGGTTGAAGATAGTGTTAGATTGATAAATATTCTTAAGTTGTACTAAAGCGTCGCAGTTTATCTTCTGGATCGAAACGAATCTTAGTTAAGGCACTAAAATAAGAAACTGCTGTTTACGAGAAATGATTGAATCAGAACGAGTGGATTTGTAAACTAAAATTTCATTGATAGATCCTAATTTAGAATTGATCAAGTTAAGAGGTATTCAAAAGAGAGCGACCTTATCTAATATTCAGCGTTTATTAATAAAGTATTTTATCTTTCTTTTACGTATTTTAAATTGGTGTCTCTAAGTTATTGACTGTATAAATAGAAATTAAAATGCTAGTAGAATTAATCGATGAAGAGAGGGTGTCACAGAGTGTTAGTTCAAAAAGAAACAGAGCCTATATAAAATGTTTCACTTTAAAATACTTTATTAAATATTAATAAATAAGAACTTAAAGGTCAGAAAATTTAGGATGAGTTCCAGTTACGTACCGGTCTTGAATCTAGAAACACCTAAATATAGGAAACTTAATTTCAGTAAAGAAACATAATATAAATCATAAAAAAAATATTATGCATGTATATTAATTTGAAAGACATAATCCATGATATATTGTCCGAGATAAACGCAACACTGATCAAGCTCATGAATGAAATGGGATGCATCCGGATATTATCCTAAGCCAAATAAAAGTACTCCCAGTCGCATTATTTATGCATAAGATAAGACTTTATGTTATTTTAGTCTCCAATTTCTTTCCTTGTGAGTTCGCCTCGCCCTGTATTGAAAAGACATGCTTTTATGGCCCTTCTCGATCCTTTGTGGTCTGGTCACTCACCCTATCAGTTGATCAAGCAGATGGTTTAAGCGCAAATCCATGTTCGTATCTCACACAATGGAAGCCTCGTGGATGCTAGGAGATGATGACTTCGGGAAAGATACAAGAAATGAAGTTATTTGTTCTTGAATCAAACTTGAGAAAAAAGATATTTTTTTTTTTTTTATTTTGCTTTATTCCAGAAAACTTTTCTGAGAAAAATATATCGATATACCAATGTTAATGTTCAACCAGTGTATGAGGAATATAAAAATTATAAACCAACTTTTCCGAAAAAATGGCATCCCTTTCCCGGAACTCACTTTGAGTTGGTATCGCTTATTTTTTGGTATAAATATGGGGTAATATATTGAGAAAATGGCTACAACAAAAATGTGTGGGAATAAAATAAAAGATATATGGTGTTAGGATCAAAAGAACCATTTCATATGTGGTAATATATTGAGAAAATGGCGTCAACAAAAATATGTGGGCATAAAATAAAAGATATATAGTGTTAAGATCAAACGAACCCTTTCACATGACTCACTTTGAGTTGGAATCGTTTTCTTTTTGGTATAAATATTTGGCAAGATATTGAGAAAATATCATCAACAAGAATGTGTGGGTATAAAATAAAAGATATATGGTGTTAGGCTCAAAAATTGACATTATATTACATTTTAAATATAATAATTACATTTAGATTACTTCAGGTATATTTACATAGATAAAAAATATTAAATTTAATATTTTATCGTGTTTTTATTTTAATATGCGAATAGATTATAGTTAGTGTCCCCTTTAATAATTTATCTTTTGTTTTTATATATATTATTTTGATATTGAACTTAATAATTGATTTTAATAGTAGAATCGTTTATTTTTATTCTTTTTGTTGTTAACATTCGCAACTTTATTGTTCTTTGGAACGTTTTGCTCGTGAAAATTGAAATGCATTAGGAATTTGAAAAAGATATTTTATTTTCTTGATAGTAATTGTTCTTTGGAGCCTGAGATTCAAAAGTACACTTACTTTACGCTAATTAATATTCATTTTGAATAATTCTATTTTTTCTAGAAATTAACAGAAAAAAGAAGATTAATAGGTGTTAAAATGAAATTACAGAAGTCGTTTTCAATTTTTTTTAAATCCTTTTTCTCTTTGTAAGCGTTCAAGTTTCTAAATATTAGCGTATTTTTAATACAAAATAACCTTCTCTTTTGTACAGAAATTTTTTTCCAGAATCAGTACGAAAACTAATCGTACATTATACTCACAAAAAAAATGCAGAAAATTCGTAAAGTGAAATATGTTCAAATAAATATATTTTGCTTTCAGAGGCTTAGTTACAAATACTAGTGAAGGTGAAAGAAATCGATACCTGTTTTTGATCAAAAGCAAAAAAATGTGAGCTGAAAATGAAAACAGCATTAATATTTGATACAAATCTGGTATTTCTGCTCTTCAAAATAAATTATTCAAACGATGTGTTCATTCAAGAGTTAAAATGGCTTTTATTTGAAAAGAAATATATATTTATTTTAGTTATGAGAAAAACAATTATTTAAAAATATATCAATGTTCAGTTAAAAATAGTTATTTCTATGGATATTCGAAGGTTGTGTGGGAATTATACGGATAATAAGATTGTTTATGATATTAGAAAAAATTTTAAAAAAAGAGAGCGTGTATTTTATATGCTAGGTAAGTTAAAGTCTGATCGGGTCTAAGAGGCCTATCAGGCCAAACCCATCTCCGTTTCTGTACCTTCAGACCAAGGGGCTAATTATTAGCTATGTATCAAACAAAATATTTATAAAAATTATTTAGAGTCTAAAAAATTTTATTTCTACAGATACAGTTTAAAATACAAAATTACCTCAGTTTCATTCTAATAATTTGAATCTAACTTTCGGTGTAATTTATCTTTTCACCTGCCCTTGGCGTATTTTACCGTATTGATTTTCTAACATCAATTTTTTCGAATGCTAGATAGAGCATTAGAGCATTCACTTATATTTAATTTTATAAAAGGTTATTTAAAATAAAATCTTTTAAATCTGTGACGCGCCAAATTTATGACTAAGAATCTGTTCCATTGAATGGCACTAAGTGATCAGACAGACAAATCTTTAAGCTATTTTTAATAGGTTTCTTAAATTCCTACTATTAGTTCACACACTCTCTCTATATATATCTTGTTCAAATTTTCGATCGTTAATAAAATACTTTTTATTCATACACTCAAGTTCAAATACGTTTTCTTAAACTTGTGGTGGATGACACTAACATGTTAATACAGTTTTTTTTCAAATATTAATTCATTTAATTAAATTTAACTGGTGAAAATGCAGTTTAGACCAATCACTTGGCGCGATTTCAAAAATTGCCGAACTTAGCGATTTCTTTTTTTTTTTTTTTTTTTTTGCTGAACGTTAAATCGGCGAAGCGGACCAGGGTAGCCAGATTTGGCAAAATACCGCCAAATAATCCCTGTCGCCAAGAATGCTTGGGCTAAACTGCATTCCATCCATTTAATTTACCGGATGAATTAAGAAATCAGCCAATGCTTCTACTGTGTCATTTGTCTTGAAATGGCAAAGTCTGTGGAGTGTCGGAGTAGAACCTTCATGCCTTCGGATCGAATCTCGTCGGAGCATTAATTTTTTTTATCTGATTTTCAAATAATTAACTTTAGTTTTATATGGGAGAAAAAAAATTCTCTTATGAAAGATATTTAACTGGATATAAATTTAGGAATAAATACCGGCAGTGACGAAGCGTGTAAAAAAGATTTGGAAAAAAATTTCTTTTGCCACTTAATATTGTGATTCTCTCATATGTATACACATATTTATATTAATTGTAATTATTTAATAAAAATTAACTAAAATAAAAAAAAATGTTGACCTAAGTAAGAATTGACTTTAAAATTTTTTTTTTATATTACTTGTTCAGATGAAGTCAGTTTTCATGTTGAGAGGAGGCAGTAATACCTTTTTTTCTTTGTAATATGTGTGTCGTGGGATCGACATGTAATGGAACGAATTGATGAATCCAACTCACAATAATGGACTTGCATTCCGACTTAGAGCAATTTTAAATTTTAGAAATAAATTAATCAAATGGTTCTTTCATACCTGATAAAACAGCAAAAAAAAAGAAATGCAGGATTAGAGTGGGAATCTTTTACGAAAATAAAACCGAAAGAATTTTTTTTAAAAAAACGACGCTGGAAATGAAACCTTTAAGAAATATCTAAAATTATACGAACAAATACCTGAGTCTCAAAGGAGAGGTAGAGGGAACGATGCCCATCACTAGCCTTAAGTGAAACACGGCAACGAGGCAAAAGGTGAAAAGAAGATAACAAAAATCTAAGTGAGCACAGGAAACTTTATAAAGAGTCCAAAGAGTTTTAACGGGGTAGTAAAACCGGATCGCTAACTAATCATGTCTTATACGGATGGGGACTTTCATCACAAAAGAGAGGAGATAATAATCCAACAAAATGAAAATGAACATAAAGCTATCTTTCAGATGCATCCTTTAAAAGTTTGGGGCTGACCAATTTAATACTTTTTATTTATCTTTTAGGGTTTTTTTTTTTTAAAGTCTAGATTGAATATGAATCGCCATTTCTTGGAAAGTAAAATATTCCAATTTGGATTTTTTCTTGAAAGATTATCTTCAAGATCTGCTGGTCAATGAGATTAACTGTACATTCAGCCAGTTTGTAATGGTCAAATTTTAAAAGTTATTAAGATCGTTTCCTTGTATAAGTGATTTGCGTAACAATTAAAACTGTCGAAAGTGTGCAAACGGTAACACAAAAAATCGTATCGATGTTGAAGTTTATGTTATCGTTTAATTTATATCGATACTGTAAATCACGTTGTAGTAACGATGGATCCTGACTTTTGCGAGTTAGCTGGGATCCTACGGAACGTTTTGTTTTGGAATTTACTTCTAATAAAAATGATGGAATATGTAAGATAGTAAATTAGAAAAATTTTGTTTAAAAAATTGTTAACTGCCTCGTTTCGAATTTGAAATTATTTTATGAAACAATCATGAACATTCCGATAGTTATCAGTAATAATTTTTATACGCCAGGATTCACAAATATTTATTTTGTTTTTTATTATTTATTTAACTCCACATGTAATTTGCTTTTATAATAATATAGATTCATTTTCTACATTTTAATCAATAATATTATTAATTATTGTTAAAAAGGCATATAATAAATAAGCACTTTTGTAATTGATGTGTGTGTGCTGTTAATGATAAAATTGTTTCTATTTCAGATTTTTCTACTATTGTGACTAATAATAATTGTATTGAGGAACTATTTTTTATGAATAATATGGTAAGTGTTAGCTCAGCTCTTTAAATGTTTACAAAATATTTCTGAAACATTTAAAAGCAGAATTCTCTTTCATTTTTCTACTGCGTCCCTTTAAAGATTTTGGAACAATGATCCCTCTTGCTTCTTGAAATATCAAAAATATTGAAAACTGAAATTCAATATAGCTCTTAAATAACATTTGGGATATTGGGCTACTTGCCATTTTCTTTTCATTAACCCTGGGGACTTTATAGTAATTTGAATAGCATAAAATTACAATTTCTTACCAACCAAAATAAAAAGTAACTATGTAAATTAGATGGAGATAGAAAAAAGTGAAGTTTAGTGAATTAGAGTTAGTGATATATAAGTGGAATATAATTGAAAGAAAGAAGAAAGGAAATTGAGGATAACGACAAGCTGATGTATAACTGTAAGTTGTATTAAAGAGTCGCAGTTAATATTTAAGATTGAAGTAAATCTTATTAGATCTGATCTTACCTTCGAGAATTAGAAAAGAATCATCTGTTTGTGTAATGTTCCAAAATTGGAACGAGTGAATTGGTAAGCTAAGAATTTATTACTTGATTCTAATTTAGAATTGATGAGTGGAGTAGGATTCGATGGAATATGACCTTATTTATTCTGCATTAGAAAATAAAATATTTGTCTTGTTCATATATATCTCTGGTATTAATTAACTCTTTAACTAGAAAGAACAATGGCAGTAGAGCAAAATGTTTAAGAAAGGGCGTTACACATTTAAAAGTTATCATCTGCTGTTTAAAATATGTTAATATTTATTAGGTAGATATTTTGCTTCATTTTATTTGATGTAATAAATATCTTATGAAGACTGATCAGAAGCATCCCTATGTGTGAATTAAATACTACTTACTAGGATATGCCATACTAGGCCTTCATCATGTCAGATTCTAAATGTTTTAAGGAGTAAATTTTGAAAAATGAGTTCTACTTAAAACTAATAAGGCTCTAAAAATGTTAAATATCTTTAAGTTGAAAGGGGGAAAAAAGGTTTATAATTTTTTAGAAAAATTGCATAAATGTTAAAAGCTTGCTAATCTTTTAATTTTATAAATTTTAATTGATTTTAAATTGTGCATTTTAAGAACACTTTAATAAGAATGGCTTTAAATTAATTGTGTCACTTCTTAAGGTATCCGCCTACCTTTAAAACGTGATTTTCGGTCAAAAAACAGATATTTTTTTTTATTTACAGTCTATTAGTAAAGCCGGATTCCTTAGCTTTCTAGAACAGTTTCAATTATGATTCTACCTTACATAGAACTTGAGATATAAGCATTTTAATAATAGTCTGTGTCAAATTTTAGAAATGGAAGTAGCCTTCTGCTACCGGAAATGGAACTTTAATGTTTATTTTTCATTGATATTTTACGTAATATCACCATCAAAATACCTTCCAACATGCAAGATGAATTTCCTAAGACCCAAAATGCAAATGAATATTTTAATGGTGTAATATAATAAAGAATACTAAAGGAAGTTTTTGTTTGCTTGAAAACTGTGAAATTGGTTGTATATGATTTACAATTATATAATTTAACGAAGAATATCAAGGCTGCTTAAAAGTCTTAAATAAGCTGAACATTGAAAATCCGTGCTACGTCACTGTAAAGGGATACAAAAAGTTGGATTACAATCAAATCAGGGAATTGAAGCGTTATACAACACCTGTTAAATGTAAACGTAGGAAAGTTTTAAAGACCACCAGGAAGAAATATATAACTTATTTAAGTAATACAGATAGTGAACTTTACAAATCAGGGGCTTTTTAATATTAATTTTTTATTTAATTAGGTAAGCTTCTGGGTTGAAATGTATTTTCAGCTTTTTCTCAAAATCAAGATTTTCTTATTTTGCTTCAGTGCAAAACATCGCATTGAAAAAGGTTATGCATATAATGCTATGAAACTTTCATGGAATACTCTATGAAAGTGAATTCAGGACTTGAATCTCTCCTATTGTTATATACGATTACTTTGCATTTTATTGGTGATAAAAGTCATAACTTATCACAAATTTGCCCGTTTTTCCTGTATGTTAAAGTACAACTTCCTATAAATATTTAATTTTCAGGGTCATAATTGTGTTAGAAGCGCAAATCCTAAATTAGATTCAGTTCATCATAATAAAATTTACAGAATTCAAATATCTCTATTTAAATTTCAGTTTTGGTATTTTGTACAAGTGCCATTTTTCTGTTATTTATATGCATATTTTGAGCTGAAATATTTAAAAAAAAGTATTAATTTATGCAAATTTTACATTGCATTTTAAGTTTTTAGCCATATCTTATAGTATAATGCATATAAAAAGTTATTTTTTCAATTATTTAAAAAAAATCATCTTTGAAGGTAGGCGGATACCTTAACTCAACTATTACTGTTTTTAAATGAAATGAGTTTTTGAAAACATCGCAATGATTCTTTCAAAAGAATTTTGATTCTCCTTTAAAAGCATAACTTTGACTAAATTGTAAGGGAAAAAAACCTTTACTTTAAAAAGAGCAATTCAATAAAAAAAGAGATTCAAAAGGAACAAAAATAAATCTAAGATATTTGCGCTTTCATATAGAAGAGAATGACGGAAAGACTTTATAACATTAATTTGTTTGAATATTTCAGAAGAATTTATTGTAGCAGAAGAAATCCATATATACGTGGAATACTTTAAAATTCTCTTCCAAAAGAAATTAAATACATTTTTTATCTTTCGATGATTGCATTCAGCAATAAAGCAAAAATCTCTTTTATAAAAAGGAATGACTTTCGAAAAATTCACGGTGAATTAACATAAGGGGGGGGGAATTTTTTTGTTTGAAAAGAAAATGTTTTGATTAAAGTCATCTCTCTTAAATTATAAAGTTAAATTTTTGTGAAATAGTCTTAGTTTATTAAAAAAAAACACAAAATTTAATATTTACTTGTTATTTATGACACACTATATAAATTTATGAAAGATATTTTTACAGCAAAATAAATTTTAAAAATTACTATTCAATGGACCAATACGTGTTTGTCAACACACGAGTACATAAAAAACATGACTAGCATATATCAAACAAAAACAATAAAATACTGTGCGAAAAAAGATGAAACTTTTTAATTAAACTTTTAATAACTTTTAGTACATTTTCTAAATATGCTGTTAAGTATTCAATATTCCAAAATAAAAGATAAAAACACAATTGTCTCAACACTCCGGAATTTTATTTACAAAATTCCCCTTCAGTTTCTGAATTTTTGAAGTAAATTGTACAAAAATCAATTTCCTTACTTTAAAATGAGGGGGGGGAAATATTTAAAAGGTAAATAAACAACAAACTTAAATTTACATGTTAAATAAAATTCGATTTGAATTTATACTACTAAATTAACTTTCAAATATTTTCTATCAAATGCATACAAAATTGGCTTTAACAGCTTTTTGTAATTTTCCTTCCGAAACATATAACATATAAACAAACTAAGTATATATTGAGTTTCTTTTTATTCTCTCAACTTCTTATGCTTTTAAGTCATAAAAAAATTCAACACATTTCGGAGTGATCGAATATAAAAATAGTAAAAAATTACAGCTTTGTCTACTTCTTATTTTGTGCAATTATATACCTTTTCAAGGACATAAAACTGATCACGTATAAGTTTTATTCCCCCTATTTCTGTTTATTAGTTTCAATACTCTTTTTAATTTAGAGCTACATTTTCTTCTAGATGTCGTATTCTGAAACTTCAAGATAGAGAAATTTTTAAAAAATGTAGCAAGCAACAGTACTAAACTTTTTATTCTAAAAGCAATTTCAAACGAGAAATTCATCGTTTTTGTTAACTCGAATAGTTTACAGCACGTTAAAAGAAATATTTAAAGCTGCCATTGTATCTTGAAATATGTGCACGTAAAAACTTTCTTTTTGTTGTTTGTTTTGTTGTTGTTCGTTATGTTATAAGTCTTAACTGAAAATGATTTTGTCCATAGCTTAAAATTGCAATTAACACAGTTACAATACAATAAAAAATAAGCCATTGTAAAACCTTTCATCTTGGGAATTTAAAAATCACCCAAAGCGTTTGAATGGTATGATAATGGTTTTATTGTTAGCCTTTTGTAGACTCTCCTATGGGAACTACGAAATGTGGAGTTTCCTGTCTATCGGTCAATTTGATATCATGAACATGTTAATCCTACGGAATTTTTACTACCGTCCTCAGATTTATACTATTTTACCTATTTGAAAGCAAACATGTGCATCCGAAAGATTTAAAAATAATAAAGGTTTCTGTGAAATTAATTTTTCTCCTCGATTTTTGAAAATATTCTAGAATATATTTTAAAGACCTAAAACCCACATATAAGGGTAACTATAAAATAAGGGTAAAAAAAATTTTAAATCAAAGTGAAAATTTAATTCAGCAGAAACCTTCAATATTTTTTACTCTTTAAGATGCGTAGCTTCTTTTGATGCTGGTGTGTGTGTGTGTGTGTGTGTGTGTGTGAACTTATTTAATCAATTGATTCTAGTATTACAGTTCCATAAGTTCCTGCTTTTCACTGACATTAACTATTTTTTTTCGTATACTCTTTCGAAAAATTTTTTTTCTTTGTTTTCTCAATTGCGTATTTCACAATCGGCAGCATTTTCAATTGTGTGAGGCATTTTAAATGTTCACAAACAAACGAAACACGTACGAATGCTTCTTTGCAGGCGTCTGTGATTGGTCAACATATATGGGTACTCAGTGCATCTGCTTGGAATGGCGACAGTAGCGCTGCATCTGCCATCTTTAAATATGGTCTTACATAACAACTAAGTATTAACACAAACAATTGGGTTTATAATTCACATAAAACCTAGAAATATTCTGAAAATATACAATTTATCACTTAAGTGCAACAGAAAAAATGTACGAGTGAGAGAGTGTGTGTGTGCGATAGTATTCTTTACTTTTATACATTCTATTTTAATTTATCACTTTGAAACGTAAAATTAAGATCTATTTTGAATTACAATGCAGGAGATTAAACATGGAATATTTACACAGTAAACAAACGAATTGGTTCGAAAATAAATAAATAATTCAGTAAAAAGGAACGTTCTTGAAAGGCTAGTAAAATAAAAAAAAATAAGATAATAGAGCTGAAAGATATTTTATAATTTGAAAAATTCTTTCTAATTTGAGTTGTATTCTTTAAGATTGAAAATGACAGCTTTAACCTAAGAATTTTCCCTGAGATTCTTTTTAACTCCATAATTCACTAAATAACTCAAAATCCTTCCTGTTATAGAGAGTTTATCAACAAACCTATTAAACAAACAAAAAGATGAATGGAGCAATGCTATAAAACTTCATTCATGAAGTTCCCTTCCTCGCGACCTACTTCCTGGCAACTATAAATTCATCAGAGAAAAACTAGGTTTACGACTACAATATACTAGATAAAATACTCTATAGAGTAAATTTATGACGCCTTTTGACCTGAGAATGCTACAGTAAGCTGTTATATTTATTTATTTTTCTTTTCTCCGAAGATGATTCATGGGCCTCTATACATTCTATTAAGCAGAATGCACTTTTATAAAAATTTATACTCCAAAATCGAGCTTCATCTGATTTTTGTGCTTTACAGAGAAATAATACGATTCGAAAATTTGTTTTAGTCTTAGAGGTTTATCAAAAAATGTTCTATAAAATGATATAAGAAATCAGAAAATAAGTTACGGGTAACGTTCTTCTGTACATGGATATACGTTACATAAATATGCGCAGTCGAAATGCTTTCACGTTATTTAGTGCAAAGACACACTATTGACTGAGTGATGCAACTAGGGCAGTGAACTCTTTGCATTGGTCAATAAGTGGAAAGTTAGTCATTGGCTGTGATGTGTTGAAACCAATGTTTACCATTCGGGTGGTAGTAGGTAGTTACATGTTCTATTAGCGAAAGATTCATGAAGACTATTTAGGGCTATGGGTCGAAGAATATTAATATATCTTTCCTTTTATGAAGATATGAGTGTAAAAATAAGAAATGAGAAAGAATAAAGTAATTCACTCCTGTGTATATTCTAAAGAGCCCATTTTTAATGTTTTCAGCCAAAAAAAATACAAACAAGTCAAAAACATGTATTTATACTTAAAATATCTCAGACAGGTTTTGAAAGTTACATAAATTATTTGACTTACAATGGCTTTATTTAGAGTGATTAATCATTCAGTATTTACCGAAACTCTATTAAATAGTGTTCATAAGCTCTTATTCCAGTAAATTCTACAAATACTATTACTATGAATGGGTTTTTTGGAACTGCTAAATATTTCATTATTATCATATTTCTGGTACCTACGTTGCCATATGTGAATATGTCGAGAAAACTCATTTTGAGAAAAATCAAAAACAAATTTTCAAATGCAATTAAAAATTAACTACCGAGTAAAATTCAAATCCCTCTAACTTAAGTTCTAAATAAGGTATACGTAAAATTCAAACACTATTAGAAAGAAAAAAGTTTAAATTTTAAACTGACATTAAAATTATAAAATCGAAAATTTTGACAAAAATGACGTTTTAAAAGTGTACGGATACCTTAATGAGATGTAGATATACTTTTAAAAAAAATTTGATAATTACTCTCCTTTTTCTAATGATTAATAATTTAATCATAATCCTACGATCCTTGCAAGCATTGGTGGTGCAAAAGTTAAACACTTGTCTCCAGGGGGGGGGGGGGGCGCCGGGGTTCAAAACTCAGCGATGACGCTATTAAAGTTTTGTTAAATTGTTTTCTGTAATGATTTCTAAAACTTTCCAGAATATTCTTTACGTTTCCTGAACAGTGTTAAGGAATATTCTAATGTAATATGTAAAACAATATAGATTTCTCAGCCAACTATAGCTGCTTTTAATCTGTTAATAAATCACGTTATTTAGGTATCTATTGCGTGTTTGATTCAACGTGATCCAACATCTACTTGACAATAAGATACTAAAGAATAATTTTTAGTCTTCCCACAGCTCTTTTATTTTTTATTACTATTTAAAAATTTATTTAAATATTAATGTCGAAATTAGGCAGAAATTCTGTATAGATAATCCTTTGTTATCTCATGTGAATAATACTCGGACTATGATGAATCATAGATTTCCTAAAACCAGAGTGAAATTCTTGTAGTCTTAAATATCCTGGTAAGACGGTTGTTACAGTTTCTATCATTGCATTAATTTCCATAGGTTTAATCACTTAAATTCTCTTTCACAGAAAAAATATTGCGTACACTGTAAGAAACAGCTTTAATGAATTCATCAGACACCTGCTCATGGTGTCTTCATGCATGGGTTTATATTTCTCCTTTCACTCAGAAACATGTTGGGAACCAAGTGCTCTTCTCATTCGTAAACGCTAGGAATGAACAGTGAGGTATATAGGTTGCATGGTAATCGCACATGCATGCATTAACAATGGGTTAAAATTATATCGAAACTCATTAAACCATAGTGTACCCATTATTGCCTTCTTTTGTATCAAAAACAAGTTAGTCACTGGGAATTGTTTGAATTATTGTTTATTAATGTCACACTTAGAAGCAACCGAGGGCTATTGAAAGAATGTTCAAAGGAATTGTGCTCGTCCAAAAGGCTTAAAACCACAACCGACATCCCAGGAAAAAATAATGAATGAGAGGGTAATTGGTGACGAACCTCCAATTTTGAACCTCTTTCAAATGACGGTGATAGCACTTGATTTAGTACCTCCCAAAACAAATTTCCGCACTTTGCCAAAGGGAGGACTAGGAGCCTCGATAGATTTAATGTGCATCGACCTCTCTATTCGGCGGGTCTTTAGTAAAAACAGGACACGACGAAACAAAAGTTGCAACCGATCACTCGGTTTTGTTACTTCAATTTATGCGTATTCTGTTTTGGCTAACCTACTTCTTCCAACTCTCACCCTCTGTTCATTTCCCGAATCTATTTGAGGCTTATCCAAATAAATATTGCAATCAAATTAAATGCATATTCTAGTTTAACTCATAATGGCATTCTGAAATGCAACCGAGAAAAAGAATCGATGCTTTGAATTACAATATTTCCTAAAATTGTAATTCAAAGATAAATCGGCGACTTATAAGATGAGATAAGTCGCTGACTTATCTTATTTTCTACATAAATAAGATAAGTCGCCGACTACTGTTGAAGCTATTTCGTGGATTTAATTTAGTGTACGATAACTTAAAATTAATAATTTCTCGCTTTCCAAATTATTTAGTTGTAATCTGCATACCTTATTATTTTCTTTTATTAAGTTTTGTTCATTATTTTCCTTACCACGGTTTAAATGCTGTGAAGTCCCTTAGTTAAATGAAAAAAAGTATTTTAGTTTACACACGTCACCTTTTGTGAGTATGATTTTTAAGAGCTATGTATTCTGTAACTATAAAAGTTATTTTATACATTAAAAATACTCAATTATGTGAACGATGTTTGATTAATTTCTGTTTAATACGAAGCTTTATGTCATATCATAGAAAAGTTATACATAACTCTTGGGCGAATGTTACATCGCATTTGTCCATTAGGCGGAGCAGTCGTAGCCATGCGATAGGTATTTAAAAAGAATGCTTTTGACAATAAATCTTAATAAGCAACTTTCTGGGCAGCAAACTTCAGTGAAAGCAACTCCCCTCTCACCAACAGAGATTCTTCATCTCGTCATTCCAAGTCTCCCAAACCAGTCTTCCGCCTCATTTTTTATCATCATCCGCAATAGCCAATAGGGACATAGCATCTACTCATCATCAGCCAATAGAAATGCAACCTCTCCGAGCATTTATTACAGCAATTTTAAACTTCATTTTTTGATAAGCAACTTCACAGATTTCCATTGGTTCGAGATAGACTGAAGTTTCAAGTCTAGATGGCCACAGAAACTCAATGTCAGCAAGAGTGTCGCTCTTACATTTTTATTCCACAAACCTTTCGGCAGCAATGACTCACACACAACAGCATAAAGAAATTGAATTTTATTCATTCTTTACCGCCGTTTCCCGATACAGGCGCCTATTGAATCACTACTTTCAATAAGAATATACATTTTATTTCAGAATGAAACAGTTTGAGAAATAAACATGCGATATTATTACTTATGAAATGTTCTTACTCGCTCTAAAATATATCGCCAACTAAGTCGGAAAGCAAATTTGATTCTATTGTCTTACTGATTTGTTAATGTCAACCATTAATACTATTTTCGAACATACTGTTAGTCGTTCTGATATTGCAGCATGATTGTTTTTGCAGCACTGTTGTGATATGCAACACTGTTTAATAGTTGCTGATACTGCAACATGATTCTTATAAATCATGCTACAGTATCAGCAAATAATAAAGTAAATTTCATTTATTCGAGATTATGTTTCTTTTCTTACATTATTATACCTAAATATCTGAAGTAAACTTTTCATAAACTTTTTTTCTTTACAAAAATCGTTGCTTAGTTTACAGTTTTTATATCAGAAATATTCAAATATTCATTTCAATAAAAAAATTTATTATTTTAATTCAGTAGAGTTAAACAAGCAAACGGTGAAACATTGAACGTTGATCAATGCACAAAGAAGCTTACCTTTTTTTTTTTTCCCAAAAATCACATTTTTATGTTAACTTAAGAATAAAAATGAAGCTTTTTTTTTTTTTTTTTTTTTTGGTTTTTAACCAAAGAATAAAATTGTATTTCGTATTTAAAGATCTTTACATCTTAAAACTCTTATGATTTTATTAATATTTCTTTGCTTTTTTTTACTGGTGTAAAAAGGATAAAAATCCGAATATTAATACTTTTTTTTCAATTTTGCAAGCCGTGATTAATGGAAGAAGAAACCAACAAAGGTGAAGAAAGTGCTATTGGGAAAAAAGGTTAATAACACCTTAACTGGTCGTTATTTTTTGTGTTTGTGTTGCTACTTGAATGCTTGATTTCGAAATTTCAATAACGAGTGATGAAAAAGTTTTTCTAACAAATTTGTTTTATTAACAAGGTTTCATAAGAGTGTTTCTTTTTATTTACTATATATATGTCCATTATTTAATCTTTCTTCTATAGAAACCGCATGGGTTTTTATCAATTTAAAAACTAAAAAATTGATAGCTTATTTTGATAAGAATATAAAGATACTCTTTTATTAAAATATAAACAATATTTTTGATGCTCTTACTTCAACTTGCGGATTAGTTAGAGTAAATTCCTGAAAAATGTACAAAAATACTCCTAAGTTCTTATAGTTGAGTACAGACCGTTTCATTGATATAGTGAGCTCAAAAAGTATTGGTGCAAAAGCGTTTTTGAGGACGAAACTATGATTTTAGAATGATCTAATCAGAGAATGAAATTAATTCAAAAAGTAACATCTTATAATACACAGTTTTACAAATATGAATGTAGGGAAAAAATTGAATAAAATTATAGAATTGTTTTTCAAATGTATATATATATATATATATATACACTCATGGCTAAAAAACTTAGTGCACCAAGAAGGAGTCATCAAAATGAAACGAAATTTTATATACGTAATGACTACTTTAATATAAGTAAATGATTAGAAATTCAAAGAAAAAGGAACATTTATTTCAGAAAAAAAGGCAAAAGAACGGAGGATTTAATACCCTGTTGAACCCCCTGGAGCTCAAATGCATGATGCGATACGATAGGGCATTGAGGCATACAAGTTCTGTATGATGACTTCAGACATTTCGTTCCATATTTGCTGTAACCTTGCCTCTAGTTCGTTCAAACTCGTGCGATGCCCAACTCGCCGTCTCAAACGATCCCAGATAGGCTCGATTGAAGACAAATCTGGGGATTGGGCAGGCCAAGGAAGGGTAGTAACAGTGCGGAGACAGTCTTGTGAAACCCTTGCCGTGTGAGGCCGAGCATTGTCTTGTTGAAAAATGGCTTCTGGGAGCCGTTGCATGAGTGGCACCACATGAGGTTGCAGGATGTCATGGGCATACTGCTGGGCTGTCATGGTGCCACGGATCAATACTAGGGGTGACCGTGCATTGTAGGCAGTGGCACCCATACCATCACAACAGCTGTGTGAACGGTGTGTCGCTGTAAAACAAAGGCAAGAATGAGGTGTTTACTACGGGGTCTCCACACACGAACACGATTGTCATCACTGCTGAGATTGAATCTGGATTCGTCGCTAAGGACGACCTGGTTCCATTCCGCTGCAGTCCAGTTTCCTCGTGCGCGGCACCACTCCAAACGGAGGCATCGATGGGGGAGCGTCAAGGGCAGCACACGTAATGGGCGCCGCGATCCCAAATGTCTTTCAGCCAGGCGCCTTCGTATGGTTCGAGAAGACACAGGTGGCCCTAGTGAAGGTGGTACCTGTGCCTGGATGGCGGACGATGAATCAGTTGGCTGTACGTGGGCATTTCTTGCGATGTGGCGGTCTTCTCGACGGTTGGTCTGTCGAGGGCGTCCTGGGCCTGGTCTTTGAGTAAATGACATCTCTCAGATCTACTGGTCTCAACACCTCCTCACAACACAATCAGAGCGGTCTAATTTACGAGCTACTCACCTAGCTGACCACCCAGCTTCCATCAAGCCGATGATTCCCCCCCTCTTAAACTGCGACAGCTACTCATATTGTCTTCGAAAACTGAGTAATAGTATGTCTACCCCAGCTCTTCCTTTATAAACGATTCAACACACTCAAACATGCTTTGGTTACTTTTTTTATACTCCATGGAGAAAGACATTAAACGCCCTCTACCGGCTATACGTAATGCGCAATCACGCTGCATTTCTAATCATTTGTATGTCTCCCCGACATGTACCTTCATGCCAAGTTTCGTTACGATCCCGCAAATGTTTCTTGGTGCGCTAATTTTTTCGTCCATGAGTGTATATATGAATGTGTGTGTGTGTGTGTGTGTGTGTGTGTTTAATATATATAGAGAGATAATATATATATTATAAATAATAAAGTGAATAACGCAATTTTTTTAAGTTCACAAATAAACTAAGAAATTATTTTAAAAATTGTCATTACAAAAAAAAATGTAAAAGTCATAACTGAACCAGAAATAAATAAGACATTAACCGATCCAAAAAATAGATAAATGTAGCAAACTGAAAAGGGAATGATAGTACATTAATCAAATTCAACTGTAAAGAAAAAGTTATAAGTTAAAAATGAAATAAATGGAGAAAACTTAGATACAAAAAAAATGATGTAGTGATTGAAAAATTTTAAAAACCAAAAGTTTTGTAGAAAAAACAAAAAATTGGAAAATATTTATGCTTAAAGTTGCAAGAAGCTTTATATTTTAAGACTGGGTCATTCTAGAATTATTAGCCAAACTATCCCCATAAGCAAAATATGTTATTAAAAAATTATTAAAGAACCAAAAGTACAATTGAAAAGAATCTTAAAGCGAACTAATGTATTCGTGTGTATATAAATAGGTTAATTTTCTAATTTTTAGAAGTGCCTTATGATAGGATCTGTGAGTTCTTTACCATTAAGTGACATCACTCATATTGAGGAATATATATGATGACATGGTGGAATTTAAAAAGTAATGGATAGCTCATAAAATTTTCGATATGGGGCATAAATGTAATGAAAGCTGTTATACTGAAAGAAAAAAAAATTATATAGCTTCTTAGAGACGGTAAAACACCTAATGAAATTTTATTATCAGTCGGTAGATCACGTTCTATATTACAGTCCATTATTCGGATGTTTATGGCTTCTAAAATACCACATAATGCTCTTCACCCGAAACGAAAATTTTTACTCACCTATGTCGACAGACGATTTTTTGCCAACGAAGAAAAATCAAGTGCTCCTTTGCTTACGGCAAATTAAGAAACAGTGGAATAACCGTTTCTGTAGGTACTGTTTGAATGCATGTAGGTAACAAGATTTCCATGGACGTGTTACTCAAAAAAAAAAATTCTTTGTGACAGAAAGAATTGAAGCTTTTTATTATCCTTTGCTGTAACAATATGTTAATGAAAGCTTAGAGTTTGGGACAAAAAAAATAATTTTTCTGCCGATAATAAGTGTAACGTTTTTGGATCGGATGGCAGACGAATTGTGGGGTGAAAAGAAAACACAGAAAAGTATCTATCGGAAATAATATTTTTGGATGCCGGAAATGAATAAAATGGCATGACTCATCAATATGGTGAGGATACATGCGATCGGGAAAATATATTCAGATTCTGATTTAGTTTTGACCGCGCAAAACGGTTTTCTTATTGGGTCTAATATTTTGTACTTCAGACCGCTAAATCTGGATACTGATTGTATTTACTGTTTAGAGGACCACTATAGATGTAAATATAATTTGTAAATAGCTCTATGCATATAATTGGAGCGTATAAGTTAAAATATATACAGCAAAAGAAATCCACTCCCCTACTATAATTGAACTTTTGATTTATATTTACCTTGATACCTATGGATTACCAATAACTACAGCATCCAAGGAATTTACTTCCGTCAAAGAAACATGGTGGTGGGAGTGTGCTTGCTTGGGGTTGTATAGGTAATTTGGGGAGCTCAAAAGTTTAATCCCTCTGATTTAATCATTAATCACCTTTATATAGACATTTTGAAAAATAATTTACAGTCTAATGTGGCAAAAAAAGGTTTCTGTTGTTTATATTTGTAAAAATCTCCCGTATCAACCTTAAATACGCGGCTTTGAAACTCATATAACACTCCTAAATTTATTAAATATCCTCCTTAGTCCCACAATCCCCTTAAACATGTATGGGATAATTTTTTTAATTAATTTGTTATGACTAGCTTAATTTCCTATAAACATACCGCGATAAACGCTCTTAAATAACAATGCGACTATATTTTGTTGTTCAGTCACAACAATTTGGTTGTATCTGTGCAAAGAAGGCTAAGAGCAATCATACAAGAAAATGGAGCTACAGGGTATTAATTATAAAACCTTAGTTTAATCATTTGAGGTTATGCGCATTATATGAATACTTTACACACCTCAAGATCATGTATTATTTATGTTTTACAAATTTTATGTAATTTTTTCATATAATTTTTACATAGAAACAGTAAATTATAATCTATTATATATATCTAAAAACTTACTGTATAACTATGTATTTTTTGACAGAGAGGTTTCTTTGGATTATGATTGTTAATGTACGAATACTTTCTTCACTCCCTGTATATAAGAGGAATTTTATAAATTTCAAACACAGTAAACAATATGTGTTCTTTAATCCGGCATTGAAAGGCTTAACATATTCCATTATCAGGCACCGATCAAGACTTTCGTTTTCAGGTTTTTTATGAAGATTCCAGTTTAGCTGTTGTAGGTTCACAATATTTTTGGAATCCGTAAAAAGCACAAGGTTCCGTGTATTGAATTTCTAATTGATTTTACAAAATCCAAATGATTTTAGCTTGAATATGCACACGTTTGAAGATTGTCACACTCTGTTAGAACCCGTTTCACGTTGACCAATCTAGGGCAAGATTGGACTCTTTGAGTCATTCATTTCGCTCGTAGATAGCTTTGTAGATTAATGAGAAAAGTGAGAACAGTATTTTCGTTTTGTTTGCGTTGTGATATCCAATCGTATATCGTATGTTTTTATCGTGAAATGATAAAGTAAATAAAATATTTAAATTTAAAAGGAAGCCATGTATTTAATGTTATATGTCATTAAGCTTTACTGAATAACGTAACTAGAAATGTGCGTATTATCGAGACAAAGGAAAACATAATTTCTGCAATATTTCAATTTAAGTCATTTTGTAAAAAACGGCCTCAATTTCGAAATCTAATTAGGTCACTTATCTATGAAAATATTGTCTTTAGATCAAATAATTTAACTATATATATTATTTGTGCTGTATTATTTGTTATTGTATTATTCTTTCGTTTATTTTTTTTTCTCTATCAACTTGCAAGAACGATAAATGGCAAAATGAAATTATTATTCTATTGTATTAAACTTGTTTCAAAATTCCGCAAGGTAACTTTGTACCAAGCTTCACTCCCACCCGCTTTCATGAAAATTGCATCAACAGAAGTTACTTCTTATTTAAAAGTGTAGAGAAATATTCGTAATTCTTTCAAAAAAATACAGAACATTATGTTTACTCTCGTTTAGTATCATCCTTTTGAGTGTAATATTAAAGATCGTCTCAGCGCATTTACAGTTATTGATATATCTTGTCCAATGGACTATTAATATGTAAAAAATGTTCTATAGACTATTCATATGTAAAAAATGAAATGATCTTATAGAGAAACATAAAGTGTTTTGATTATTTGTGTTTCTTAAGTTGTACATTGGTAACCAGCACTTTTATTTATTCTTTTGGTAACCAGCATTATTAGCCGTTCAATTTTCTATTATTTCTATACAAAGGAGAATATAATTATAAACTGTTAATATTTCAGTAATGGTTTCCTATGAATTCTTTAGTCACATTTTAACTCTACAATAAATTTAGCTAAAATGCCATTTATACACTGAAAAGATGCAAGTATACACACTTGCAATAAGACCCTCTAAATACCTACGAACCGTCGGATGACATATCATAGAAATTAAATATCAGAGCTTCAGAGTACTCCTAAAGATTGCGAGATTGATCCATGCTCGGATCGCAGACACTCGCGAGATCAATTGTTTGACATCAGTAACCATCGAAATATTGCTGATGTCAAACAATATTTCATTAATGATTTGTTGGATCACCCAAGCCATAGTCGATCACTACTATATCTTGGATAATTCAACAAAACTTCAAAAGCGGAGAAATCTGATACCAACCGTGCAAAATGTGGACACCAGTAACTGATGAGTGAGGTGTTTCTGGATTCAATTATATAGTAAAGACATGTTGTCTACACTATTAAAGATGGCCCTGAATGCACAATAAACACTCTTGATGCTTTTAAAAAATAATTTCGTTGCTACTTTAATCTTATATTTTGTAGAGTTATTCGCTCTGAGAAGAAACACATAAAGGAGTGGAAGCCATTCATCTTTTTAGTGTGGGTGGAAACAACACCACACTTTATTTGGGCTTATAAAACGCCCTATACAGTTAAATAACAACCGACAGTAAAACGCACAACATCAGATTACGAAAGAGTATTATACAAACGTTTTGTATAGTATCTGCACAAGGACTGTTTGATGGCAATTCAGCTATAACAACTAAAGGCTAATGCAAACTGCTGGAGTCATTAGTCAAAATCCATGGTCACTGGGTGATCGACGACTTGTGATGCTGTAGTAAGTGAATGGCGTAAGCCACATGAAATATTACATTCTCGTGTTGGATGGGCTTTGCGCAGGCTTGTAGAGGTCTAGTATAAGTATGTTGGCCTCGTAGCCCATGGATCACATGTGACCCACACCGAAAATATGAAAAACATCCAGCATAATAATATGAAAAAAATCAAATTTCAAATATTGTAGCTTAAAGTATTCGTACACCTTTAAAGCGCCATTTTTGTCAAAATTTTGATTTTCTAATTTTAATGTCAGTTTAAAATTTAAACTTTTTTCTTTCTAATAGTGTTTGAATTTTGCTTATACCTTATTAAGAACTTAAGTTACAGGGATTTGAATTTTACTCGGAAGCTAATTTTCAATTGCATTCGAAAGTTTGCTTTTGATTTTTCTCTAAGTGAGTTTTCTCGACATATTCACATATGATAACGTAGATATCAGAAAAAGTTATTAGCCAAATTAATTTAGAATTTGAAAGTATCTTCCTTACATAGTTTTTAAGAACCTCCTACTACTTTCACGGTTGTAAAATTGATACATTTTTAGTAACAAAGGTGTAAATCATGTATTGTTATAACTTTTTCTTGATTTTTCATTCTTATTTGACTCGAAACGCAATAAAAATTGTAGTAATACGATTTTCATCATGAAAGTAGTACCAGCCCGAAAAAATGTTAGGATGAATAAGATAAAATTTGCATAATAATGATATTTTTGTTTACTTTTGAGTTATGAATGTCATTCAGATAGTCAATTTATGTACTATTTTCACCATGTTTTCTACTCTAAAAAATTTTTTTGAATTAAAAGCAGATTATTAAATGTGTTTTTCACAGTTTTAGGTTATATCTTAGCATTAAAATATTTTGATGGCAAATATAAATGTATTTCAAAAACTTTTATCCGAAGGTGTACGGATATCTTAATTTAATTGAGCTAACACCTCTGTCCAGACCTCAACACCATGATAATTAACAATACTGAAGGAATAGTAAAAAAATTAATTCATACAAAATATTAAAATTTCTCGTAATTTACGCGCGCGCGCGCGCGTGTGTGTGTGTGTGTGTGTTTCAAGCGGTATATCTCTGACGTGAGAAATAATTTCTTACCATTGGATAATTTTTTAATTATTTAATCCTTATTCCTAAGCAATCAGTTAATTATTCTTTCAAATTAGTAACTATATGATGCCATTTTATAAAGGCTATGGAGAAATTAGAGGAAGAAGACATATTTCCTTCAGAAAAATGGTATTCTAGTTAACATACGTCCCTAATATTTCTACTGATAAAGAATTTCAACATTACGAATTACATATGAACCCAAGCCATCCAGAAAACCTTCATGAATCTGCTAATGTTATTGAAAGGGCATCGTATTTCACATTTTATGTGGAAAGATTTCTTCCGACTCTTGAAACAGATCAAGATTTTCTTCCTAAGATTGCGTTTCACCGGATATCCGTGTGATTACATACCGACTAGACTTTTGGTCTTATTGCTTAGAGTTATGAAATTTGCTTATATTTGTCGATCAGAGTCTTATACAGACAACATATAATAATTCTTTCGGCCATGCAATGTTTCTCAATATCCAGACTGCCGAAACGGTTCAGATGCTTCCGAATCTTAAGTAACGTGTTTTGTATTTATTCTGAGACGAAACTGACGAAATAACCAACAATATCTAAAAGTGGCAGACTGTTTTCAAACTGCAACATCGGCATCCAACAATACTCGTTTTAGCTATCTCAATGATATTATCTTCACGTTAAAAATATTTTCTTTTCTTTCAATTCTTTAAAACAATTTACACTAATAATAATTTTAGGTATAGCCCCACAAATTTTCATTTGATCCATAACTTTAATTTCTATATTGATTTTTTCTATCTAAACTGTTCAATGGTATACTGTAACGATTATGTGACATTCTGCTTTCTCTATGCGTCCAAAAAGTTTGGAAACTCCTGCATCTTTACCTGTACTTTTTAATTCTATTTTTCATTCTCAAATTTAAATATAATTCTTACTCGAAACGCTATCTATAATTAGACGTACAAAATGATCTTATCCTTTAATGAAGATACACAAGGATTTGAATATAAGTTTCATTGAAAGTAAATATATAAATTCACATGAACAGTACTATCTGTTGACCTAGATTCATCACTTTTTGGGCTTCTTTTTTTAAACTTTTTTAAACTAAATTTTATTTAAAGATGGTCTAAAATACATATAAAAAATTTTAATGTAAAATAGAATATAATTTATAGCAGCTTGAGGTACAAATACTTCTTTTGATCTCATATATAAATAAGTATATATTTATAATAATTAATTTATCGGTAATTCCTTAGTATCTCGGGTGAGCTTGTCAAGCTCTTATAAATTATTAAATTATTATTTTACATTTAAAAAATTATTTTTTTACTTTTTAGTACATTTTTAAATAAAAGTTTGATGTAAAAAAATTTTTTACTTACAATTTCTCTTGGTATTTTGAAAATTTTGAGGTCGTTTTTACTAGAAACCAATGTCTCACTCTGTGCTCTAGCAATTAATTTCATAAAATGATCATCGAAAATAGTTTCGTAAAACTTAACAGGGAAATTTGCGACACGATCGAAAACTGTGCTTACGTATCTCAATGAACTTATTAAAATTTAATTAATGTCGCGGAAACTTCTCAGAGGAATTACAAAACCAATTTAAAGCACTTTGAAACACATGTCATTACCATAAAGGACCATATATCAAGGTCACACATGCCAAAATCATCAATATTAAATTTTCCAATAGTTATTTTAGCCGCAGAGGAGTCTGAGAGAACAACTGACGGCAGTCATATAAATTTTATGTCACTTTTAATTACATAATACTGACCAAAAAGCAATTTTCAGGAGTCCCATTATTTTTTTTGATAAAGAATAATTGTAAATTATATATATATATATATATATATATATACGAAGTAGTATCATTAATGCTTAATTATTATTAAGAAATAACTGAGATATCTGAATGAAATTCATTCTTCATATTAATTGATCCTTATGTACACAAGATTGTAAATTAGAGCTATTAATGTTGGTTGGTTCGGTTTTAGGAAGCGGTAGATAGAAATAACCCACAGTATCGGTAAAGTTTTAATTATCATCTTGGGCTATCATAAAGTCTTAATTATTACTAAAGTTTTAATTATTACGAAAAAATAATTGAGTTAAAAACTTAATTTCTATTTACTGTTCGTAAGACTTTTCTCTAATATGCATAGTCATTATTCAGAGTTATACATTTCTCCCAGTATTTCTTAACTTTTCGAAGGCTGTCATTGTAGAAATCAGCAGATTTATTTCGTATATTCTCCGTTTTTGTGGAAGAACATCCCAGAGAATAGCAGAACTATATCAAGTCCATTAATCTGTGCACCCTGAAAAAGTCCAAAACCAACATAGGATTCTCAATAGTGTCCTGACTAGAGAAGCTCAGACAATTAAGGATATATTCATGTGAAGCCTCTTCCGAAAAGCATTCAGTGTAGGTCTCAAAATGCTTAGAACCCTCAAAATATTGCATAGTTCCAAAATGTCCTTTGAGAAAGCGAGTCAGATTTGTCTTATCCTGCCAGTTACAATCAAGAGTCAGAGATTCCCCCGGACGATAACTCCTATACCCAAAAGGGTGAGAAAGCCAAGTTGTTTCATTTTGACTCTTAGCTCTCGAGAAAATTTCAAGGTAGGTCAGAAATGCAGTAGGTACAGATGCCTCACTAATTCCCGTCTTAGCCAGAGTGTCCGCAATCTCCTTACTCTCAAAGCCAACACGAGATGGCATCCATTGTAGATGGATCTGATGAGATGTGGAAACACGTTTCAGATTTTTATGTATTTCTACTCCAACACTATCCCTCACACTTTTCCAGTTGGCCAGGTGTGAGGGATAGTGTTAGAGTGGAAATACTCAAAAACCTGAAACGTCTTTCCAAGGAAGTTTCAAGTCATTAAGGAAGGTTTGGAATTTCTCAAATCACTGTCCCGTAATACTGTCAGATAGTAGAAGCTCAATTAAACACCTGGCCAACTGGCAAATTGTGTTTAATTGAGCTTCTGCTATCGGACAGTATCCGGATTTCATTGTTACGGGATAGTGATTTGAGAAATTCCAAACCTTCCTTAATGGCAAAAAGCTCGCTGCGAAAAACAGAGCAGGAATCGGGATTTCTCTTCTGGACTTTTACCTCCTCATCTCAATATTTGATGTATATTTCTCTGCCAGAACAATCACTATCATTTTTGCTACTATCCGTATACTTTTGAACTGCGTCCCCTGGGATTAGATTAATTTCCTCAAGTGTTAGTTGCTTTAAATATATAGGAAGATCAATTTGTTTATTGACTTGAATAGGAAGATCGATGTTAAAAAATAAACCAGAAAGGCCCTCAGATGGATCAAAACACTGTGTCAAGTATTGTTGCTCCACAGCAAATCTTCTCCGCAATGCAGGTGACTTCAATCTACTGCTTCCTGAGACCAAACAAATCCACATGAAAAGCTATAATTTACAATATTGTGTACATAAGGATCAATTAAAATGCAAAAAAGTTTTGTACAGATATCTCTATAAATTTTTAGTAATAATAAATGCTTTGCGATTCCCCCTACGAAGAAATGAGAAAATTATATTAGACGAAAGTGAAAAACTGGTTTTAAAACTGTTTTTTAAAAAAGTGTTTTATACAATACATTTTTTTTCTAAAAATAAATACATTACTTATAATATCATTATAATAAAATTATACAAAATGATATTCATTATAATAAGTATTTTTAACTATACTTAATAATTTATACAACATCATTACACAAATTTTTTAATAATAGTTATCAATTTATTTATTTTTTCAATGTAAATTACATTATTTAACCTTAGAATAAATTAATATGATTTTAGGAACAATTGTTCCTGCAAAACATAAACGAATTAAAATTATTTCCAAAAATGATTTTGAAAATATTGAAAATAAATTCGAGAATACGGTAAATGTTACTGTTACTCATTTGATTACAGCTTATGACGAGAGCGCGGTATGATTTAACTTAAATTAATCACAATTCTAAGTAGTGTTCCCGATACATATAATGTTAAATAAAAATCTTAAGCATATAATCTGAATATAGAACATTAAAAGTGGCTGGTGATTTATTACAGTCATTTCGTATATTTATCAGTAATTAAAAAATAAAAATTTGTCTATTACTTAAAATTCAAGAATGTGTTCCAAAAAATTCAGATATCATTTTAACGCAAATATTCATCAAAAACAATAGAACCATAAGTCATACAAATGTTTGCATATTTTTTAGAATTTATAAAGTTATGAAAGTCGTTAGATTGCACCCCTATAAGTAATTATTTTAAAAAAATATTCCTAAAACTATATTTCACTTTTAATAAAATTGTATAATTTTATTTATCTGAAATAAAACAATGATTGTTTAATGTTATTACAAAAGGTGAATCGTTTTTTTTTTTAATGAATCGTGTTGCAGAACATAACCAAATGGTGCATAATTTTTTTAATATATATTTTAATACAAAAGTTAATTACCTTTTATTTTTTTTTATTCCATTATAAAATATTAATTAATTAAAAAACATCATGATAATTACTCTTTTTAATAGTAATTAAGTCATTAAATATTAACATTTATATATCTATGATTATAAATAATAAAAGTTGTACATAATTATAATTTATAATTGTACATTATAATCATAACTATTTATAATTATTTATTATAATTAAATTTATTTATAATTATATGTATGTATGTATGTATGTGTATATATGTGTGTATGTATGTATGTATATTAAAGTTATAATTATTTGTATTTATGTATTATAATTACATATTACTAAAGTGACCTATCGTCCTCCTTTAGGGAGAACAGCTCTTCTTTTATAGGTTCTGTCCTTCTTCGAAAAGTGTCCTCCTTTTCGATATTTTAAAACTAATCAGTTAATCTCTCTATTCAAAGATGATGTGCCAAACTGTGACTCATATGTTGAATACAAAAAGCTTTTAGGATATTCAAAAATTAGATGGCTCGCTCTAACACCTGCTATAGAGCGTGTTTTACAATTATTTGAGCTTCTCTGTTCATATTTTTTAAGTTTAGGTAAACGTACAAAAATTCTGGAATATTTTTTTCAATTATGAATTATTGGAGATATTAATATATTTAGCACATAATCATGCATCTATTTTTCACAAAATGATTCAAAGGATTGAAGGTGAACATATTTTAGCTACAAAAATTAGTCTTATTTTGAACGATTTTGTCTTTAAATATAAATCACGATTTGAAGAAAAATATGTTCCTTTTATAAGAAAAAGAAAATTGTTGAAACTTAGGGAATCAAATCTCAGCATAACGGAAAAGTGTATCAAAGAATTGCAGGATTTTTACCAGACATGTTTCTAATATGTCGAAGAATGGTCTGAAACAAATATCACAGGAAATATAACAGTTTTCAATGTTTTTTTTTTTTTTTTGACTTGATCGCAAGTAAATTGGGCAGTTGTTGAAAATTGTGTAGAGTTTTCATCGAGAAATACTTGATATTAAAATCGATGACAATAGTCTGTTTGAAGAAATTAGAAAACTGAATATATATTTAAATTCTAATAAATTAGAATAATGGAAAAATCAATATGTTGAAATTGATAAAAGATAGGAAGAAATATTTAAGCATTTCAAAAATAAACACGTTCCATATGAAAGTTTAGTTATTCTTGTTGAATTTATGTTGTGTTGCCCTGGAACTAATGGTGTTTTTTCTATTGGTAATGATTTTTGGACAAATAAGAAATCAAGATTGAATGATGATACTCTTGTTGCAGCACTTACCATAAAATTCAATGTGAAATATATTTCTTTCTCCGAAATTTCCTATATATAGTTAGAAAATGATATATTGACAAAAACTATTCATTTATAAGAAAAATACTCATGTAATTAAATAATTAAAAGGGATGTAAGCATAATTAGTGTAATTTTGTTTGGATTAATAAAATTTTTCATTTATTTACGCCATATTTTTTTTCTTAAGTTTTTTCGTCCTCCTCTTCATTGTAAAAAATTGGTCACCTTAATATTGGAATATATAATTGTAAATAATTATAATTTTTTATGAATCTGCATAATTGCAATATACAAATATAAATATTTATAATTCTAAATAATTATTATTATAATTACTGGTGATTAAATAATGTTATTTTTCCCACAAAATTATTATAATCTTGACATTCTCATAATTAATATGTATAAATTTGCTGTTTTCTTCTTCAAAATTTGTTTCGTTTTGGTTTATTATTCATTTTTGAGGTCATTTCGTACGTGTCACTACATTGGGGATCTATTTTCTAACTCGCTATGTTTTTCGCCAAATCACTAAAGGACACCCGTAACTTCACATTCACAAATTCGTGATTGGAGAAACAATTCCTTCCATCTCCGATGAATGGGTGGTCATGGTAGTCTAGTGGGGCTGGTCGAAGGCTCAATGTCGACGTTGTTTTTGTGGCATCGTGGGTTCGAATCCTGCTGCTACTAAAGACCTGCCATGCAGCTGGACTGATGCATGTGAATAAGTGTGAGGTCTCAAGTCCTCCTAATGGCGAGGAGTGGAAGTTCGTAGAGCGAGGTCCCAACTCAGGAGTCGTCTTTATCACTTGACCGAGGCTCAAAATTACGAGATCCGTCGAGAATAGCCCTCGTGTTGCTTCTAAATGAGATGTTAAAAAACAAACAATCAAGCAATAAATCGAAGGTCTTTGATATTTCTATTCTATAGAACTTTGCATATCGTCCTATTCAATGTTCGCTTTTCGAAGCAAAATTCGAAGCTTGGAGAAATGATCTTATAACCGTAATGTTTGTATACCGACACTTGTACTAAGAGCTAGTGCCCTGATGGGACAGATCCAATTCATCAGTGTCAATACAAGATATGAACAAAGAAAGTATTTGTACATACTTTTGGCACATCATAGACGTATGTAGACATAACATAAGTGTTCGCTATCAGCTAAACAACCCTCATACCGTTACAAACCCCCAACCAGATGATACACTTTCTTGTTGACAGGATTTATTGATTGTTTATTAATGTCACTCTGTGACGTTGGGCTATTCGTGATTTTCTCTTCACAAACCTTGGGGGCTTTAATTGAGATTGATTGCACTAAACAAACAATTTCTTCCCAACCAAAATGAAACGTGATTATTCTAATTAGAGGCAGGTAGAAATAAAGCGAAATGAGCTGTATAGGACAGAATATGAGCAAAGGGAAAGTTGGAGGTTAGAGGCCGAGTGGGACTGGCGCTGATCATATGCCTTACATGTGGTAGACGATATCAAGAGTTGTTACGGGTGATAGCAGCCGCAGAAGATTCGAGAAATCAAGACAACCTCAACAGGAGAGGTTTCGGTAAGGGAGTATTAGTTCGTTATAGTCAAATAGGCGAATCAATCCAAAAGGTCATCACGGAGAGCAAATATTCCCTAAACATTATATTACAAAGTGACTAATAAATAGTTGTGTGAGATTTGAGCAGTGTATCCTTGAGTAGGTTATTGACTTTTAGAGTTAGTTGTATTTGACTGAGTTACGGCACAAGAGTCGGGTAGAGGAAGTGCATCGCCACAACTCTTAGAAGCAAAGCGATAACTATTGGTGATTTGCCTCGTAATTTTGACTCTTGTTCAAACGACGTGGATGACACCTATGTTGACACTACCCCTTCTTCTTCCAAGGTTTGGGAGGATTTTGAGCCTCAAAAGATTTAACTTGCACCAGCTCCGCTACACAAGAGGGGAAAAAATCAGATCGACTACATTTCTATATCAGGAATATTTCTATATCACTTTGTAATGTACGGATTTTAAAAAAAAGCAGATGTCGCTTCCATCTTCTAACGAGCATATTATAATTAAAATTAGCCAAAAGTTGTGAACACATAATGAAACAAAGAATACGGTGCGGCATTGAAAAACTTAAAGAGAAAGCTGAAAGAAGAAATGTTATGAGTGAACTAAAAAACCGCACTTCATTTTTTAAGAGAATATAGACACAAAAAATAATATCGAAATTAAATGGAGGAACTACAAAAAAGGAACGAACCAGACTTCCGATGAAGTGCTGGGAAAGACCAATAGAAAAGGTAGTAAGGAGTGTTTATCTGGAGAAACATTTAAACTAGTAGAAGAGAGAAAGAAAATCAGGAGTAAAAATATAAATTAAAAGTTAGAGAGACCGAAATTAAATTACCAACTAGGAAACCATGAAGCTCAGAAAAAAATTAAAAAGTCTGCAAAGACTAACAACAGAAACTTTTACCATTTGTAAACGGAAGTAACTCATAGAGCTAAATGTGCAGGCAGTGTTGGAGAAGTTTTTAAAATTATCAAGCAGTTTAGG
>BMAW01100964.1:0-20728 GCA_019974015.1 Nephila pilipes | reverse complement strand
GAGTTGCTTCTTTAAAACCTTTGAGCATTCCTAGATTGGAATTGATGGCTTGTTTCATCCGAGCAAGACTTATTAATTCCATTTAAAGGGCGCTCGGTGCAGTAAGCAATTAAGTCACACTCTGGTGGGATTCCGTCGTCGCTTTGTGGTGAATTAAAGAATTTGGAGAATGGTCGGTTTTTGTTGCAAATCGCGTTAAATAGATTAAATAGCTAGCAGGGTGCTTTTCATGGCGACTTGTACCCGGAAAAATGAATATTGCCAACCTTTTATCACGAGGATGTACTCCCAAACAAATGTTAAATCTTAAATGGTAGGAAAGTCTAATTTGGTTGAAAAAATATATCGGGAATCCTGGTCTGTTATGAAGTTAGTTCTCAACCCAGTGAAGTAGATACCGAAAGGAGAAAGTGCGAAATTGTAAATATGAATTTAACAAAAGATACATACTAATGGAATGCAGAAAGAGCCTTTGATTATGATAAAATTATCCGAGTAATTGTTTGGGTATTAAGATTTATAAATAATTGTAAATTAGTTCGTGGAAAATGTAAACGCAATGAACTCTCACAATCTGAGATTGAAAATTCTGAAAAGAAGTTAATTTGTTTAATTTAAAGTAAATATCTTTCTAATTCAAAATTTTAAAATTCTATTATAACTTTTGTTGATAATGAAGGTTTTCATGGAGTAGAAACAAAAATAAGTAACCGAAATGATGAAAAAATTTTTATACCCAATATTCTTACCTGATAAATATGAGTTCACTAAATTGTTAAATAAAAATGCACATAGGAAAAAAATATCATGTTCGAATCCAAATGATGCAATGCCTGTTGCGGGGGAGAATTTGGATAATCAGAGTAAGAAGAGCTATCGAAAATGTTCTTTATAATTGTATTGCATTTAACCGCTATAAGGCTAAATCTATGTCAAGCGAACCAACGTCTCTGTCTCCAGACCGTGTAACTGATTGTTCATCATTCGAAATTGCGGAGATTGATTTAGCAGGGCCATTGTTTTGAAAAATGAATGCAAAGTATGGATGGTTCTGTTTACTTGCGCTGTATACCAGGCCATTCACATTGAATTTGTTAACTCCCTTTCTTCGGATGCCTTTCTTTTGGCCTTTAGACGGTTTATAGCTACACGTAAGTGACCACGAACGGCTTATTGTTATAATGGGACTAATTTCCGGGATTCTTCTAATGATCCATCAAAATTAAATTGGAGTAAACTCCAAAAGGAGATCAGAACTCCTAAAATATTTAGGAAATTTATTCCTCCAACCACGACTGGGTGGAGTGGATGGTGGGAGAAGTTAGTCCACACCATAAAGGATTTACTAATAGCGTAAATCTTTGTTATCCCATGATGAACTGTATACCTTAATTTGTGATTGTGAATCAATTATCAACTGTAGACCTTTGATATATGCTGAAGAATTGATTCCTCTTACTCCCAGTATGTTCCTTATCAAGAACAGAAGTTCTAACACTGATGATGTGGAAGAATTTAATTCGAGGAGTCTGAAAAAAAGAATAGAATATAGTTGTAAACTATTAAAGGACTTACTCAATGTTTATATATATATATATATATATATATTATAGACCATGTTTATATTGATTTTTTTTTTTTTTTCTACTTCAAAAATTATTCAAGATTGCATCCATTTTTGACAGTATTATGTAGTGAGAATTTTAAAATAAATCTTAAATATTTTAAATAAGTTTGAGGCAGCATCGACAAAGGATTTTTGATTTGCAAAACATAACTTTATTGAAAGACAAGCAATTAAAACAAAGGGAATTATTTTTAACTAATTCTATTCTTTACAGGTAATTGGTTATATTTGTGGACATTTACTTAAACAGTGGCTTTCAGATTTACACAAGACATACCTTGAATGCTTAACATCCGAAAAACATTTTCTAGTCATGTCTCTATTATTATTATTTTTGCGGTACAAATTAACACTCATTTTATGTTTTGCCACAAGATGAATAAAATAAATTATTTCTTTCTCCCGCCAGTGTTATGGAATCATAGAACTCCATTTATTTTCTTGACGAATGCTTTTATACGAAGTGGTCTCTTTATCTAACGTACTGAACAATTTATCCGAAACTATTAATTCTTATAATGATTCAATATTTGAAGCGTCTTTCAATTTTTAAATAGTACTCCCACTTTGTAAATAATTAACTCGTAAATGGTACATATTCATAATTGTTACGTGTTTTTTTTTTTTTTTTTTTTTTTGTAAAAAATTTTATAAGGAACATTTTTGTCTCCAAATTAACGTTTTAAATTTTAAAAAAAAAAAAAAAACTTCTGGTTAATTGAGAATTCTTATTGTTAAGTGTACGAATGCTTTTAAATTAAAAATCTAAAGATAAAGAAACTTGACTGCTGATTTCTGGACGAGTGTCCTTATCTTTCGCAAGCATTTTCGCTATTTCGATATCCACTTTTGCTTTCTCTTATATTTTTACTAACTCTTCCTCTGTTTGAATTGATCGCATCACTATTTATAATACACAAATTTGAATTTTTTTTTTTTAAAACTTAATTTTTCTACTTATTTATGTAACTTCCAATTACTTTTAATTTAATACAATAGCTATTTTGAGGTCATTCCTTCCTTTTAAGAGAAAGGTGCATCATAAATTAAACTCTACCTTTTAATTTTAGTAATAGTTTTATTCATCCAAATACAAATTGCGCTGAATAAAAGGTAAACTCTTTTTCGTCGGAAAGAATTCAGGCATCATATAACTATTAACCGTATTATTTTTTCAGAAAAAAAAAAATGTTCAGATCTTTCATCTTTTACAGAATTTGCTCGATGTATTTTTTTTTTTTTTTTTTTCCAGATTTTCTACCTTACAAAAAAAAAAAATGTTTTGAGCTTAACTTTTGTTATCTAGATTCCATCAACGCAGGCAATTTAGTAAAAACCAATAGTACCATGACACATATAATCACTTAAATTATTTGTCTCATATGCTCCGGTATTGTATTCCCTTTTATCAAAACATGAATTTAAAAATCCTGGAAGTTCTTTCCAAAAGAAAAAAACTCATTCACTCAAAATTTTTCATTTCGTGTACCATAGTAATTTTTATAACACACACAAATAAAAAAATGATTAAATTATACGGAAGATGATCATCAACATTTCAATTTGAATTAACGAGAGAAAAATTTTAAAATATATAATTTTTTTAGAATAAATATATTTGACGATGTATAATTTTTATATTATTTTGTACAATGATGTATATTTTTGCTTGAAAGATTAAAAATAAAACCATTTCTGGAGTAAGTATATAACATTGTACTGTTGTTGAAAATTCTAAGAGGTTTTATGCAATCTTATAATACCATTACCCGTAAAAAATATTTTTAACTTGGATGACTGCCGAAAAGTTCTGATGTAAAATTATTTTTATGGATATCATAATATTCTTTAATCATTCTCCATATGTATATTCGAATTAAAATATACTAGTTTCTGAAGTACAGAAACGATCCCAACTTACAAACGATAAAGCAATGCATACGACAAATTACTCATTACATATTAATATTTGTCACTCCCCCAAAACATTTAACTAAGAATAATGAACGAAATAAAAATGTTTTTACAGCAACAGCTTTATTACCTATTGAAAATAAAGCTAAAAGCTAACTATACATATTTTATAATGACTCATTACATGAATCCTTGAAGTGTAGATTTGCTTTTTCATAGCCTTTGGAAAAAAAAGAAAAGATATTTTAATGAAAAATGGTTATTGCTTTCGTTGCATAAGACATTCTAATCATTTATCGAAAACAAGTAAAGCTTGCTCGGGATAAATACAGACATCAGTTTTTCTTGCCGTTTTGACATAAGAACGTTATTCCAAAAAAAATTTTTTAGTTAAATGTTTGATGGAATGACTCTTATGAAACAAGCGATAAAAAAAATAATTTTGAAAATATTGTAAGCTGAATTTAATTATTGTTACAACATGATGAACTTGATTAGAATTTTGATGTTTGAGCTTTCTCTATAACTGAAGGATTTATTAATAAAGAAAAAAAATACCATGATTTGTGCAGTTAATTTTTAAACACGCAAAGTGATATTTTTTATTGATTGTCTCTGTAACAGCTCTAAAAATCAAATAGTAACTTGCTTATTTGTAATTATTATTTAATGTGGTACTTAATGTTTGTCATTTTTCAGAAATTGGAAGAGAAAGCAACTTGAAGCACTTTTTTGTTGTTCATACACTCAAATAGAAATAGTTCAAATAAAACGATGATTTCAGTTTTCCCCCATTCGTTTACTACTAATTTATTTAATGATTGTTCAGTAGCATCACACTCTGAAGCAACAAGAAGGCTATTGACGACAGACCTCGTAATTTTGAGCCTGTGTTAAAGTAACGCGGACAACACCTGTCTGACATCTCCTCCTCCAAACTTTCCGACCATACCATGAGGCGGCAGACTTGGTACTTTTACAAATTCACAACAGTCAGATAGAGATGAGTGCCAGTCCGGTGGACTCTTTACTCAGTATCATATTGAAGGCTTGATTTTTTTAAAAAATTAAAACAAGCATATTCAATAGTGCTTAGTACACAAATGAATTAAAAAAAAAACATGAAAGAAAAGGGAGGGATATGGGGATAGGAAAGGAAATGAGCTTTAGAAAAATTGATTTTTTTTTAGATCTAAAATTTAATAGATTTAAAAAAAATTTTACAAATCTTATCGTAAGATAAGAGTATAAAAATATTTATATCATTTTTTTAGCCCCTCAGTGCCTTCAATAGACTTTCTAATCTTCAGCAAGAGGAGAATATTACTTTGTATGATTATTTTTTTTTTAAAATTTTTTCTATTATTCGTATTGTAAAATTACAATAACTAAAATAGTAATAAATAAAAAATTATTTAAACTTTTTTCAATGATGTGAGATCTAAAGAAGGAAGGTAAAAGTAAAAATGGCTCTTTTTTGGCTGGGTGCACAGCGGTGGACAGCAAACTAGTTCAAGAAAGGTAGGGATGACGACCGGATATTAAGCAGTTGATGAAAAACTGAATAGATGATGATGATGATGGTCTTGGAGTGAGATGGTTGACTTAGAAATAGGCTATTTAAGGAGTGATAAAGGAATTAATTAAAAGGGTCTGAGCTGGAATGCAAAGTGTTATGGGGGAGTGAGTAAGTGAGTGACTGTAGGGTTTAATGGTGCAAGAGCCAAAGTAGGCTACGCTGTGCCAAACATTCGTTAAAATCAATTGAAAAATATTTTAAAAACATAAAAAAATTATGCATTTATGAAACAGGATAAAAGGTAAAATTTCAAATTTCGTATAAAAGTCCAATATGTTTTAAGAAAGCAAATAAGTCATGGTGGGGTTTTTCCCCCTCCAAGTCCGATAGGTTTAAAACTGATGAATGAAAAAAAGTCCGGCGATGAGGATCAAACACCGGAAAGTCAATTAAAATATGATGAAGAGAGTAAGGGACATGGCAGGAAGGACGCTCGGGGGCATCTTCTCCAAACAAAAGATGTTTGTGAGTAAATCGAGTATGTCCAATGCGAAGGCGAGTCAATCTGACATCAGCTCTTCGCACTGGAAATACAGGCCATTCTCCAATGATCGGCTTCATCGAGTGTAATTTATTATTTGTCTGGAGTCTCCAAGATTCCTGCCATGTCTGATGAATGAGCATTAAAATGTGACGTCGTATGTCCTCAAATGGGACTGGAATGTCGTATGACTCAAAATGGACAACAAATCCTGCAGAGGATTCGTTGTCGAACGTTCAGCCGAATCCGCTTGTTCATTTCCTAAAATACCTACATGACTAGGTATCCAGCAGAATTTTATAACATAACCCCTGCTATAAAGCTGGCAAATAATGTCAGCAATTTCAACCACAATAGGATGACTTCGATCGTCCAGATGTACCAATAATTCCAGTACGCTCCTGCTGTCAGTATATATAACGAACTTTCGAGAACTGGATTTCTTGACTCATTTCAGGGCACTTTAAATGGCGACTACTTCGGCAGTGTAGACACTGCAGGAAGCGTCGAGCCGGTAACTGTGCCTGATGTCATTGGAAACGACACCACAGCCGACGTATCCAGTTCCTTTCGATCCATCCGTGTAAATAGGAATAAAATCCTCATACTGACAGCGATGGAAAGCAAAGATTCTCTGGAGAACAATGGGACACGTGTTGGATTTGCTGATTAAAGCAAAAGGGTTATAGAAAGTAAAACTTGGCACATTCCAAGGAGGAAATTTAGTAAAATTTCGTAGTTATGGGGGAATTAGATGGAAATAATTATTGCAAGATTAGTAGGGTTCCATTGTTCTGAACAAAAATTAGTTGGGCCCTTATTAGAGGGTTACTATGATATGTTAATCAATTATAGAATCTATTAGAGAGACAGTTGATATGTTTAATAATAGGAGGGATATTGAGATCCTTGTGTAAGACAGAATTTCTAACATACCAAAGTGAGTTAGTAATCATGTGGAGGATTTTATTTTGAAGGACCTGTATTTTTTTAATGTGGGTAGGTGCGGCAACGTCCCAAGTAGGGGAAGCATAAAGAAGGACAGGGCGGATTATTTGTTTATAGAACTTTGTTAGCAAGAGTTAGTACTGAATTTGTGCTAATTAAAGGTACACAGTTATGGATTTTGGCCCAGCATTTGTTAATTATTGATTGGAAATTAGTGTTTACAGCAATCCTCCAGAGTGTCATCCAATCCTCTATTTGTTTTAGATGATTTTGTAATTTAACTATTACGTTAATTGGACTATTTCTATGCGTGAGGATTGTTGCATCATCTACGAATAAACAAATATTATTGTACGGACTCTGAGTTAAGTGATATGTAAATAAATTGTAGCAAATTGGAGAAAATACAGACCCTTGATGTTGACCGGTTTTTATATAGTATATTGTAGAGAGAGTATTATAAAGCTTAACTAGGAATGTTCTATGTTTAAGGTAGTCATTTAAGATAACTATTATGTAGGGAAGGGGAGAATTTAATTCGATGAGTTTGTAGATCAATCCAATGTGCCAAAGGCGAACGAAAGCTTTTTGTATGCCAAGGAAGATACCTGCATTGATTTATTTGGAATTAAATCCTTCAGTAACGGTATTCAAAGCCCGTAGTAGTTTATGGGCAGTGATGTGAGTCGTACAGAAGCCGAATTGTGAATCTGGAAGAATATTATTATCGGAAACAGAACTGAGTATTCTGGTTAGCAGGATTCTTTCAAAGATTTTAGAAATAGAATTTAGTAGGTTGATGAATGGATGGAATGGAATGGTTTTGCCTGAGTTTGGGGAAGAGAATAATAGTTGCATGTTTCCATTTTTGTGGAAAATGCGGATTCATGAGACATTTTCTGAGATGAGTAAGTGCTTTGGGAGGAAAGAATTTAATGGCCTGATTGTGAATGTCATCTTCTCCGTGGGCTTTCGTTTTGTTTTACTTTTTAATTATGGTAGCTATTTCAGAGGGGGAGAAAAGGAGGTGGAAGAAATTGTAATTGGTTTGGGCATCAAGATAATTTTGAAATATTGATTCAGCTTTTTCAATGTGATCATCATCATATGGAGTTGGATTTTCCTGGAACGAGGATTCAAGACTATGGGCAAGCAGATAAGCTTTTACTTTATCTGAGAACTATTATTGCATATTACTCTGGTGGGTATTGTAATATTTATTGCAAAGTTTTTTGTTCATGTTAAAAAGAGAGTTATCTTCTATATTAATCTGGTGGAGTACGTATTCCCATTTTTAGTTTTTAAAGGTATTGATTTCAATTTTAATTTCCTTTTTGAGGTTATTAATTATGGGTTTCAAAGGAGAGTATCTGGTGTTTTGTCGTTGTTTTCTGTACCTATTTTTCTCTTTAATTAGGTCTCTGATATGAGGGGGGAGTCTAAGATGGGGAGTTTGGATGGATCTGGTATTACTCGCATGGTTAATTGCATTTTTGATACTACTAGTAAACAATGTAATTGAATGGTCTAGACAGAGATATTATTAACAATGGGGTTACTATGTGATATATAGAATTTCTTGATAGCGGAACCAATTAGTAGTTGTGAGAGTACGAAGGGGGATAGAGAGAATTTTATTGAAAGAGATGTCCATTAGAATAGGGTTATGGTCGCTAGTTAGTTCATTAACACTTTCGATATTGTAAAATGGTATGTTTTTGAGGATAGCAAAATCTATTATAGAGTAAGTATTGCTATTGTAAGGAAAGTGAGTGGGTGTGTCGGGAGCAGCTATTTGGAGGTTATTAGTGATGAACATAGCATGAATAATTTTACCTTATCTGTTTGCCCTGCCTCTGTTACAGGTCGGATGTTTTTCATTAACATCACCTATTAAAATTCCAGTGGGGTTGTCTGAGAGGATATTTATTAATTAATTATGGATGAGGAGATTTTGGTGGGATGGTTTAATTGTATAGACTGTGAAGTATTGGTTGTCTTTGGTATTGATATGAATGGTGGTATTTTCATAGGTGGAGGTATTATTAATAACCATATAATGATGTATCCTATTTTTAATTAAGATTGCAGTGCTTCCGCAATGATGGATTGATCTGTCAGAACGGTATATATTATAATTTGGAATTTTAAATTTTTCAGAGTGCTTGAGGTGAGTTTCCTGGACTCCTAGGATGTCTGGGTTGTGAACATCTGTGAAATTTTGGAGCTCTCCTATTTTTGATTTAATGCTTTTTGCATTCCAGCTTGCAATCAGGAGGGTTGGGGGTAGTTTATTTAGCATATTACATTTTAGAACCAGATGGACATCATATTGCAAATGACTTGGAAGGATTTTTCATTTTTTGAACATAAATCAAGTTTATTATCAACGAATATTTGTCCTATTAATTTAAATTTTTGGTAAGTTTCCATTATTTTATTAAACTTAAAATTTTTGAAAATTTTTTTAAATTTCATTACCGAAACGAAGACTTGAAGGTTGGCTGTCATTAGTGGGTGGGTGTTTTGGTCACTTTGGCTATTGCTGTTTTTGGTATTTTTACATCGTTCTTCCCAGTAGTTGGTGGGGTAGAGGGTTTGAAATTCATAGGATTTTCGGGGCAACCAGAGTAATTTGCTGTATGATCTCCACCGCAGTTACAACATTTGGGGGAGAGCTTTCAAGAGTTTTGCTGCAGCTATGAGTTGGATGATTATCTCCACATTTCACGCATTTAAACTCTCTAGAGCAGAATCTAGAGTGGTGAAAATAACTTTGAAAGCGATAGCAATGATTGGGTGTTTTTATTTTATGGAGAGGTTCAAGTTTAACTGAAAGGTATCCATTATTATTGATTTCGAATTTTTTTTTGTTGTTTTCTGTTTTTGGAAGTGTAACTAAAAATAGGGGGAGTAGTAGGTTACTTTTTTTTTGGATCTTAAGTTATTACATTCATTGACTATGAGATTATATTCAGCTGATTCCTGAATTATTTCAGCATGAGAATAATTAATGGGAAGGCCTTAAATTATGCATTTAAGGATTCTATCACAAGGTAATTCGAATGTGTGAGCTTCTAAATTCCTCTCTTGAACATGATTTTGGATTGCTTTGAATGCTTCAACAGTTGCGGGGAAAATTTTTGAACTATTTTTTATAGTCGCCTCTGAGCTCGCATTTTGTCAATTTCATCATATTTTCAAGAATTGCTCTTGGATCTTCAATATTAGCTAAGATGATCGGGGGAGGGTTTTTTTAGCTTCCTCTTTCAATACATCGGGGAATTCTAAGTCTTATTCATCATTAAAATTAGTTTTTTTATTTTTAGTTTTGTCACTACTTACTGCTTGAGAATTGATAGCGTCCGCATCAGAGATGAAATCATCATTGCTCTTGTTGTCTGAATCTTCATCAGAGAGCTCAGAATATAAGTTATTTAATGTAAGGTTAAATTACAGTTTTTAAAATTTTTTGAGATCGTATCAGTAATTCCTTTGGGAGGGTTTAATTTTCTTTTGGTTTTTAATTCGTGAAGTTCATTTTCTTTTCTTACAGTAATGATAGTAGGAATTGATTATTAATTTTTCAGTGCATTTTGAAGCGGTTTCAGAAGCTAGGTTCCTAAGTAGATTTTCAAATTGTTCGTTACCTTCCTGTTACGATTTTTCCAACTGTTTTATTTTGAGTTCTAGGTTGGAGACAGTAATATTTAGAATTTTATTTTTAAGATGATTCATAATATCAACTTGTGTTGTGTTTTCTATTTCGTTTGCTAGTGTTTTAAGAGTTTCGAAAATATTGTGTTCAAGATAAAAAACAATCTATATATTCACTAGACGTTATATCATGGAAAATGACAAGAAGATGCAAGAAAAAACTTGCATGAAAAAGTCCTTATGAGAGTCGATGGAAATAGATTGCAGTTGGCTCACAACATGTGTAAATTGGACAGGCCGGCTGCCGTCGAACTCTGCCTTTCGAAAGGGTCAAGATTACCGTCGAAGCATGTGCATGAGCCCCATTATATGTTCAAAACAGCAAAAGAAGTAAATTGTATGATTTATCAAAACTATGGGCTCTCAAAAATTAGCAACTAGTAACTTTTTAATAAGTTAAAGATATCAGAGTTATTGTGATACGTATTTTAGTTACCATAAACTATCAACTATTTAATATATTGTGGTGGGAAATTCACATGACTTAATTAAAATGAAATTGTATTGCATTTTCTGCTTTTTTTTTCTTTTATTATATCAAATAAAAGCAATACTGCGAATGATGTAATTAAGTAAACTACTACCCTTATTTTTTTTTAAACCTGTAATTTTTCTCCTTGAGGAAAAGAAATTACTACTTGGTATTTCTGATTTTACCATTTACCCAACATATACATATATATTATTTTTGTAATAATATTTAACATACAACTATAATAATTACATTTCATATTGTATAGAGAGCGATCCATTACACATATTTTTCGCATAAATATAATTTACCTGTTATTTTTTACAAATTTTGATGCTTCAGAAAGTCTTTCACGACTATGATGCAATTATAATACAGATAATGTTACCACAGATGTAATATGAATAAACATTTGTTTCGGTTGTTTTATCACCAGTAAGTTTTTTTAAAAGAAGAAAAAGTTCTGGCACTCTCATTTTCTAGCCATAATCGAAAGCTTAACTAATCTTCAAAATTTATTTCATTCGTTGTCATATTTATTCCATGAACTTCTTTTCCATGTGTACTGTGTCAATACCTAAATTTACAATTACACTCAGGATGTGGACAAGGATAAGGCAAAGTTGAATGTGAGCATCGTTCAGTATGTTTCTGTAATTTTGATAAATATGAAAAACTTTTTAGATTAATACTACATTCTAATACTGCTTTTTTCCCTTCTTGACTGATCACTTTTTTGTCATTCTTATTTTCAACAGCGATATATCTATCATACGCAGATTTTACGGTGATTAGAAACAGTTTGTAAAGTAAAATGTGTATTTCAACACAATATGCAGCATTTTGAATATTCATAACGAACAAGATCACCTTCAATGTGACTTCGTCTTTAGTAAATACCATTGTCACATTTATTCAACATTTCATGCACGTTATCACAATCAAAACCTTCCTCCTCGTTTAAAATGATATTGCTTTCAGCTATATAAATTTTAAAACATTTATTCTTGACTTTGGATTATTGATTATACTAAAGATTCACTTACCTTATATTTTTGTAATTGGTCAACTTCGTTCGTCAATTTTGATCCCTGGGGGGGGGGGGGGAAAAAAAAAAGTGGAAATTTTTTTAAAAAAAAAATTGGTTAAAAAAAAAAACTGGAAATTAAAAAAAGCAGGAAATTAAAACACACATGAAATCAATCAACAATAAAGAACAGTGAAATAAAAATAATACAACATTATAATTTCAAGAAAATAATCAGTATCAAAACTAGCATCCATCTATAAATACAACCTCACTAGACAAAATCTTTTATGAATATAATATAGCTTGGTTCAATAACAAGCAAAAGAGGCCAGAAATAATGTATCAGAAACCATTGAATCGTTGCCACTCAAAAAAGTGTGCATTACACGTCCTGATTCCTAGTGAGCATTACACGTTCTATAAATATTAACATCGTCCACTCTCGTATCCATGCTTACGGAACTCTTCCGATGCATTTTTACATATTTTCTTCCATTTATTATTATTAAACTAGACATTCATATACAGCAAATAAAAAATCTCAGTAAGTTTATCAAAAAAATGTGTTTCATGTACAAAAGCATTCAAAAATAAATATAGTTTATGTTTTATATAATAATCGCAAGTATGTGATCATCAATGTATTATTTACTACAAACGTATTGCAACGAACATAAATATATACTCCATTGTAAAAAATTAGAATCTTTTATCTTTTTATTGTTCTTAGGAAAACCAAAAGTGAAATAAATATCATTAATGTTCCATATTTTAAAGTTAATTTATACACAGAAATATGCTAATTTCTTTATCATTATTTTCTTAGTTTTATTTAGAATAGTTACAAAAATAGAAATAAAATAAGAAATAGTTTTCAAAACAAAAAATGCAACACAAATTTAAAAACATTAACTTTATTAGTATCATACCCAATCACAAAATAAAATATTACAGTTAAATAAATTTTAAAAAAATATTTTTAGGTATATCATGCATATATAATTATAGATAAATACATACACAACATAAAATTAACGATAAAATCAATTTTCACCATGAATTTTCTAAATCTGAATTTTAATTAAAAATTTTAATTTTTCTCACATATTCAACATGAAACTTAATTTTTAATTCCTTTAAATCCAATTACTCAATGAACAAAACGCAGTTGTGGGCTGGAAAAAAGCCGTTGTAATGTCAAAAAGTATGCTCCCTGATATAGAGATTAAGGACCGTAAAGCTCAGGTGCTCCAGAATCATCTTGTCAACCATAAATACATGAAAATAAATATATATATTCATTAAAAATCGGTCCATGGATAAAAATAAAGCAAGTTATTTAGCTAATAAATTATGTAATTTCCTTTTCTTTGTTTCAACTTTTTTAAAATTTCAGGCCATTGTAGCCTAGTGGTCATGGCTTCAGATTCGTAGCAGGCGGTTTTCGTTCAGTCGCGGATTCGATCATTGGCCGTTAAAGACCCGCCGTGTAGCCGAGGCTGATGCATGCTTAATCTGTCGAGGCCCAAATTCCTCCGGTTGGCGTGGTGTGAAAGTTAGGAGAGGAGGCATGCCAGCTCAGGAGTCGTCCTCATCACTTGACCGATTCTCAAAATTACGAGGTACGTCGCCAATAGCCCTCGTGTTGCTTCTAGTGCGACGTAAATAAAAATTAAACTAATACTTTTTAAAATTTCATTTCCTTCCTACAATAGCTATTTAATAATGCATTTGAAGAAGTGTGGATAATATGCTTTAAAACTAGCTCAGAAGCGTAATCACTGTAGCAACGTTCATCACATAAAAAAATTAATTTGAATTTATCAAGCTAATGAATATTTCTGAGGCAGTTTGACGTTGATTATTTTGTTTAAGTAACATATTTTTATAATCTTTTGAAAGATGTTTCTGAACTGTTAAATAAATGTAAAGTGCTGCTGTGACAACATCTGGGGTAGGGCACAATAAACTTCCTTTATCTATAGTACGTATTAAATCATAATTAGAATTTAGTTAAAAATTTTTATTTAGAATAAGTGATTTGGAACAAAGGTCACATTTTAACTTTTTAAGCACTGCTCTTGCACAAACACCAGCTAAATATGTTAAAGCAGGTAGATAAGGCTCATTACCGCAAAAATCTTTTTGAGATAGTGTTATATTAAAATCATGTAATACTAAGACTCTCTCTCTCTCTCTAATTCTCTCTCTCTCTTTACTGAAGACTAATATTCGTGCAATTAAATGACTTTAAATGCACGAATATTCTAAATCTATATCTTTCAACTTGAGATGCCCATAAGTGTTCGAAATTAAAGTTAAAGGTAAAAAAATTTGCATTCTTAGTTTAGCTTCCCCTTCATAAAGCAGTCGAATTGATATTAAATATTGAGAACCTGAAAGTGTCCTATTTTTCCAAAATGACTTTCCAATGCAACTGTTTGGATTTTCCTGGGAAGAAAATACTGAAATTTTAATTTATTTATACAATATTTTGAAAATTCAAGTAAAGCATATGTTGTATGAATAAAAGCAAGACGTGTTTCTTTAGTTAGGATTCCAGTAGTACAATTTTTTTTCCTTCCACGAATCTAACCGTAACAAAATTTTATATAAGAATTCACACCTTTTGTTATCTGGTGATAAAGTAATCGGTTGTTGATAAGGATCACGCAAATGTTGTCCCTTTAAAGGTGTTTTAACATTAACAATTTTCCACCATGTACAAATCAAAGAAATAAAATTTGATGTTGTTTCATAACTAATTAACTTATGTTGCTCTCCTAATTGTTGAAGCCCCTGAATAACAAAGTTATTAAATATCTTAAGCACAAGTTTCACATTTTGTTTTTCAAGATTTGAAGGTCATAAAGCTTTTAAAGGTAAAACATAAGCATACTTTACTAAATTATTGTTTTCCATGTCACACAGTCGCTAAGTGCAGAGAAATTTGCTTCTAATGATGGAAACTTATTATGATCTTCAAAATCTGGAAAATAAAAACATTGTGCTGCATTTTATGATTAATCCAATTGTTACGGATACACTTAAAAATGTGAACAAAATCAATAATCAAAAATAATGGTTACAAGGATCAGAAGGATGTAGATATAAAACGCTCAATTTGGGAGGAACAGAAAAGTTGGACATTGCTCTTCGATTTATAGAATTATTGTCAGAAACTACGCCTATAACTTTGAATCCTCTACCATCAAGTTCCATGATAGTTTTTTAATAACAGCAAAAAGTATCCATCGACTTTTTTCACCGGAATTATATGAACTACTTCTTTAAAAGAAGACTCTGAATCATGAAAACATGATGAATAACGGCTTGTTCACTATCATATGCCATCCCAGGAATACTCCACCCACCCACCCCCAAAAAAAGAAAGAAAAAAGAAATCTAAATATGGTTTTAAATGAATTTCATCAATCATCAATAGAACAGTTTTGTCAACAGATTTTAGGCTGGTTACTTTTTTTTTTTCTTTCACGTATGCTAAAAAGGTTTCATTCGATTGTTCTGTTTGTGGGTTAGTTTTAAAAGAACAAAGTGTTTGTAAAGTTCTGGGATGTAGAATGTTGGGATATCCTGAATTTCTTAAAAAATTATAGGCATGAGGAGATATTGATTGTAATATTTTATTTAACTATTTTTATTTAAGAAACTGACATGAAGAAAAAGAAGCGAATGTATTTTCAAATGTTGCATCGAACTACATAGAGTTAAAAGTTATTTGCCGACTTTTACGTTTCTTGCTTAAAGCTGTATTTTAAATGACTTTCTTAATTATGCATTTAAGTTTAATCGTGAATTTAATTGGATTTTTGTATTTAGATAGTTATTTAAAAATATTTTTGAAAAATAAGTAGCGTATTATACTTTCGAGAAAATTTCCTATAATGAAAAAGTCGGGAAATGTAACATACTCAGAACTTTGGAAGTAATATACTCAAAAATTTTCTTTCTTTCTTAGAATGATTTTATATATATCAATGTAGTTTTCTTGCATTTAAAAATTCAAATAAATTTATAAAAGCTCATTTTCCAAATATTCTCTCTCTCTGTATATATATATATATTGTTAGATTCGATTTTAATTTTTCAATTTTGAAGTTGTAACATTGATACACAAATTATTACTATGCAAAAATACTTAAAATATTTTTTTTATATTTTATAAAAGAATACAAATAACAGGTCAATTGAAAAGTCGCCGGCCTGCCATAGTAAAACACATTTTTTTGGCAAAATTAGTTTTTTTTTATTCAACACAATTCCCTTCAAGGATGATACACTGATTATAGCGACCCTCCAACTTTTCGATACCATTTTTGTAGCACGATTTGTTCTTTTTGCTTCAAAATAAGCCTCAGTTTCGGCGATCACCTCTTCATTCGACGAAAATCTCTTCCCAGCGAATATTCTTTTGAGATCTGAGAACAGGATATAGTCGCTGGGGGGCCAGATCTGGAGAATACGGTGGATGAGGGTTCGTAGCCCAATTCATGGATTTTTGATACCTAAATATTCGTAAATGATATGATGTACACTTTCAGTTGATATCTTTAGAGTGTCTGCTATTTCATTCAATTTCAATTTACGGTCATTCAAAATCATTTTGTGGATTTTTTTTTAATGTTTTCGTCGGTAACAACCTCTTTTGGGCATCCACTGCGTTCACCGTCTTCGGTGCTCATTTCACCACGTCTAAACTTAGCATACCAATCCTTGATGGTTCATTTTCCTGGAGCAGTGTCCGGAAACTTGGCATCAAGCCAAGTTTTTGCTTCAACTGTATTTTTTCCCTTCAAAAAGCAATATTTAATCAACACGCGAAATTCTTTTTTATCCATTTTTTTCGCAATAACAAAAGTTGCTTCACTCAAAATGCTATAATTCACAAACTAATGATCCGACAGCTGTCAAATTTATACACTCATATTTTGAGGGTTAGGGCTAACTAAAAAGCACATGGATTTAATTCTAGAAGGGCCATCTATGTCACAGGCCGGGGACTTTTCAATTGACCTGATAAGTATTGTAAATAGCTCGAAAAATTAAATAAATGTATCTGCATAATTCATTCATTTTTAGATTTATCGGTACAAATAAACTCCTAAATAAGTGTAACAATTCATACGTTAAAATTTTTTTTAGCTAAATTTTGAGCTTTCGAATAAATTCAGTAACCATTGAACAGGAAATGATGTACCAGATTTTTCTAGGTCTCACTTCATTCAAGTACAACTTTTAATCTTATTAAAAAGAACTTCCTTTTTTGAGTGTAGTTATTTGAGCATTAATAAAAAATTGTTTTTGTGCTTAGATAAAGAGTGTTTTTTGTATTAATTAAGCTTTGATAAATATTTAATGTATCAGAATTAGAATGTAATGAAATTTCGAAATGAAGATATGTCTAATACTGTTTCAAAATATATTCCCAAGCTTTTTAAATTATTTACTAATGCAAGATTAAGAAATTAATATTTTCTGGTCCATTTTGTAAAAAAAAAAGTGACATTTGTCAGTAAAATAAGTTAAGACCAAAATTTTCCTAAAATTAAATAATACAACATAACGTAATTTTTAATAAAATGTATGTTTATAAAAATCCTAAAATCTGTATTAATTCCAGTAAATGGTAAAACTTTTGTTTCATGAATTGCTTGTCAGTGTTCCAGACAACTCTAAGCATTAATTTGAAAAGAACAGATATTTTTGGTGATTAAATTTGTTATTCTCGTGCATTCTACAGAATAATATTTTATTATTTTCATAACTTTTTTGTTTACTAGATTCAACTGATTAGTTTAATTTCTTTTATGTGTTGTGATACAATAACTTTTTTTTTTTCATTTCTTGTGGGAACTATTAATTCTGATTAAAAAAATATCGAGTGCCTCTGTCGAAGAGAACAATACAGAGTATATTTTTAAACATTAAAAAAGTTAATCTAGTAACATTTATTACAAAACTGCTGAAATTGAATACTACTGTAAGGGTATTTAGAGAAAAAAAAAATTGACTATTCACTTTACTCGAAAACCGAGCCTTTTAGAACTTCGGTAAACAACTATTTAAAGTTAAAGGATGGCGCATCACAATATATTAAGGGATTTCAAAATAAATGGTGTGATATCCTTTTAATTACGAGTTGAAAATTTAGTTGAGATGTATAAAGACCAATAAATCATGCAGATGATTATTTTGAATGAGATACATCAATATTAACTATTTATAATGTTATAATTTACGTTAAATACTTACCATAATTATTACAAAGAAATATTTTGACACAAGATTTATTTTGTATGTTGTCGGAAATGCCTTCGGAAAAAGTAAAACCTAATTCCTTCAATTTCTTTAGGCTGCTTCAATAGTTGAAATTCATAAAACAACACGTGAATATAATTTCTGTTGATACGCATAGATAATGAACAGAAATCGCTGTAAGAAAACCAGGTCGTATAATTCACCCAAGCATCATTTACTTTTGTTTAATAGCTATCCAAAAAGAAGTTATACAACGCTCAACAACAACAACAACAAAAGCTATTAATTTTTTTTACAGGTAAAATACAAAACAAAGCAACGTGAAAAGGTGCTTTGTAATTTAAGATATAAATTGATCAGTATAAGTACATAAATGTTCATTGAGATTATATGAAATATTGTTTCTTTTATATTAGTAAAAAACTTTCTTTTCATTTAAAATATTTTACGGTTAAGAAACTTTTGTTAAATTCTGTAATTCATATATTTCCTACATAATTTTAACAACAAGGCAGAAGCTGCAGTTCTTACCATTTTAATTTGTGAATTTTTCAGCTTTAAAAAAAAAAAAGGACTTGATTAGCATTACTCAGTTGATTAGATATAACTCAGTTTTTATTTCAAATACTCAAAAACTGTAATACTGGCAATACGTAATTAAATCCATTTATAAAATCTTTTATACTGTATTAAATTGAATCTTGAGTTAACATTTAAGAGTACGAACTGATAAAATATAACTGTGTGATTTACTTTACAAAAATAAATATGACTCACTTATAGGGGGGGGGGAGTAAGAATATGCCTGTAAATAACAATAATAATCACACTTAGATAAGTGATATAGATTTGAAAGCATCTATTTTGTTGTTTAGCAAGTTAACGTAATGTTAATAATGAATTGAGAAGAAAAAAAAAGACATTAAACTGCATATATAATTAGAAAGTGGCTAAAATTCATTATCTTACCTAGAATACGAGTACAAGATACATTTAATTTTCAAATACTTGAAAATTTAATACAAAAAAAAAAATAACCTATACTACTTTTTGTAATACGTATTTTCATTCGATTCGTGAAGCTTATTTTTTTATTATTCAGAAATATTCATATTGGCCATAAAATATAAATACATTAAAAAAAATTCAACATGAATCACAATAACTAAAAACTTATTCTTGAAGCGAAAGCAATGGTTAACGTTTCTCAAATACAATATTTTACTTAATTCTTATGAAAGGAAATTTATTAGTTTGATAGTTGTCCTCAAAACTATCCCATGTCCGATACAGTAATGATCATAACAAGTTATAGAATAAAATTAAAGAATATCTTTAAATATTTATTAACAATAAATTTAAAATTATGTAATTGAACTTCGTGTTTTGTAAGAAACTCAAAATTTACTACATAAACAAGCTTTTCAGATTATTACTTTTTTACCGCTTTTGGTTCTGTATCGTTCTATCATTTCCTCTATTTTAAATTAAAATAGAAAAAATGATTACTTATCATTGCTTCCATTTAAATAAAAGTACTAAGATTGTTTATTTATTTATTTGAAATAAAACTGCAACATATATATATATATTTATGAATGAAAAAGTGCTAATTTTTGTGAGTAATCCAATACCCGTAATAATAAGTCTCCAAGATTTCGGTATGACGAGGTTCACATCCAGAGAAAAAATGAGATATTTGGCATAGTATTCAAAAGAGTCGCGAATTTTGGCGAGAGAAATTTTCGGCTGTGTAACCCTGTAAACTGCTATCCCCTCGTTGCTTTCCTCTCTTTTCTTCGCGAGCAATCGCCCTCTCTTTAACGAGTTCCGTTGTTTGTATATACTACAATCGAAGGAAAATTGACTAATACTCTTTCACTCATGGATGTGTAACATTTGGTCCATACAAATCCCAGAACTGTGTTAACTCATTGAAGATGGTATGCAGTGAGAAGGAAAGAGCATGAATTCCCGCATATTTAATTATGACTTAAATTTCCCTCGTCGATAGTTGGAAAAATAAAATAGGAGAACTAATGTTTTCCGACTTCAGAGTGTTAACAAAAATCTCATGAATTCGTTAAAAAATAATAGCAAAGTAGACAAAATTAAACAAAGCATAGCAGACTGCAGTAAAGACTATTTAGTAAAAATGGAAAAAAAATCAGAGCCTCATAATATTTACGGAAGTATTTGGTAATTTGTACAGAAAAAAAAAAAAACCCATCGAAATGTATGCAATAGCATTTTTTCTTTACTGCACACTATAATACCATCGTAATAATACAACAACGGGGAATGGATAGAAAATATTTTATGCATGAGAAGTAAGTAGAAAAGTCTTTTATTGAAGGTGTGATTTTGAAAAGGCATTTAAAAGTATATACAGTTAAGAAATCATATTCTTTCCTGTTTGCAACAAAGCATTCTTTTACTCAAATGATTTTCTGTGTGTAATCTTAAGAAACCTAATGTAGTTATGATTTGTAAGAAATGATTTTCAGATAAGAGTACATAAAAATTTCATTTGTATATTCATGTAATGGAAGAATCTGATATGTGTGAAATTTGTAAGGAGACTTTCTCGATAAGTAAATTATTAAAGAATCATATGTGTGTACATTTGAGAGAAAAGCCTTACAATTGTGAAATATGTAAGAAGTCTTTTTCACGAAAAG